>OW679203.1:85169855-85452396 GCA_940337035.1 Agriotes lineatus
GTTAGAATAAAATGTTTAGGCATAAAATGACATTACAATAACATTTTTAGGTATAAACTGAGGTTAGAATAATTATTTACGGATAAAATGAGGTTACAATCAAATTTTTTACAAGTAAAGCGAGGTTAGAATAGAATGTTTAGGCATAAAATGACATTAGAATAAAATTTTTAGGTATAAACTGAGGTTAGAATAAATATTTACGGATAAAGTGAGGTTACAATCAAATTTTTTACAGGTAAAGCGAGGTTAGAATAGAATGTTTAGGCATAAAATGACATTAGAATAAAATTTTTAGGTATAAACTGAGGTTAGAATAAATATTTACGGATAAAGTGAGGTTACAATCAAAATTTTTACAAGTAAAGAGATGTTAGAATAGAATGTTTAGGCATAAAATGACATTAGAATAACATTTTTAGGTATAAACTGAGGTTAGAATAAATATTTACGGACCAAGTGAGGTTACAATCAAATTTTTTACAGATAAAGCGAGGTTAGAATAAAATGTTTAGGCATAAAATGACATTAGAATAACATTTTTAGGTATGAACTGAGGTTAGAATAAATATTTACGGACCAAGTGAGGTTACAATCAAATTTTTTACAGGTAAAGCGAGGTTAGAATAGAATGTTTAGGCATAAAATGACATTAGAATAACATTTTTAGGTATAAACTGAGGTTAGAATAAATATTTACGGATAAGTGAGGTTACAATCAAAATTTTTACAGGTAAAGAGAGGTTAGAATAGAATGTTTAGGCATAAAATGACATTAGAATAACATTTTTACGTATAAATTGAGGTTAGGATAAATATTTACGGACAAAGTGAGGTTATAATCAAATTTTTTACAGGTAAAGCGAGGTTAGAATAGAATGTTTAGGTATAAAATGACATTAGAATAACATTTTTAGGTATAAACTGAGGTTAGAATAAATATTTACGGACCAAGTGAGGTTACAATCAAAATTTTTACAGGTAAAGAGAGGTTAGAATAGAATGTTTAGGCATAAAATGACATTAGAATAACATTTTTACGTATAAACTGAGGTTAGAATAAATATTTACGGATAAAGTGAGGTTACAATCAAAATTTTTACAAATAAAGCGAGGTTAGAATAAAATGTTTAGGCATAAAATGACATTAGAATAACATTTTTAGGTATAAACTGAGGTTAGAATAAATATTTACGGACCAAGTGAGGTTACAATCAAATTTTTTACAGGTAAAGCGAGGTTAGAATAGAATGTTTAGGCATAAAATGACATTAGAATAACATTTTTAGGTATAAACTGAGGTTAGAATAAATATTTACGGATAAAGTGAGGTTACAATCAAAATTTTTACAGATACAGCGAGGTTAGAATAAAATGTTTAGGCATAAAATGACATTAGAATAACATTTTTAGGTATAAACTGAGGTTAGAATAAATATTTACGGACCAAGTGAGGTTACAATCAAAATTTTTACAGGTAAAGAGAGGTTAGAATAAAATGTTTAGGCATAAAATGACATTAGAATAACATTTTTAGGTATAAACTGAGGTTAGAATAAATATTTACGGACCAAGTGAGGTTACAATCGAAAATTTTTACAGGTAAAGAGAGGTTAGAATAAAATGTTTAGGCATAAAATGACATTAGAATAACATTTTTAGGTATAAACTGAGGTTAGAATAAATATTTACGCATAAAGTGAGGTTACAATCAATTTTTTTACAGATAAAGCGAGGTTAGAATAGAATGTTTAGGCATAAAATGACATTAGAATAACATTTTTAGGTATAAACTGAGGTTAGAATAAATATTTACGGACCAAGTGAGGTTACAATCAAAATTTTTACAGGTAAAGAAAGGTTAGAATAAAATGTTTAGGCATAAAATGACATTAGAATAACATTTTTAGGTATAAACTGAGGTTAGAATAAATATTTACGGATAAAGTGAGGTTACAATCAACATTTTTACAGATAAAGCGAGGTTAGAATAAAATGTTTAGGCATAAAATGACATTACAATAACATTTTTAGGTATAAACTGAGGTTAGAATAAATATTTACGGATAAAATGAGGTTACAATCAAATTTTTTACAAGTAAAGCGAGGTTAGAATAGAATGTTTAGGCATAAAATGACATTAGAATAAAATTTTTAGGTATAAACTGAGGTTAGAATAAATATTTACGGATAAAGTGAGGTTACAATCAAATTTTTTACAGGTAAAGCGAGGTTAGAATAGAATGTTTAGGCATAAAATGACATTAGAATAAAATTTTTAGGTATAAACTGAGGTTAGAATAAATATTTACGGATAAAGTGAGGTTACAATCAAAATTTTTACAGGTAAAGAGATGTTAGAATAGAATGTTTAGGCATAAAATGACATTAGAATAACATTTTTAGGTATAAACTGAGGTTAGAATAAATATTTACGGACCAAGTGAGGTTACAATCAAATTTTTTACAAATAAAGCGAGGTTAGAATAAAATGTTTAGGCATAAAATGACATTAGAATAACATTTTTAGGTATAAACTGAGGTTAGAATAAATATTTACGGACCAAGTGAGGTTACAATCAAATTTTTTACAGGTAAAGCGAGGTTA
Source organism: Agriotes lineatus (assembly GCA_940337035.1). Lineage (NCBI taxonomy): Eukaryota > Metazoa > Arthropoda > Insecta > Coleoptera > Elateridae > Agriotes > Agriotes lineatus. The sequence goes on from OW679203.1 coordinate 85,172,464, forward strand.
GAATAGAATGTTTAGGCATAAAATGACATTAGAATAACATTTTTAGGTATAAACTGAGGTTAGAATAAATATTTACGGATAAAGTGAGGTTACAATCAAAATTTTTACAGATACAGCGAGGTTAGAATAAAATGTTTAGGCATAAAATGACATTAGAATAACATTTTTAGGTATAAACTGAGGTTAGAATAAATATTTACGGACCAAGTGAGGTTACAATCAAATTTTTTACAGGTAAAGCGAGGTTAGAATAGAATGTTTAGGCATAAAATGACATTAGAATAACATTTTTAGGTATAAACTGAGGTTAGAATAAATATTTACGGATAAAGTGAGGTTACAATCAAAATTTTTACAGGTAAAGAGAGGTTAGAATAAAATGTTTAGGCATAAAATGACATTAGAATAACATTTTTACGTATAAATTGAGGTTAGGATAAATATTTACGGACAAAGTGAGGTTACAATCAAATTTTTTACAGGTAAAGCGAGGTTAGAATAGAATGTTTAGGTATAAAATGACATTAGAATAACATTTTTAGGTATAAACTGAGGTTGAATAAATATTTACGGATAAAGTGAGGTTACAATCAAAATTTTTACAGGTAAAGAGAGGTTAGAATAGAATGTTTAGGCATAAAATAACATTACAATAACATTTTTACGTATAAACTGAGGTTAGAATAAATATTTACGGATAAAGTGAGGTTACAATCAAAATTTTTACAGATAAAGCGAGGTTAGAATAAAATGTTTAGGCATAAAATGACATTAGAATAACATGTTTAGGTATAAACTGAGGTTAGAATAAATATTTACGGACCAAGTGAGGTTACAATCAAATTTTTTACAGGTAAAGCGAGGTTAGAATAGAATGTTTAGGCATAAAATGACATTAGAATAACATTTTTAGGTATAAACTGAGGTTAGAATAAATATTGACGGATAAAGTGAGGTTACAATCAAAATTTTTACAGATACAGCGAGGTTAGAATAAAATGTTTAGGCATAAAATTACATTAGAATAACATTTTTAGGTATAAACTGAGGTTAGAATAAATATTTACGGACCAAGTGAGGTTACAATCAAATTTTTTACAGGTAAAGCGAGGTTAGATTAGAATGTTTAGGCATAAAATGACATTAGAATAACATTTTTAGGTATAAACTGAGGTTAGAATAAATATTTACGGATAAAGTGAGGTTACAATCAACATTTTTACAGGTAAAGAGAGGTTAGAATAAAATGTTTAGGCATAAAATGACATTAGAATAACATTTTTACGTATAAATTGAGGTTAGGATAAATATTTACGGACAAAGGTTACAATCAAATTTTTTACAGGTAAAGCGAGGTTAGAATAGAATGTTTAGGTATAAAATGACATTAGAATAACATTTTTAGGTATAAATTGAGGTTGAATAAATATTTACGGATAAAGTGAGGTTACAATCAAAATTTTTACAGGTAAAGAGAGGTTAGAATAGAATGTTTAGGCATAAAATAACATTAGAATAACATTTTTACGTATAAACTGAGGTTAGAATAAATATTTACGGATAAAGTGAGGTTACAATCAACATTTTTACAGGTAAAGAGAGGTTAGAATAGAATGTTTAGGCATAAAATGACATTAGAATAACATTTTTACGTATAAATTGAGGTTAGGATAAATATTTACGGACAAAGTGAGGTTACAATCAAATTTTTTACAGGTAAAGAGAAGTTAGAATAGAATGTTTAAGCATAAAATGACATTAGAATAACATTTTTAGGTATAAACTGAGGTTATAATAAATATTTACAGATAAAGTGAGGTTACAATCAAAATTTTTACAGGTAAAGAGAAGTTAGAATAGAATGTTTAAGCATAAAATGACATTAGAATAACATTTTTACGTATAAACTGAGGTTAGAATAAATATTTACGGATAAAGTGAGGTTACCATCAAAATTTTTACAGATAAAGCGAGGTTAGAATAAAATGTTTAGGCATAAAATGACATTAGAATAACATTTTTAGGTATAAACTGAGGTTAGAATAAATATTTACGGACCAAGTGAGGTTACAATCAAATTTTTTACAGGTAAAGCGAGGTTAGAATAGAATGTTTAGGCATAAAATGACATTAGAATAACATTTTTAGGTATAAACTGAGGTTAGAATAAATATTTACGGATAAAGTGAGGTTACAATCAAAATTTTTACAGGTAAAGAGAGGTTAGAATAGAATGTTTAAGCATAAAATGACATTAGAATAACATTTTCACGTATAAATTGAGGTTAGGATAAATATTTACGAACAAAGTGAGGTTACAATCAAATTTTTTACAGGTAAAGCGAGGTTAGAATAGAATGTTTAAGCATAAAATGACATTAGAATAACATTTTTAGGTATAAACTGAGGTTAGAATAAATATTTACGGATAAAGTGAGGTTACAATCAACATTTTTACAGATAAAGCGAGGTTAGAATAAAAATTTAGGCATAAAATGACATTAGAATAACATTTTTAGGTATAAACTGAGGTTAGAATAAATATTTACGGATAAAATGAGGTTACAATCAAATTTTTTACAGGTAAAGCGAGGTTAGAATAGAATGTTTAGGTATAAAATGACATTAGAATAACATTTTTAGGTATAAACTGAGGTTAGAATAAATATTTACGCAAAAAGTGAGGTTACAATCAAAATTTTACAGGTAAAGAGAGGTTAGAATAGAATGTTTAGGCATAAAATGACATTAGAATAACATTTTTACGTATAAACTGAGGTTAGAATAAATATTTACGGACAAAGTGAGGTTACAATCAAATTTTTTACAGGTAAAGCGAGGTTAGAATAGAATGTTTAGGCATAAAATGACATTAGAATAACATTTTTAGGAATACAGTGAGGTTAAATAAATATATATAAATATGGATAAAGCAAGGTTACAATCACAATTTTTACAAGTCAAGAGAGGTTAGAATAAAATGTTTAGGCATAAAATGACATTAGAATAACATTTTTATGTATCAGATCAACTTACAATCAAATTTGTATGTGTAAAACAAGTTGAAAATATAAATTTTAGGCATAAAGTGCGGTTAGAATCAAAATCTTTACAGGTAAAGAGAGTAGAATAAAATTTCTAGGTATAAAGTCAGCGTAAAATAAACATTTTAATGTATAATGTGAGGTTACAATCAATAATTTTACGGGTAATGAAAGTTTACAATAAATTTTTAGGCATAAAGTTAGGTTAGAGTATATTCTTTAGATTAGAATTAAAAATGTACAGGTAAGGCAAGGTTCGAATAACATTTTTAGGTGTAACGTGAGGTTAAAATAAAATGTTTATAGATATGAAATGTAATTAGAATAAAATTTTTGGGTATCAAGTCAGGCTAGATCCAGAAATTATATGGGTAAACAGAGTTTAAGATTCAAATTTTAGACATAAAGTGAGATTAGAATCCAAATTTTTAGGGGTAAAGATAGTTTAGAAGAAACTGTTTAGGTGTAAAGTGAAGTTAGAATAATTTTTTTTACAGGTTGAGTTGGGTTAGAATATATTCTTTAAGCTAGAGTAAAAATGTTTACAGATAGTAAGGTTACAATGAAATCTTTAGGTATAACATTTTAAATTTTAGGACATAAGACAAGGCAAGAATAAACATTTTTAGAAGTAAAGTGAGGTTAGAATCAAAATGTTTTGGGTAAAGAGTTTAGACTACATTTTTTATGTATAAAGCGAGGTTAGAAACCAAATTTTTCTGGTAATGCCACGTTAAAATATGTCTTTCTGGCTAAAGTGAAATATTTTACAGGTAAATTGAGGTTAATATAACACTTTACGACATAACACATGGCAAGAATCAACATTTTTACAGCTAAAGTGAGGTTAGACGTTAGAACCAAAATGTTTACACGTAAAGAGTTTAGAATAAAATTTTTGGGTATAAAGCAACGTAAGAAACCAAATTTGTACAGGTAATAACAGGTTAAAATATGTTTTTTTGACTAGAATAAAACATTCTACATTTTAGGACATAAAACAAGGCAAGAATAAACATTTTTACAAGTAAAGTGTATAAAGGTATAAAGAGAGGTTAGAAACCAATTTTTTACGGGCAATGCCACATTAAAATATGTTTTTCTGACTGGAATGAAACACTTTACAGGTAAAGTGAGGTTAATATAAAACTTTAAGCATCAAGTGAGGGTGGCAATAAAAATGTTTACATGTAAAGTAAGGTCGATCAAACTTTAAGACTAAGTGAGGTTAGAATTAAATTTTTAAAAAGTTTAGACAAAAATTTTTGGTATAAAGTGAGGTTAGAATCAAAATATTTACGGGTGGAGTTTAGAATACAAGTTAGAATAAAAATTTTTAAGGGTGAAGAAAGTTATGACTAAAATTTTTGGTATAAAGTGAGGTTAGAAACAAAATTCTTAGAAGTAGTCAGCTTACAATATATTCTTTTCGAATAAAAAAATTACAGGTAAAGTAAGGTCTAAAGCAAGGTACAAATACAAATTTTTAGAGGTAAAGTGACGATAGAATGATTATTAGTAAAGAGTTTAGAATAGAATTATTAGGTATAAAGTCAGATTAGGAACCAAATGTTTATACCTAATGTTAGGCTAGAAGATGGTTTTTTGGACTAGAATAAAATTTTTTTGAGATAATACGAAGTTAATATAAAATTGTAAAGCATAAAGTGGGGCGACAATGTTAACTATTATAGATAAAGTGAGGTTAGAATAAATTAAGTTTAAAGTGAGGTTTGAAACAAAATCTTTACAGGTGAACTTATGGTGTAAAGAATACAAGGTGAAGCGTTCCCGGATATGCGCAGTTGTTCAGAAAGTAGAGGGGAGATGTCAACCAATCTCCAATGGGCCGCGATCATAGTGTAACCATAGCCCCGATCGTATATTGCTGCTGGCACTGTCAGGCGATATCAAATTCGAGGTTAGCAGGTTAGGTTTTCCGTCAGTTTTGACACAGACTGACACAAAACCTAACCTCGAATTTGACATAAACAGCGTCTTCAACAATACACTTCAGTACTACAATTCGTTCCCTTTGTGGGCCCATTCCTTATTGGTTAAATTTGAGGCTCCGCCCACAATGCATCGGAATGTTACACCTTGTATATGGGTGAACTCAGGTTAGAATATATCTTTTACGTTAGAATAAATCATTTTACATGTTAACTGAGGTTACCATAGAACTTTAAGCCATAAAATGAGGTGGGAATCAACATTTTTACACATAAAGTAAGGTTACAATCACAATGATTACATAAACAGTAACGTTCCATTGCTAGAAAATAATATTTAAAAAAATCCACGTACCGACTGTGTTGTTCGTAGTGCGCCACGAAGTCTGGTGTAATCAATCCTGGGCAACAGCTTCAAATGCACTTGATTCTGTGCCATATCAAAGTAATCGACTTGAGCAATGTCATCCTTGTACAAGCCTCTCTTCAGGCGAACCCACTGCTTGGATTTCAGTCCTACACAATTCCAGTTATGGAAGGAAAAGAACAATAATAAAAATCAAACCTGTCTGCTCCTTCACGACCCTAAGAACGTCTGTCATTTCCTTGATGGGCACCATCTGCTGCTGCCAGAGCCCCACACGCAAGTTACCCACATTTTCAATTGCAGCTTTGACATGAGGCTGCTTGTAGGCCTCAATGTAGATATAGCCCTTAACACCCTCTGGTGCCACCACCGATTTGATTTGAAGGGGATCATTACTGTTTGAATACGCGAGGAACTTACGCATCAACAGTAACACTGTGGACTTCTCTTCGCCGATGCGGCACTTCACCAGCCACAGATTCGGATCCCTTTTTATTGCATGTAAATGTTAATATTATTTAATGACATACAATTGCAAAACTCACTTAACACCAGGCAACAGAGTCTGCTGCGTGATTTCGTCTGACATTTCCTCGCCACCCTCGCCAAAGTGCCGTGCAGCAGCCTCGTCATCGGAATATTTCTTCCGCAAATACTCTGCGATCTCGTGCTCCTTCTGGGTACTAAAGAGTCACATTTTAAATAAAACCAACAGGAAAATTCCTAGCCATACTCCCATAAATTGGTGCCTCGCCGTCTTCCTTCAATTTCTCGGGCGGTGGGTCCCAACTCATCCACTTCGTTTCCGACGATCCCAATCTCTTGAGCTCCATCTTCCCACTCGTCCTCATCCTCGACTTCATCGTCAACCTCGGCTTCGTCAATAATAAAACCGCCATAGCGATCCTTCTTCTTGCGCTTGCGTCTGTGCCCTGAGTCACTTTCGTCCTCTTCGCTGTCATATTCCTCACTGTCATGCAAGGAATCGCCATCAGGTTCCTGTTCTTCCTCCACGTGTTCCTCATCGGAAGCTTCTCGTGCTTCTGCTTCAGAGCTGAATTAGGAAAAATACAGAATCCGAGATTAATTCCCCACTTATTCTCAATTTAATTTCCATAGAATGAGATGCTTATTAACCGAACTTTATAATTCATTCATATTTGTAATTATAAACACAAACGTATATTATATTTGGGTCAGCAAACAGATGAAATTATGTACGATAGGCAAACAACTTTTCCTATTAATTACATGTGCAAGCTGACAGTTTAACCCGAGTTGGTTTTACACAGCAGCACTAATAGCTATATATTTTTGTAAACTTGCAAATATCATTGACACCTTCTGGTACGGTGTGTGAGCCTTCAGTCTTAGAAGTTGTATAAAACTAATAAGCTTGGCAGTTCAGCGTGCAACGCACGTGATTTCATCTATTCAGCGGCCCAAATTTGCATAACATTTCACAATTTCCTATGAGCAAGAGAATTATACCCAGATCTGCTGCGAGATCGGGAGCGAGAGCGCGAACGGGATCTGGATCGTGACCTGGAGGCTGATCGACTTCGAGCACTTGTCCGAGATGCCGCTGAGCCTACGCTGCTATGTCTGGACCGATTGGACACTGGGGAGCCTCGGTCAGATCCCGACATCTCGGCGTCTGAAAAATTACTAGCCTCCGAGTCCGACATTGTAGAATGCTGAAATTTAAGAGTTTATTTAATTTATGATAAGAATGCACGCAACGTATTTACAGAAATCCAATTATGTATGCTCTAGTTGAAATATATAGAATAAATTTGAGGTTATGGCCGCTACTAATACATTAATTAATTTTAAGCATTACGGCTTAATGATGATAACAATACGTACTCGTCAGGCCTACAAGTCACAATACTGAAGTAAGCATGCACAAATAGCTCTATAAAGCTCTGAAAATCGTATATTTCTTTAATATACAAATCCAGCTGTCAGCAATGTCAACTATTTCAGCAGTCTGATATTAGCAACCCATGAAAGCATTCTATGCCTACCACTTAAATAGCTCAATAAGAGTTAAAATTTATTATTAAAAAGATTTAAAACAAAGTTATAAAGCTAACAATTGGTAATAGATATTAACGATGCAAGTTTGAATATGAGCATATTAATGAAACAAGTTTGATTGCCAAAACGAAGCGGTGAGCCGAGTTTTGCGGCAATAAATTCTAGTTCAATGTATTTTTTATGTAAAAAGAGTGCGGTAATATTTATTACTGCACTGAGTGAGGTAATATCTATCCATTACCGCACTGAATGCGGTAATGAAGCTTTTAGCGATACGAGCAAAGGTGTATGTATATAAACATAGTACAAGAAGAAAGAAAACTAGCAACAAATAATCCCCACTAAATTAATAAAATAGATGCAATAGATGAAAATGCAAACTACTGAATGCCAGAAACAAATGAAAAAAAATATTCTCGATTATTGCAATGCAGTATGATTACGTGGTATAATAGAAACATCTCAAATGACAGCAACAAAACATGCACAACTCAAAAAAGAAAAACTAATCAAAGAAACCTTATTTTCAAAATGGCGTCAATTAATATCCAGCAGCCTTCCTATAACGTGCGTTTATTTTCAAAATGTTTCTGTTGATATCATCTATAGATAAACGCGTGTTGTACCTGTCTGGATGTGTCAAGTATTCGTCGGCACCGATCGAGAGCAGTTCGTCTTTGATCAGCCCTGTCGCCATCGCGTGCTTCATAATGCAACGATAAGCAAGTAGGTAAGGCAGCTTTTTTTTAGCCGATCCGATAAAGCGTCTGACTAGCAATTAAACTGCTTATGGCTATGGTACAGAGTAAAATTTTACCACTTTTAATTGCGAATTAATGTATAATTCACGTTGTTCAGTGTTTTCTTTGACTTTTCAGTATTCTTAGAAACAATACTATATTGTTACCGATGTTGTAGATAATTCTGAACACTCTTCAACTGTCATTCAATCTCACAAAAGTTGTTACCTCGCTTTCTTTATTGAATGCCTTACAAACCTTATTCTTACGTACCTTACTGATTTACTTGCAATTCAATTTAAAAATTCAGATATTATTTTAATTACAGTTAAGTTCACATATGAGGTGAGCAAAAACGCTAATATCTACAAATTTTTGAGTATACATTTTATTCTTAATTTTTATAATAAAATGTTCCTCGCAAAAATAACTTTATATAATTATTTCCAAGATGGCAGCTACATCCCACCGCACAAGTGCTTCAAGAACACAAATTCTCATTCAATAGATAGGTCATAAAGTACATTCACACCACCTTTAAGTTTTATAGTTTGTTTTTAGGTCAATTAGGTTAAATTCCTTGTACTAAAAACAAATTATGTGTAAAAATTTTGAATGCAAATACTTTAACATAAATATAATTTTATTATTACTCTTTTAGTATAATAAAATTAATAGCTATTTATGCAACAAGTGCTAAAATTCGACGTTTATGCACGAGACATGAAAATTATGAAACGAAGCCGAAGGTTGAGTTTCATAACATGTCTTGTGCAGAAACGACTTTTAGCACGCGTTGCATTCAATATTTTATCTACGACCTTAATTTTACCCTTATTAATCCATAAATATCGATTTAACAAAGGTTTGCATCTACGACACTTCTAATTTAGGACATAATAAACAGTAGACCATGCCGCGAGGGCGAATGTTTGCGAATGACAGTAGTCAAGGTCAGTTACGAAATGTAATGATTAATATTCCATATCTGACTGTATTCATTACATAACGCTTTAATTATTTCAAAAACACTTTACTTGTAACGCAAGAAGCAACTAGAATAACTTTACAATTTCACTTCCAGTTCGAAATTGTAGTTTTATAACCTCACTTCACTTTTAGCACATGGGCTAAAAGTAAACAGCTGATTTCTTTAACCACGGTAAACTATAAAACGTCACTTTTAGTGAAACAAGGTAGCGCTAAAAAGCCTACTTTTAGTAGTGGTCGTAGATAAAAGCTGTTATTGAACAATTTCATGTTTCATATTGATATTTTTTAAAAACAGTTCGTTTTTGATTGAAAGTCACAACTTAAAGTCAATAAATTTTGTGAACTTAATTTTTAACTTCAGTGATGTACTTATTACATAATATCAAATAAAACGTTACACTCATATATTGTGAGTAAAATTCTTATTAAGTGAAGTGATTTATTACCCGATATTACCACAATATTAGGTGATTACAAGCCCAGCCCGCCCAGAATAGTGGTAATAAAAAATGTGTGCCAGCAGCTAGTCCATACGGCGTAGGTTATTTTGTGATCGTCCATTACACCGGGCAAGAGCTCTATAACTTCAAAGGGAATGAAATGCCTGAGCCCCACCACTTTTCTAATGAGCGATTTCTTAAAAGTGGAAAGAGAAAATCACTAGTAAGTGTGTTGTTGTTACTGGTTCAGCGACGCCCTTCCTTGCGCTGTCCCAGATGGAACTTACCATAAGTTATTTCCTACAGATAGCACCTTTTACGCTTAAATACAGAAAAGGAGGCATACAACCAACGTCAAATCCAAAGAAAACATAGAATAATTAAAATCAATATATTAACGTCAAAACAACAAAATTACTATGTACAATGATCACAGCTATGTTAATTACTGAATCCTGACGCCTACATGACGTCACAGTGTTTTAAGAACTGTTAAATATTCTCATTCGATAATCTTAATTTCACGCTTCCGCGACATTATTTCATTTAGCGAAAATAATGGGCGTTTACATTAAAATAAATTTTACAGTACAGTCGCGTTCAAAATTGTGTTATACAGAGACAGTTGCAAGTTTATTGGTTGTTGTGTTATTACTAGAGTTCGTCAAATGCCATTTTGCCATGTTTTTACTGTAGGCCCCTTTAGGGCCAGATTTCGTATTTAGACGTTTCACGTAGTAAGGGGTGGAAGAACCACATTTGTTGGTGCCATAAATGCTATAAAATGCCCGTTTTCATGATGAATGCTATATTTTGAATATTTTAATGCTATATTGCAATCAAAATCAATATTATGTGGCTAATTCACAACAAAGGGGCTTAGAAATTTCAAAATAGATATGCAAAAGTTTTGGTAAGTGCCAGGTACTAAGGTCGATAACCCGGGGCGGGGATGAATACTCGTCGCGCGCATCAACGTTTAGGTAAGTATCCTGTTACGTCCACTCGTCAACAACAACCTCACGCTCTCCCCTTTTCCTTCAATGCACCTCGGATACCTACGTTCCACTTATTTGCCTTGTGCCCGTCGTTTCTATCAGATTACTTTGTCTTTTGTATTTGTGTTGTGGGATTTTTAATATTACTGGTGACATTTGTTCTAAAATTTCAACTTTTTGAAATAAATACTTACCATTTTTTATGCTCTATTTTGAAATAAAAGCTATTTTATATGCCATATTTTGAAAAAATAAATGCCATTTTGCTATGCTATATTTTGAAAAAATACGGGAATATTTTGACGGACTCTGGTTATTACTCAACAAATGTTTATACTGTATCATTAACTAGGTACAACTAGATGTATACTTTCAAAATATTTGTATATACAACACTTTTTTTGAACTTTGTGTAATTAATTTATATTCAGAAACCACAAATACTATACAACACTTTAACGAACACGACCGTACTTTTTAAGGTCCTTGCTTCTGCTTGTGTTGGTTGATGTCCCTTCCGGAAACGCGCTTGGACGTGTCGCTGTAGTGCTGCAAAGAATCCAGGGAGCTCGATAAAATGGAATGTGGCAAGCGAGGTCGCCGTAACTGCTAGAGAATCCGGGAGAAGAATCGATAGCACGGAATGGCAAGCGATGCTGCCGTGCCAGAACTTGGCGTAACGTGTCTGGTCCCTTGTGCAGGAAAATTCGGGAGTGCCGCTATAAGATTCGAAACGCCGGTACGCACTCCTTATGAATTGACTTAAATGGATCGGTTCCCCAAATTAAATCCCGCAGAGCGGATTGAGAAGATATCTTCGGAAATTAGAACCGTGGTGGTCAAAACACGTAAAGCCGAAGGCTTCTTAAAAGAACTGACGGCCGATTGTGACTGGGGAATAATGGGATGATTGCGGCTATTGGTTGAAAATGGGTTAGGTGATTAATTCGGCAATGTGCTTGGCTGAAACGCTACGGGATGAGAGATAGCATAACCGATTTTTTTGTCACTTGCGTGAAGGAGTTTCTGCTCAATACGCGTGTTTTATGGCTGATATATCAATCTTGAAATTACTTTTACGACCTTTTTAATGGGTTAACGAGTGTTTTGACGGACTTATCAAAATCTAGCTGCTCAACGTGTGTGTTCTATGGCTCATATCTTAATCTTGAAGTGACTTACTGCCTTTTTAATGCCCTAACGAGCGTTTTGGCTGATTTATGAGCTGGATTTATGCGCTGCAGGTGTAACGAAGGACTGTTCTTATCGAGGCAGCTGTGCTGCACACCTGTGCTCCCGTCTGTTTGAGTAATTTATGAGACAGCGACTAGTTGAACACGTGGCTAATGGTTTGGGAATATGTGCAACTGGCGGAATTTTTGCTAGCGCATGAAACTAATCCTACAGGTTGTGATTAGTTTCTTTAGATTACCTTTGCTTTGCGGTATGTAAGTTAGTGTTCTGGAAGTGGTTTTTAGCTTAAAAGTTGTAAATCACAGCCACTTCACTTAATGAGTATTATGTTCATATACATATATCAACGGCCTTCTTCGTCCGTCCATTTCTGAACATAGGCCGACCTCATATTCTCCCATTCTGTCTTGAGCTATCTTAATCCAGTACCTAGCTGTTAGTTTAAGGTCATTTTCCCAACTCATTGGCGGTCGTCCCCTTTCTCATTTGCCTGTGTAGGGTGTCTAGTGTAAAATAATATTAGTCCATCTTTTGCCTTTGCATCGAGCTATGTGGCCCGCGTAGTTCCACTTTAAGGTGGCAATGGCTTCAATAGTATCTTCAATCTTAGTAATGTTATGGATCCATATATTGGTTGTCTTATCTTTTAGACTTATTTCTAGAATATATCTCTCCATTGTTCTTTGGGTCACCGATATTTTTTTAATAGACTGTTTCGTCATAGTCCATGTTTGGCATCCATATGTTAGTATTGGGAGAGCACATTGGTCAAAGAGCAGTGATCGTGATTTTAAAGGTATAGTTTTGTTTTTGAGAATGTAGCCATGTTGTCCGTAAGTCATCCATGCCAATCTTCTTCTTCGGTGTATTTCAGTGGTATGGTTTTCTTTTCCTAATTTTATTTGGTGGCCGAGATATATGCAGCTCTCAACGTTTTCAATATGTGTTTTTAATTGTTAACTGGGGATATGTCTTGCACATAGTTTTCGTCATTTCTTCATTTAGTTCTTTCAACATTTGCCGTTTTCAGCTATTATCAGCAAATCGTAGATGATTTAGTTTGTTACCATTGACTGATATATTTTTGTCCTTTCAGTGCAACCGTTTAAACATCTCGTCAAGAGCTAGGTTAAATAGTTATGGCGATATAGCATCGCCCTGATGAATTTCTCTGCCGATTTTAATGGTGTAGTTTTATGACGGATTTTGCGTTTTCGTATATATACCTTATTATTTGGGTATATCTATGATTTATGCGTGCGTTTTTAAGACATTTATGATTGTCCAATGTTCGATGCAATCAAATGCTTTGTATAAGTCTACGAAAGCAAAGCAAACGTCCAGGTTGTAAACAAAAAACCACTTCCGAGATTAGGCCGTGTCATTATTGAAGTCGAAGAACTCAACGTTTCGCCCACTTTGAAGAGTTTCACCTCTGGCGTGGTTTACACGTTGAGTTCCGTGCTCTTTTGCTTTTTCTCCTGAAGAGGCCCCTTACGAAAGTGGGCGAAACGTTGAGTTCTTCGACCTCAATAATGACACGGTCGAATCTCGGAAGTCGTTTGTTATTTAATGACAATGCTTTTTCGATCAATACTCTCATTAGTAGGAGCAGGTCATATGTGCTATAGTATTTTCTAAATGCGGCTTGCTCTACCGTTTTGCATTTGTCTAATTTATTTGTAAGTCAGCTTCTTAATATTTTTGAAAAGAGTAGCTGCAGTAAGCTGATTGGTCTATAGTTTTCTAGACTTATTGAATCTCCTTTCTTGTGTATGAGAACAACCATACCTAGCGTTATTCCACGTATTTGGAATTTTTCCTTCTTTCAAGCATTCATTAAATAATTCACATAGCTTATCTATAATCTCTTCGCCTCCATTTTTTTCTTTTAACTGTCTCTTTTTTCCCACTTTCTGTGCTGCTTTCTTAAGCGATCGTTGTTATATTATATTGTCTGCTGGAGTCTCCAATGAAACTGCATTTCGGGTTTGTTGTATTGTTATGCAGCAATTTTCTGCTGAGTTCTTCTTTGCATATAGCATTGTTCAACTTCTTTAGGTTTATGGGCGTTTGCCTTCTTGTTTGGTGTTGAGATATCGTTTTGGGGAACGGTTTATCATGACTTCTGCTCTCACCAGCTGGTGGTCACTAGATATCTTGAATGTGTTTAGAGCACTAACGTCTTGCATTATCTGCTTTCTGTTTGAGATGATGTAGTAAGTCTCGCTTTTTTGTAGTACCATTTGGACTTACCCATGTTCACTTTCTTTGTTTTTTCTTATTGCAGAATGAGTTCATTGCATATTTTGTGTAATAATTTTGTGTAATAAACTCGATCCTTTTTCATTTTCTCCATCAAAGCTGAATTTTCCCAAGTTCTCATCTGTTTCGTTTTGTTTTTTTATTTTATCCTATTATGTTATTATGACAATAACTCCTTAGCAACAAGTTGCGTTAAGATGCATTTAACAGCACTAGTGTTGTTAAGAAAAATAACATAACGATACTTTATTAGCATTTAATCACATGTTGGCAGCACTGAAGTGTATTGTCAGTCTATGTCAAATTCGAAGTTAGGAGGTCAGGTTTTGTTTGTTATTTGACACAAACTGACGTAAAACCTAACCTGAAAATCTCAAATTTAACATAACCTGACAGTGTTACCAACAATACAGTATTAAGTTTTTATCTTACTAGTGATACCACCACTCGCTGTTGTAAGTGTCATTAATAACCATTTTGCCTATTTTTCTTAAAAGATTAGTATTTTAGGATAAAATAAACCGTTTTACGATATACGTAACGTTATCTGCTTTCTACACTACTCGATAATTTTAAAGAACTCGCTCCTAACGTCGCTCGTTCATTCAAACTATTCTCTCGTAATGTAAAAAGCTCGATAACGTTACTTGTATCGTAAATTACTATTCTCAGTTTGGCATTGAAGTATCCCATCATAATTATGTATGTATTTTACTTCGACACGAAGTGTACGAAGTATTGAAATTCCCTCATATCGAAAACCACTCTGAGTCAAATATCTCTAAAATTCGAGCCAACCGACTAATGAACCCACTATACCAAATCTCCGTCTCGGCGGTGCGGATCTTTTGGTGAAGATCCCAGCCCACTAGACCAATCCCCTGTATTGGGGGGTGCTTAAACGTTTTTTGGGTGGGGAGGTACCGTATATTTTATTATTATTATTATTATTAGAAGTTAGCGAGAGGCGGCTGAGCCGATTAACTCGCACAAAATTTCAATACAGTTTACAAGAGTTTACAAAAAATTCGCAAAAATTTACAAAAGAAAGAGAACATAATACAAAATTGTGACACCTGCAATAATAATACGTAGATAAGGCATGGGCATAATAGATAATAAATTATAGTACATGGATATGTAATACATCAGTAATCAAAAAAGAAACAAGTCCAAGCGATTTTTAAATATGTTGAGTGACGGGGCGTTAACAATGTTATTCGGCAAGGAGTTCCATTCGTTCACTACACCCACAAAAAGAATGTTCTGTCGCACTTTGCTCTGGAATCTCTGGTGCATTAGCTTAAGAGAGTTACCTCTTAGATGAAGATTGTCACTAAATTCGAACTTCGAACGCAACAAACACTTATAGTGGCCACTAATTATTTTGTACGTTTCGATCAAGTCCCCGCGTCGGCGTCTATCCTTTAGAGAAAGAATTTTCAGCTGTGCAAGCCGTTGGTCGTAACGTAAATTTTTTAGACCCCCAACTAGTTTGGTAGCCCTGCGTTGAACTTTCTCCAGGTGGTCTATGTCTTTAACAAAGTATGGGTTCCAGATGGACGCTCCAAACTCCAATATGGGTCTAACGTACGTTTTGTAGATCTTTAAAAATACATTTGGTTTTAAGGCCTTGAACGCTATTTTGATTAAATAAAGCAGAGAGTTTGCCCTTTTCACAATGCGTGAGATATGCGAAGTCCACTTTAGGTCACCACTCATTAAAACACCAAGGTCGGCCTGATCACTAACCCCCTTGAGCACCGTGTTATTCAAGCTGTAGTTAAAGCAGGGGTTTCTGGCACCTATATGTAAAACAGTACACTTATCAGCATTTAGCGTCAGCAACCATTCTTTTGACCATGTACTTATTCTATCTAAATCGCACTGCAGAACTGACCTATTGACCAGCGGGTTGTTGTAGAATTTCGAATCGTCCGCAAACATACTTTTGGGAGAATGGATGCATTCGATACGGTCTGCAATGTAGACAAGAAAAAGAATTGGCCCCAAGACAGATCCCTTAGGTACACCGCTCAGTACTGAGTGAGGAGCTGATAACGAATCACCGACTCGTACCTGAAATGTACGGCTTGTTAAGAAGTCTTTTATCCAGTTGAGTAAATTGCCTCGAACACCATAGTTTTCAAGCTTCAAAAGTAGTCTCTGTATGGGCACCCGGTCAAAAGCTTTCTCGAAATCTAGGTAGATGACATCAGTTGGAGTCCGCGAGTCATATGACCTAGTCCAATCATCCAAACTCATTAGCAAATTTGAAACTACTGATCTTCCTGGAACGAAACCATGCTGACAATTTGGAATTACAGAGTTGGACAACAAAAATTCAGTAAGCTCCTTTGCCACAATTTTCTCCATGCACTTACAGATGACCGAAGTAAGGCTGATCGGTCTGTAATTACTAGCTGCAAGTTTATCTCCTTTTTTATATATATTGTTTTTGTTCATAACTGTTGATAGATCCCGTATGGGGTTGCTAGTCCCCCATCAGGCGCCTTCCCAGGTGGCGGATAAGGGAATGTCTTCCAGATATGGGTGACGCTGGGGAAATTAAATACCCAGATCTACCAAAACTAGCAAAAGAAAGCGTCTACTTTCAGAGAAACGGCTATCCAAGAACGTCTGTTCTTCATGTTAGGAGCAGCTGATTAATATACTCTCCAACCCGTCTGGCCAGCGCAGCGTGGAGAGTTATTGCAGATATCCCCCTCTCAACATATGAGTAAACAAGAAAATAAATTGCCCCAAGTTCCCGGCGGTCTGCAGATCTGCAGCCAAGGCAGTGGTCGGAATATGATGAAGATCAGGGTTGTAATATTGTAAATCACTCGAAGTCCCGAAAATTGCCTATAGCTTCGCCGCCATTATCAACAGGTGCCCGGAACTCGGCGCCGCAGTAGAATTTCCCGCATAATAGTTAATTCCCCCAGGTCAAAATTCCATAGCTTCGCCGCTGTTACAATCAGGTGTCCAGAACCTTGGCACGCGCGGCTTCCTATCAACCAAAGGTAACCTTGCACCAGCCGCCGTTATCTACTCGTCGCATTACAGTCGCGCACGTGGGGTATTTCACCTTCAAGGGAAAGTATCCAAGGTGGTATATGAACATTTATTTACTTTAGTTAACTAAAGGAACTGATAACCTCACACAACCCCCGTACTCGCACTGACATTTGTTTACATTCGCAGTACTGCCAACCTCTGCCAATCATCCTGGAAAGTTCCAGCGACTGTCAAACAGTTGAGAGCCGAGATCGCCCCTGTCATTTGGGTGGCCTGACCATAACGGTAACCAAATTACATTTTATTTTATACTTACGATTTGGAATAATTTATAGGGTGGTAATACACATTATTTTTCACGGTAAAAAAATACTAAATGCTCGAAAAAAATTAAACTGCACGTTAATTTAATTGGAAATGCTTGATATTTTAACAAAATATACAATATAAAATATATTATTTGCACAATAAGTTCTGCTCAATATTTTAATTAAATATGTACCATAAAAAACGAAATTCTTGATAACTGAGGTTTACTATTGATTGAAATTTTGTATAATATTATATTACTAAACGCTCGGTAATTTAATGTGTTTTAAGGGTTCGATTTGTGCGCCAAGTGCAGCATAATATGGAAAAACTAAATGGACGTATGTGAGTATCATCTCACCGAGCTCTGTGGATTAGTAGTTAGCACGTCTGCTTAGCATTCGGGAGGTCGTGGGTTCGATTCCTGTAGCCATCATTTGGAAATTTTTTCATAAAAATGTTGATACAGATGCAAACGTTACTGCTATTTATCGTTACAATAAAGTCAAATATTGCTGAAAGGAATATGAGTCTGGTGTATATTTGTTCTATCCGGCCAATACTGAAGATGTATTTTTATATCGATCAGATTGCTTCATACTTGCGGCAGTATAGTATCCAAAGCAACTGTTAAAATGAGCGAACATACTAAAACGAAGATTAAGACCCTGTTCGAATACGACCCAAAAGTTAAACAAAAAAAAATGTTTAGAACTTTTAGCAATACACTTGTATGTTCTGTTATTACCATGGAATTTTATATTATTACCTTTTTCTTCCTTTTTGAATATCTTCTTGATTTAAGTGTTGTTTCATTGTTTATGTGTTACTTATAAGATTTTATTACAGTTTTTCTTCAAGTATTTGTTTTTACTAAAAATATTCTTTTTGCGTATTAGAGTTTATCTGGATAAACTCATTGTCTTAGAAGCTATAATAGTATAGAAATAACAAATTATTGAAAATTATACTTATTTTAATATTTTAATAACGACAATAAGACAACAACAAATGAATGTTACGTATAGTGAAAAATTATAGTGTTAAATATAATCCTAGCAAATCAACAGGATATTTATATACTATTTAATGATTATATACCTTTAATGAAAGGGAAATAAAAAAAGGCCAAGCAAAAGGAGGCAAGTAAATATCATACCGAACATTGATTGTTAATTATCGTAAGTATGTTTTGTCTATTATTATTTGCCCAAAGAATAGAATTTGTATCAAGCATCATTATTTTGTATCGAGCGTCTATTATGTTTATAGAATGCTTATTATTTCAATATGTATTTCAATTTTATACTGAGTGTTCGTCATCATTGTCCAGCATCTAGTAGTTTCATGAAACTTTTATTTTCTTTTAGGATGCATATAAATTTTATACCGAACACTCAATGCACTTATCGAGCGTTTATTATTTTTATCGAACATTTATTTTCTAGTAATGCATTTGGACAAAATACCGGGAAAATATAACCTGCAGTAGGAATAAAATACCGAGCATTTAATTGGTTCCCTAATTTATATATTGATTTATTTTTACAATTAAGGTTTGATATGTACAGTCGTGTGCAAATAAATCTGGGACAGTGTTTTTTTGACATGCAGATTCAGTTAAGAATTTGAAGAATATTTCCATGGATTTCCTCTTATCAGAGAGAGTTACGGGTTTTAGTACCTGTTAAAGTTTAATGTAACTCTTTCTGATGGCAGGAAATCCATGGAGATATTCTTCAATTCTTAACTGAATCTGCATGTGAAAAAAACGCTGTCCCAGATTTATTTGCACACGACTGTACATAGTGTTGAATAAATGTAATTTCTGTTATGTGGTATTCTTTAAATCGGTCAAGGTATAAATATAAAGCGGATCTGGCCTATTCCGAGCTGCCATTTATAAGGGCAAAATTAACGAATGTTATTACCAAATAAATATACCAGGTAGTGTTGCAGTCTGAAACTAGAAGACGAGAAGAGAATTGTGTCACATTACCATCAGGACATACACTACTATATTTAAGGGTGCCGAAAACAAAAATCAAAGACGCACAATGAAGAAGAAATTACATGCTTTATGAAGATGATAATATAAATATTCTAATTAATAGAAATAGTTATAACCTCAAGAATTTCATCAAATATCAACTGATCATGACCAACTTTTTGCCAATAAACTAATTAATTGAGTGCTACGATGAATGCTTCTAGATGAAAAACTGAAGTTTTGCTTTAATTTTAATGGAGTGAAAGTTTTGTTGAAAAAGTGATCAAACTATTTCAGCTAATATTAAATGCATGGCCGATAACTGATAGTTAAGGCCTTGGAGAGAATTTTGAGTCTTTGGTGTCAATTTTTATTGTTGTAACGTAATTCCTTTGCGAAGATTTAAAGTTGTCACCGTTTTTGAAATATTTATATCGTTTGTTGCCAATGTTGCGCCTGTGTTTGGTTTAAACGTTCCGTATTTAACCTCGCTAACCTTTTTTGCATATTTTTAGCTGTAACGAGTAATTCTTTTAATATTCATTGTTACCTACATATTTTTCTACATAAATATAGTTCATTGTTAATTATTTGTGTCTTTCATTAATGGATTGATGATGTTTGCATGAGTATTTTGGTGTAATTTTCCGATGTACAGGGATTCAGAAGGTTGTAAGCTAATGCAAGTAAAGGTAAGTTCAACTCAACTGCTATATTCGCCGCCCAGGCATTGCCAAATTAGAAGTAAGAAGGGTTCCCATTTTCTTCCACTTTCATAATGAGCGTCCCTGTGTTGTTTTCTCTATTTAGACAGAAAGTGGTAGCGCTAAACATTAACGTCTATATTTCGTTTACCGGATCGTAGCTCTAATTATAAGATCGCAAAAAACAGCCTCGACACCAATTGGTACAAGAGGAATCGACTATGATGATGATGATGAAAAAAAGCCCTTCTTACTGAGCGTTTTAAGCCGGCACTCCTTGTTACAGCCCATCGTAACAGGCTTAGAGCAACGAATCTGTGAAAATTTACCGATTTTGTAGCTGTTATATGGTAAAAAACTGGCGGTTTTGTTTTAAAGAGCAGTTTATGCTGTAAAAAGCTGGCATCTTCACGTGGTGTCATGCTTTTTTTGTTGTAAAGTCGATTTCAGGCTGTAACAAACTGGCTCCTAAACGCGTGGCCTTGTTTTGCCCACTTGGGGGCTTGTTTTGTGTCGTCAATACTGTTTTAGGCTGTAACAAAATATAACTATTTCTATTTTTGGCTATGATTATAAGGTTTTGATGTTAATAACTTATTTTGTGATTTCATAAAATTCACAATAGCTTACAATAAACATTTTTTAATGAATTTAAAAGGGACCATTGCAAAAGTCAAAGGAGGGACTGAAATTTGTAGTTATGCGACACCGAGCACTGTTTAATTATGCCTTAACGAGAAAGTGAATTGTTATCATTGTTCTCTTCCGGTACACACAAGAATATATAAAAATATTTTCACCTAAATATATTTGAATTTATTTTAACTTAATTTTTTCAAAAATATTATTCAAGACCAGTAGTTAGAGTGATCTATCCGTCTGTTCCCCAAAGCCGGGACAATAGTCGAGAATGTTTGCTACAGTCGCGGCCAAAAAAAGCGGGAAACTCTTTTTTTCCTAATTTTCAAAATGCGAAAACAAGTGCTGACACTGACAATTCTAATTAATAATTGTCAACAGTAATGTATTAAGTGCATAGTGACTTGCCGATAATGCATTATCGAAGCAAGGAACTATGTACGCAATATATTTTGAGTGACTATTGCTTGAATAGATTAAAAAAACTAACGAATCATCATTTTAATGAGTAAGGTGGAGTATTACCGATAAATTGTTATATAACAATAATTAT
This sequence comes from Agriotes lineatus, assembly GCA_940337035.1. NCBI lineage: Eukaryota > Metazoa > Arthropoda > Insecta > Coleoptera > Elateridae > Agriotes > Agriotes lineatus. Next base: position 85,193,716 of record OW679203.1, read on the forward strand.
GGACGCAAGACATTTTTGATTGGTTGAAAGTTCAAAAAGCGAGTGCGATCATTGGTCAAATGACATCGTTCGACAGATGTATGCAATAGTCATCAAAAGTCATTGTTTAGATCTGAATAATGACTTTTGATTACATTTATTAATTAGAATTGTCAGTGTTCGCCATTGTTTTCGCATTTTGAGAGTAGGGTCAAAAACAGTGTCCCGTTTTTTTTGACCGCGACTGTATATACACTGTTGTATCATACTCCACTATACACAAACGCAAAGAAGCAGTACAATATTTTCAACTGACTATGTCAATTCATTTTGAGTTTATTGTGCCAAAAATATTGTTCAAGACGATTACTGGACATGATTAAAAAACCTATTAGTAGTTCCCGGCCATGGATGTTGTTTCCTTTCTTGTCTGTGGTTGGTCCCCTCGGGGTTACATTATCTATGGTTCCCGGTAACGTAACAATAGTCAACGGCGTTGGTTGCGTCAATATGTTTTGCACTTTGATTTAGGAAAACGTCAACCGAAACTCTTAGATAATCTCCAATATGTGCTCAAACGCCGTCAAACAAACCAAAAAGATGCATTTATAAAATACCAGTAACTAAACTACAGTATTACAAATATTCCTAACCTCACTTTCAACCGTGATTTCGTCATTGCTGGAATTTCGAAAAGCCAGCAAACATGACAACCAACAACTCCTTCTATTTCATAGGGGCTGCAGTGGTGGGCATTGTGAGCGCGGCAGGCATTTTCATCGCTGAGCACTTTCGGCAGGAGCGCCGCCGGCACGCTATGGCTCAGGACTTGGCTCGACTCGACCAACAACTCTCTGGTATGCGCAAGGAGCTCGAGCAGTTGAGGCAGCTGCAGAAGGAAAAGTAAGTCGGCGCAGCGGGCGGATGCTTAGGCGAGGCTTGGTATTGGTACAGTAGTGCTTTTGTAGGTTGTGTTTCCAGTATTCGTTCAACTTGCCCCGCTCTTTTAGGCTGCTGGAAGAAAATGTTAGCCGCACAGTACTGCCTAACCTGACTTATCAGCTTTTTATAAGGTCAGGTTGGGTCGACGGCGCTTTAGCAATTGTGTTTTGTTTGTGTATGAGCATCGTTTGACCTGCGAATAATTGCAACTTGTTTTAGGAATGCACAAAGGATACGCAAGAGCAAACACGTGCCGAAACGGCTTGCGCTGCTGACGGAAAGTGGCGATGACTACACCAGTGCCCCAGAGGCAGACAGTTCAGATTTGGAATTTTATGATTTTAGTGACGATGAAGAAACTGTCAGTAGTAATGCTACATCATTGGAGCAGGTCCGTAGTCATAATCGTAAAAAACGTTGTATATATAATTTATCCAGTGTGTATCGGCGTGGCTATAAATATTAAGTTCTTCCCAATTTGTTTTACTGATGTTTTAAGCTCTGTATATAATAGTTCTATATGCATCTTGAAGTGCATGTTTTATAATGATTGGCTTGCTTAACACAATTACATTATTACAAGAAAAACTATATTATATTTTTAAAGTACTGGATGTATCGAATTAAAAGATGTTTTAGTTAACACTTGTAAATGTGGAGATAAAATGGAGAAAAACCTGATAAAGTTACGTTTTACGGACTTGGGGTAAGTGAAAGAAAAGCGAGGGGGGGGATTTTGGATTTTGCCTGCTATAAGTGTATAATGTAGTTTTTCTTAAATTTATTTGAACCATAACATTAGATTGACTATATGGAATATTTGTACTGAAGCTGTAACTTCGATATAGTCAAATAACTAACTTGATTTGTTTAGATCTTAACCCGATTTTAAGATCCTAACCTAACTTTTAAAAATTGTATCAAAACTGTAAGTTTAATGTATCATGTCAAGTAAGTAATCAAACGTTGAACCGTATCTCTAATTTTGAGGTATCTCTTCTAAAATCGCAACCTTGACGTATATAATTGTGTCAAGTAACTCGTCACACCTATAACGACCCAGCGTAACACATTAACATCCTGACCTAATATTTTAAAATCCTAACCCAAATTTATAGTTCTAACCTTACTTTTAACATGTTTGTACTAATATATATTTTTGATGTATGTATATGTCAAGTAACTGACCTAACTTTGAATGTTTTAACTTTATTCTTTAGCAACCTAACCCAGCTTTTTAAAGTTCTAACATTAATTTTAAAATATTTGAAGTAAAAACAGCAACTTTGACTTATTATATCCAGTAACTAACCTAACCTTTAACTTCCTAACCTAACTATTTCACAACCTAACACCGTTTTGTAACATCCTAACCCCGTTTTGTAACATCCTAACCCAACTTTCTAAATTTCTAACGATAATGTTGAAATATTTCTAGTAAAAACCGAAACTTTGACATATAGGGTAAACAATACAGTGATTGACACCTTAAGCAGATTGCCACTAATATAATTATTTATCTTCTTTTTCCTTATGAATTTTGATTTGAACTCTTCAAGTAGTTTATATTAATGGTTGTTCTAATAGAATTATATATTATGCGGCGGCTATATTTTGTCAAAGAACAAATAATAATGTTTAAATTTAAATTTGGAAAAAATACAGTCATTGACAGGTCGGATAGCATCATTGACATCTTAGCTTACAGTTATTGACACATCATTTGGTTTTGTATTTACGTAAATAAATGGACATTTTGAGCAGATATTAACACAAAAAATAAAAGTTTATTCTCGTAACAAGTAATGATTTTGTTCACAAAATATAATATTAATGTAAATATACTAAAATAACATACGCAAAAACAAAAACTTATTCAGCAAATAATAGAAACGGAATTATTGTAGTTTTACATGTTCTTTAAACACGTTTGACAATAAAATAATTCAGAAGCCTTATCCGCGTCGGCGGCTTTGATATTTATTAAACATTTTGGGTGATATTGTCTATTGCAAGTCCAGCACTTCACAGCAACATTACCTTTGGATACATGCTGTGTACAAATAAAACACAGTCCGCCACACCTTATATTTTTAGGAAATAGATTTTCAGTCAACTCTTCACAGTCATCATTTTTTAGTCCACCAGTTAACGATTTTTCCAATGAAACTGTATTTTTGGGAAGGGTCTTTATACACGATAAAATGTTAATAGTATTCTGCCGAGCTTTCTTTATTTCAGCATTTTCGATAACGGGTTTTATCGGTTCTTCCTTATGATCAGCATAATCTGCTCTAGGTCTTCTATTTTCATTTATTATGACTTCCACTTCTATCTCTTTGTTGTTGTCACTTTTCTTCTTATTCATTTTGACCACTTTTTTTGGTTTCGTCTTAGGAATGCTCCCTTCAGTTCTTTTTGTGAATATCTTGCCATTTATCACAAGTAACTACAAACGGAACTCTTGCAACCACTCGTTTCCCCTTTCGGACGGGTGTTTTCGGCCATACTAAAATATCATTAATAGTGTGATGCAGATTTGCTTGGTTTGTCTTCGTAGGAGTGGATGCTGTGAAATCAGCTGTGGGATCCAGTTTTGAATCTTTTGATGTAGGAGTACTGGCAGTTTTATCATGACTTGTTCTGTCCTCTCTGTTTGCGTGTGGTGGTGACAGAAGTGCTGCTTCCTCAACTGTGGATGCGGAGTCCAGATTTAGTTCTTCTGGTCTCGCAGTAATGTATGCTTCTTCGATTGTGGAGTCTAACTGTAATTCTTCAGAAGGTACACTGCATAGTACTTCTGTAATTAAGTGATCATTTAAGTCACTAAAAATCATTGGAAGGTTTTCGATATCGAAATCTGTTGAGTTCGTCATACTGTCATTTTCAAAATCTTCTACGTGATATTCTTCCTTATTACTTGCTTCCATCTCTTCAGGCACGCCAATTTCTATCCCAGTATGATTTTCGGTATCCATGTCGGTGCTATTGTGAGTAGTAGTTTGAAACGTTTGCCATAGTTTGAAAAGCATAAGGAAATGTTCAGATGGTATTTCGAGTTTGTCAAGCTCCTGAAACTTTTGTAGATTATCTGTACCTACCACAGCCTTGAAAGTAGCATAATCAATAAATGTATTTGTTTCTTCGTCATTTCTATCTGCTTGTGTTGTTTCGGCTACACGTTTTCCCAAACACTTGCTATAGTTGATAGCATTGCTATCCCATGGATAGAGTCCAGTGGTCCGGAAACCGTTTACAATGGTTTCTTTTTTTAAAGAAGTTTCCATAACTATTTTTAAAATAGGAGCAAATTTTTCTTTCGTTAACGCTTCAGTTGGATTAGTTCGCCTCCACTCTAGAACCCCCTTCTTCCATCCATTCTTTAGCGGCTTAAACGCTGCGACATCAGCTGGTTGCAATATTCGAGTTGCATTGGGATAAAGAGAAATTAGGATAATTTCCAATTTATTGCAAAGCTGACTTAGTTCGTAAGTTAAGTGGGTACTGTGACCACCCACAAACAATATTATTGGAAATACCACTCCTTTTGCTTTTAAGCTGGGATATAGGATATTTCCGATATACTCGTAGAATATTTCAGACTTCATCCAGCCATTTTCGCTAATTCCGTAACCCCAGCCTTTTGGTATGCTATTTCCTATCTCCACCGTTCTTCTTTTATTGGGGTATATAATCATCGGCGGTGTTATGTCGCCATTAGCACAAAAAGTAAACATCACAGTTAATGCTGATTTTGATTGGCCGATGTCAACTTCATAAACGTTCTTGGAGCCCCTGGGAGCTATAACTTTCTTCCCCTTTGGACACAACTGGAAATTGCTTTCATCTCCATTAAATACCCTATTGGGGTCATTTAAAATGGTGCGGTATGATGATTCAGTTAGATAGGTTTCAATTAAAGAAAACCACTTTCTTATATCTGCTTCGCTAACTACTGCGCTGGCAGATGTTACCGCTTCCGATGTTCGTGTAGTCAAAATTGGATGTCGACGATGAAATGATTTTACCCAACCATTACCAGGTCTATTTTCCTTAAAGGAATTGTCTCTTGGGACTTTGTCAATCAACTCTTTAACACTTGCTTGTATGTCCTCTTTCCTCCTTGGAAAGCCTTTGTCGTGGTTACAAATAATCCACTTTACTAATGTTTGTTCTTCGTCTACCGTTAAAATGGGATTTGGGCCAGGATTTGATTTGGTAAAATTTTCACTCAGTCGAAAAATGATCGTTGTTCTAGGGACGCCAAAGATTTTTGAAGCAGTTTTCTTTGACATTCCATCATTAACCGCTTTTATAGCAGATTTGATATCATCTTCTGTATAAGATTTTGCATATTTGTTTCCCGCTTTTACTTTAGGCATTATTTATCTGTAAATAACAGGTAATATCAAACTTAACTATTTGAGAGGTAGATAGGTACCTACCTAGATATCTACCTGACTAAAATGAATTGACTTTAATGCAAATCAGACTAAAATTACAATATCAGAAATACGGTTTCAGTTATTGACACATATCTTTAGGGTATCATTGACATGGTGTCAACAACTGTCTACCAGTCATAAAAATGAGAAATATAACTTGCATTCGACATATTGCATGTAGACATTATACCTGGGACTATAAGGTAGAAAATCTAAAAAAGGAGAGCGGAGACAGTTATTGACACCTGGTGTCAATAACTAAATTACATATAATTATCTAGTATAGATATTGACACCCCTATAAATTATACGAACGTTGCATTTCCGCCAGTTTTAGGTTATTTTTATATGTATTGACATTTCATCAGTGAAATACGTTGGTTGGCACATTTAATTTGTATATCAAAGTGCCATAACAGATATTGAAACATGCCAGCGTGCATAACGAAACAGTAACGCTTACCTAGAAAACCACTGCGATCGCAACTCACTTTCCACATTCACTATACAAACGTCTGGTATACCAACACAGAAGAACTAAAATTAATAAACAGTCGGGTAAAACTATGGAAGCCACGCTAGTTAAGGCAAAAAATCCCTAGAGAAATCGGATTTCTTAATAAAGCAAATTATTATTTGATGTGTCAATGACTATCACAGTGTCAACAACTGTATCACTTACCCTATCCAGCAACTGAACTTAACTTTTAACTTCCTAGCCTAACTATTTAACAACTTAACCCTATTTTGTAACATCCTAACACAACTTTTTAAATTTGTAATCTTAAATTTGAAATATTTTTAGTAATAACTGCAACTTTGATATATTATTTCCAGTTACTAACTTAACCTTTAACTTCCTAACCAAACTATTTAACAACCTAACCCCGTTTTGTAACATCCTAGCTAAATTTTTTAGGTTTCTGACCTTAATTTTGAAATATTTGTAGTAAAACACGCTACTTTGACGTATTATTTTCTGTAACTAACCTAACCTTAAACGTCCTAACCTAACTATTTAACAACCTGATCTCTTTGTAACATTCTAACCCAACTTTCTAAATTTCTAATGATAAACCATAACTTTGACATATTATTTCCTTTAACTAACCTAACCTTTGACGTCCTAACCTAACTATTTAACAATCTAACCCCGTTTTGTAACATCCCAACGCAACTTTTTAAATTTCTAACGAGAATTTTGAATTATTTTTAATAAAAACCGCAACTTTGACATATATCCAGCAACTAAAGTAAACTTTTAACTTCCCAGCCTAACTATTTAACAACCTAACCCCATTTTTTAACATCCTAACCCAACTGTTTAAAGTTGTAGTCTTAAATTTGAAATATTTTTAGTAATAACTGCAATTTCCACATATTATTTTCAGTAACTAACCTAAACTTGAACTTACCCTACTATTTAACTATCTAACCTCGTTTTGTAACATCCTAACCCAACTTTTTAAATGTGTAATCTTAAATTTGAAATATTTTTAGTAATAACTGCAACTTTGATATATTATTTCCAGTTACTAACTTAACCTTTAACTTCCTAACCTAACTATTTAACAACCTAACCCCGTTTTGTAACATCCTAACTAAACTTTTTAGGTTTCTGACCTTAATTTTGAAATATTTTTAGTAAAACACGCTACTTTGACGTATTATTTCCTGTAACTAACCTAACCTCTAACTTCCTAACCGAACCAGTTAACCTAAACCCGTTTTGTAACATCTCGGCCCAGTTTTTGAGGTTCCAACCCTAATTTTGAAATATTTGTAGTAAAAACCGCTATTGTGGCATATTATTTCCTGTAACTAACCTAACCTTAAACGTCCTAACCTAACTATTTAACAACCTAATCTCTTTGTAACATTCTAACCCAACTTTCTAAATTTCTAATGATAATCTTGAAATCTTTATAGTAAAAACCATAACTTTGACATTTATCTCCTTTAAGTAACCTAACCTTTAACGTCCTAACCTAACTATTTAACAATTTAACCCCGTTTTGTAACATCCTAACGCAACTTTTTAAATTTCTAACAAGACTTTTGAATTATTTTTAATAAAAACCGCAACTTTGACATATATCCAGGAACTAAACTAAACTTTTAACTTCCCAGCCTAACTATTTAACAACCTAACCCCATTTTTTAACATCCTAACCCAACTTTTTAGAGTTGTAATCTTAAATTTGAAATATTTTTAGTAATAACTGCAACTATGACATATTATTTCCAGTAACTAATCTAACCTTCAACTTCCTAACCTATCTATTTAACAACCTAACCCCATTTTTTAACATCCTAACCCAACTGTTTAAAGTTGTAGTCTTAAATTTGAAATATTTTTAGTAATAACTGCAATTTCCACATATTATTTCCAGTAACTAACCTAAACTTGAACTTACCCTACTATTTAACTATCTAACCTCGTTTTGTAACATCCTAACCCAACTTTTTAAATGTGTAATCTTAAATTTGAAATATTTTTAGTAATAACTGCAACTTTGATATATTATTTCCAGTTACTAACTTAACCTTTAACTTCCTAACCTAACTATTTAACAACCTAACCCCGTTTTGTAACATCCTAACTAAACTTTTTAGGTTTCTGACCTTAATTTTGAAATATTTTTAGTAAAACACGCTACTTTGACGTATTATTTCCTGTAACTAACCTAACCTCTAACTTCCTAACCGAACCAGTTAACCTAAACCCGTTTTGTAACATCTCGGCCCAGTTTTTGAGGTTCCAACCCTAATTTTGAAATATTTGTAGTAAAAACCGCTATTGTGGCATATTATTTCCTGTAACTAACCTAACCTTAAACGTCCTAACCTAACTATTTAACAACCTAATCTCTTTGTAACATTCTAACCCAACTTTCTAAATTTCTAATGATAATCTTGAAATCTTTATAGTAAAAACCATAACTTTGACATTTATCTCCTTTAAGTAACCTAACCTTTAACGTCCTAACCTAACTATTTAACAATTTAACCCCGTTTTGTAACATCCTAACGCAACTTTTTAAATTTCTAACAAGACTTTTGAATTATTTTTAATAAAAACCGCAACTTTGACATATATCCAGGAACTAAACTAAACTTTTAACTTCCCAGCCTAACTATTTAACAACCTAACCCCATTTTTTAACATCCTAACCCAACTTTTTAGAGTTGTAATCTTAAATTTGAAATATTTTTAGTAATAACTGCAACTATGACATATTATTTCCAGTAACTAATCTAACCTTCAACTTCCTAACCTATCTATTTAACAATCTAACCCCGTTTTGTAACATCTTAACCCAACTTTTTGAAGTTCTGCCCGTAATTTTGAAATATTTGTAGTAAAACACGCTATTTTGGCGTATTATGTTCTCTAACTAACCTAACCTCTAACTTCCTAATCTAACAAGTTAACAACCTAACCCGGTTTTGTAACATCTCAGCCTAGCTTTTTCAGGTTCCAGCCCTAATTTTGAAATATTTGTAGTAAATACCGCCACTGTGGCGTATTATTTCTTGTAACTAACCTAACCATAAACGTCCTAACCTAACTATTTAACAACCGAATCTCGTTTTTTAACATCCTAACCCAACTTTTTAAAGTTGTAATCTTAAATTTCAAATGTTTTTAGTAATAACTGCAACTTTGACATATTATTTCCAGTAACTAACTTAACCTTTAACTTCCTAACCTATCTATTTAACAATCTAACCTCGTTTTGTAACATCCTAACCAAACTTTCTAAATTTCTGACATTAATTTTGAAATATTTGTAGTAAAACACGCTATTTTGGCGTATTATTTTCTCTAATTAACCTAACCTCTAACTTTCTAATCTAACTAGATAACAACCTAACCCCGTTTTGTAGCATCTCAGCCCAGCTTTTTCAGGTTTCAGCCCTAATTTTGAAATATTTGTAGTAAAAACCGCTACTGTGGCGTATTATTTCTTGTAACTAACGTAACCGTAAACGTCCTAACCTAACTATTTAACAACCTAATCTCGTTTTGTAACATCCTAAGCCAACTTTTTAAAGTTGTAATCTTAAATTTCAAATATTTTTAGTAATAACTGCAACTTTGACATATTATTTCCAGTAACTAACCTAACCTTTAACTTCGTAACCTATCCATTTAACAATCTAGCCCCGTTTTGTAACATCCTAACCGAACTTTTTGAAGTACTGACCTTAATTTTGAAATATTTGTAGTAAAACACGCTATTTTGGCGTATTATTTTCTCTAACTAACCTAACCTCTAACTTCCTAATCGAACTAGTTAACAACCTAACTCCGTTTTGTAGCATTTCAGCCCAGCTTTTTCAGGTTCCAGCCCTAATTTTGAAATATTTATAGTAAAAACCGCCACTGTGGCGTATTATTTCTTGTAACTAACCAAAACGCATATATGTAATAATACTTACTATATTGCTAGCGGGTATGAGTGGGAGACTCACGAAGGAAGTGAGACAGACAACCAACTCTTCAATTTATATGGTGAGCTGTGCGCAAGCGCGTCGGCGTCGTCCGCCCAATGGGGAAGTGGTCAAGTTTAAAATTCGCTTCTAAAGGCCAAGTTCGAATTCTCACGCATGCGCACGAGACGCGTTATACTCTAAGTGAAACTATGTCGGCGCCGTAATGTTCTCGGGCGTTCCAAGGCCCTACTAGCAATATATGTATAATACCTATATGCCTAAACGTAAACGTCCTAACCTAACTATTTAAGTTTTGTAACATCCTAACCCAACTTTTTAAAGTTGTAATCTTAAATTTGAAATATTTTTAGTAATACCTGCAACTTTGACATATTACTTCCAGTAACTAACCTAACCTTTAACTTCTTAACCTATCTATTTAACAATCTGACCCCGTTTTGTAACATCCTAAACCAACTATTCGAAGTTGTGACCTTAATTTTGAAATATTTGTAGTAAAACACGCTATTTTGGCGTATTATTTCCTGTAATTAACATAACCTCTAACTTCCTAACCGAACTAGTTAACAACCTAACCCCGTTTTGTAACATCTCAGCACAGCTTTTTAAAGTTGTAGTCTTCTACAGCCCGCTGAGGATCAGTTTTTTTTCTTGATCTCTCGATATCATTTCCAGTAACTAACCTAACCTTTAAATTGCTTAACTAACTATTTCACAACCTAACCCATTTTTGTAACATTCTAACCCAACTTTTTAAAGTTCTAACTTTAATTTTGAAATATTTATAGTAAATACTTTGACTTATTATATCCAGTAAATAACGTAATCTTTTACTTCCTAACTTAACTTTTTAATAACCTAACTCATTTTTTGACATCGTAATCCAACCTTTTTCAGTTCTAACCTTAATTTTGGAATATTTATAGTAAAAATCGCTACTTTGTCTTATTATATCTAGTAATTAACGTAATCCTTTACTTCCTAACTTAACTTTTTAACAACCAAACTCGTTTTTAACATCGTAACCCAACCTTTTGAAGTTCTAACCTTAATTTTGAAATATTTATAGTAAAAATCGCTACTTTGACTTATTATATCCAGTAATTAACGTAATCTTTTACTTCCTAACTTAACTTTTTAACAACTAAACTCGTTTTTTAACATCGTAACCCAACCTATTGAAGTTCTAACCTTAATTTTGAAATATTTATAGCAAAAATCGCTACTTTGACTTATTATATCCAATAATTAACGTGTAATCTTTTACTTCCTAACTTAACTTTTTAACAACCTAACTCGTTTTTTAACATTGTAACCCAACCTTTTGAAGTTCTAACCTTAATTTTGAAATATTTATAGTAAAAATCGCTACTTTGACTTATTATATCCAATAATTAACGTAATCTTTTACTTCCTAACTTAACTTTTTAACAACCTAACTCGTTTTTTAACATTCTAACGCAACTTTTTAAAAGTTCTAACCTTAATTTTGAAATATTTATAGTAAAAATCGCTACTTTGACTTATTATATGCAGTAATTAACGTAATCTTTTACCTCCTAACTTAACTTTGAACAACCTAACTCGTTTTTTAACATCCTAACTAGTGATGGGAACAATCGTTTTGACTATCGAATAAATGCCGAATGAAAAGTTCAAACAATTGAATGAATCGTTCATTAAAACTATCGAATACTTTTGTTTAAAGGGTTTTATAAGCTACAGGCGAAAACTAATTTGTTTGAACCTTGCCATATTCCCTATTTCGAAAATTACGCAGTTGCGTAAAGCGGTAGATTTTTAGGGGCGGTACATTTTTTTTTGTGGGTGGCAAAATTCTTTTTATATTGAAGTATGTACATAAAAGTCTATTTTAGTAGCGGTACGTTTTAATTCTACGAGACTTCTTAAATTTGGTAATTGTGCTGAAGCAAGACAGCGTACCTACTTTTGGTTCGAGTAATTAAGGTGTAAAATTGTTAAGTCCGGTACTGTGAAGCATAATACGATAGGATACGAAGCGAACATTTAATTCTGGTTGGCGCACCGAGTGACGGTGAGTGACAAGCACACGCTGTTCGTTCATAACATCACAGCTGTAAATTTATTTGTTCGATTGTTCGATAGTTATTCATGCATTCGTTCGCTTCGTACTGAAATCTGAACAGTGAGTAGCCTATCGACTATCGATAGTTAAATGAACAATTTTCTGAAAACAATCGAATGAATGAAAGGTTGAAAACTATCGAACTATTCAATAACTTTATTCGATTGTTCCCATCACTAATCCTAACCCAACCTTTTGAAGTTCTAACCTTAATTTTGAAATATGTGTACTAAAACTGCCACTCTTGAAGTATTATGCCACCACGTAACCTTTAACATCTCAACCTAACTTGTTAAGATCCTAATTGAACCTCTTAAAGTTCTAACCTTGATTTTGAAATTGACAGGAGCTGAAAAACATAGATGATAAATTAAATGGGACAAAAATAGTTCGCATAAGAGAAGCGTTAGACCATTTAATAGACCTGTCCATAAACTCTCCCCAAAATCCAGAGTTGCTCTGGAGGATTGGCAAAGCCCATCACAAGCTCTCCAGCACGTTCGACGGTGCAACAGCAGTACAAGAGAACATCGACAAAGGCCTGGCTGCCTGCAAAGCAGCTCTAGATTTAAATACCAACATAGCTGAAGCCCACAAGTGGTACGCAATCTTAGTGGGGTCGCGCAGCAAGTTTCAGCCTGTGAAAGAGAAGATTAGCGACGGATTTGTCTTTAAAATGCACATAGATGCAGCTCTCGCTTTAAATCCTGATGATGCCACGCTGCATCACATGCTGGGGCGATTTTCGTACGAGTCGGCCAGTTTGAAATGGTAAAAATGGGTGTTTTACAAAATCAGAGGTTCAAAATGCCTTGTCATCTCTGCCTGTTACGAACATAACTGCATAAGTTTTTATTACAAAAGATGCTGAGATTTGCCTCCTACAGAAAGGTTACAATTCTCTAGAAATACACCAATCTTACAGATGACGAGTGGCAGCACTCTGAACCTCTTTTTTGTTTGAATACCACTTAGAGCTGTCTAAATGTTTGTTTGTTAAGGTACGAGCGCAAGGTGGCTGCCACATTTTTCGCTGAACCTCCAAGCGCAACATACGACGAAGCTTTAGAGCACTTTCTCATGGCAGAACGCCTAACGAAAAATGAGTGGAAGGAGAATAAATTGCTTATTGCCAAATGTCAAATTGCGTTAGAAATGTATAACGAGGCTGTAGAAACACTAAGCAAGGCTGATAGTATTACCAATGACGATTTGGTGAGTGCAACGTTTTTACTGAGCACAAGTAGTTACAGCCGTATTTGTTTCAGGATACAACAATAGACAGTGAAGTTAAGGCTCTGCTGCAAAAGTACAACAGCTATAGATGAATTTTAGTCTAGCTTTTAAGGCTTTTAATTTGACTGTATTTTTTTATCGCACGTTGTTAACGAGGTTTTATTTCAAAGCAATTCCATTTTACTATTGGTTAAGATTTTATATTATGCTGTTATTTTAATTGTTGCTGAGTATATGGTGTTCATTGTTACAACTGTACAGTAAATGTAGGATTATATGTGTCGTTTACACAAATACGATAGGTCTATATGTAAATAGGGTGGTCATTAAAACAATGTTCCACAGGACTGGTGCTGTATTCATCATTTTTGAATTGTTAACATATGTATACAACTGTATAAGCACAATACAAATTGCAATGGATGCAGTACATTCTGTCATTTCATTTTCAGGATTTTCCTTGCAGTATGGTATAAACAATACACTATCGACCGATCTTATAAAGACCACTAATCTGACGTTAACTTTAATTCGCTTTTGTTTATTTTAATAGTGAATTAAAGTTAATGTTAGATTAGTGGTCTTTATAAGACTGGCTGTGAAACGATAAAGAAGCTGATCTACAGTTAATTAATTAAAATAATCAATGGTAGTAAAAAAATCGCAGATTAACCCCCTTAAAGTTTGTACTACACGGAAGCTCTAAAAATCTTCGCTTACCGCGATGGCCGAGCTAACTCAAATTCGGCGATATGGTCGTGAGTTCAAACCACCAGCTGTGTACCCTGCAAAGTCTTCAAAAGAAAGGATATGGGCGCCAGAAATCAGATGATTTCGAATAATTTAAATAAACTACAAATGACTAGCGTTTATTTAATAACTACTGAAGAATCTGTAGTATGGTAATTCAATAATAAATAATCAAAACAATTTGATCACAAATAATGTCATAGCAGAGCTGTGCAAGTTAAATGAAGGTTGCGACACGCACCAAGAAACCCCTTTTTGGGTTATTCGATTAATGGTAACCACAAATAAATCGAGTGGTATGCATACCGCTGTCATTAAAAAAAACCTTTCTGTTCAGGCTATTGAAAGCAAAAAGCTTGAATGCTCCTTTTACAAAGGTTCAATTACACACATAAATTGTAGTTTTAAATATTAATCGTAATTAAATAAAAGCATTAAGCTTCAAGTATTAAAATAGATTGACTGTATGAGGTTAAACTTTATATGTTAATAACAACGGAAAGTACAAATTTAAACTGCCCGAATCTGCTTAAAAGCAGGAAGACCGTCCACTTTTAAAGTATGATATAACACCAAGAATCACTAACCTCCGACGCCCAAGGCTGCTGTTAACCAAAGGCTGGCCAGGAGTTGCTATACGCGGGGGAGAAAGCGCCGGGGATGCTTCCGTAATTGCAGAAAAGCCATTCACCAGCCGCAGGAGCTAGGTAGGACGTTAGCAGGTGTTGAAAATTAAATCGGACGGCAACCTTACTTTCAAGATTAAATTCTCGGGTAAAACTGTCGATTAAGAACTAAAGAAATGCAATTAATAGGAGAATAACATACAGAAAAACGCCATCGTACCTGATTATAGTCAACCCTTCAAAATTAATCGTCGTGGCGTAATAAAGCACGAACGGGACCTTTTTAGAAGCAAGTTACTTCGTCGTGGTGCAGTAAAAGAATCCTCGCGCATTCGGCCAACTAACAAAGACAGCTGAACGCTGCGACCTCGCGATAAGCCAGCGAATATTTTTGGGGCTTTCCAGAATCGGTACGAAAAGAGTGCACTGGTAAATTAAAATATTTCGCAACACAATTGATTATTATGCGAAGACAATATACAGGCTGGTCCTGCAATAATTGGTATGTGGAGAAAACATTCGAGCGAAGTCGAAAAATTGTTTCAGCTGTATATGCGCTACTGGGAAATCCATAAATGCTAAATAATGACTTCCGTAAACATATCCGGAAGTATTTAATTGGAATTACATTCTCTTAACGTCACTGTCAGGATCTGATAAAAAATTAAATATGTGAGGGTCGGAGCAACAAAGAGAGCAGAAGGCGATGAAAATTATGATTATATACCTAAGCAGGTGATTAACCAGGGTTTAATGAAATTTATTGCTGATCTCGCAAGTGTTGTTCCTACATTTTCACTTCATAGATCCTTAACCATTTCAAACATTTCACTTTTTGGCCGTAAAATTTATAGATGTACATATTTTAAATGCTTTTAAAGATACCAATAGGTATTACCACATAAACTACAACATTATATCAACATCATGTAAACCCAAAATTGAAAAAAACAAAACTGCAAATATTTTCCTTGGTTGTTTTTGTTGCACTTAGTTATAGAGCGCGTTAAAAAAAATGTTATCAAGTGGCCTTGTGCAAACAGTAATTTGTGAAAGTCATGTAACATATTTTTCCGCCAATCGTACTAGAACTGACACATTATTGACAAAATTTTGTTGAGCAAAGTCAAACATTCCATTACGTCAGCCGTTACTAGGCAATTTACAATAAAACTGTACAGGAATAATATTCCCGGCCTAGGCCGGGAATATTTTTCGAAAAAAGTCGTTTTCCTAAATTCTTTAATTACTGATATCGATCGGCTGAAAAATAGTGTGTGTATCTTGGACAAAAAGCAACATTCCCAGACTCCTGGCATCCGCCTCGCCCAACCATATTCACAATCGTCTGGGAATGTTACTCTTTTCGTCCTAGATACACAATGTACTATTTTCTACGACCACTACTAAAAGTAGGCCTTTTAGCGCTAGCTTTTTTCACTAAAAGTGACGTTTTATAATTTACCGTGTTAAAAGTGAAATCAGCTGGTGTGGAATTTACAATTTCGAACTGGAAGTGAGGTAAAGTTATTCTAGTTACTTTTTGCGTTAGAGGTACCTAAAGTGTTTTTTTTAAATAATTAAAGCGTAATGTAATGAATAAAGTCTGATGTGTACTATTATAATTACCTTTGATAACTGACTTTGACAGCTACTGGCTCCAGAAACATTCACCTGCACGTCAAGGCCATCTCTTTATTATGACATAAATTATAACTGTCATCAATGCAAACCATTGTTAAATCGACATTTATGGATAAATAACAGTAAATTTAAGGCCGTAGAAAAAATATTGTGTGCAAACTCGTGCTTAAACGGCCACTTTTAGCACTTAGCTATTATATACGACAGTGTGTAAAATTGACTTAGTCGGCAGTTTTAAGTTGGTAAAACGACTGTTTAATAACATGTTCTCATTAGTTCACATCGTCAGTAGTAACGTGGGGCTCGCTCAATCGCGTTTTAACTCTGTCCCGCTCGTGAGTAAACACTAGCTTTACGTACTTGTATCGTAAATTACTATTTTGTTCTACTCACAGCGTTTAGCTGCCGAAAACTCCCACTTTTTATATTAGTAACTTACTTTTCGGCAGTAATAATAATCATAGCAACAAAAACTAACAACCATTTCCATTAGTCGAAATCAAAATAGACGCTCCCATTTGCGGTATAATCATGACCTTCATGACTTTTCCGGACTTTCTCGATCAAACTGTCATTTTATAATTTAAAAAAACGTTTTCAATGTTGTAAAATAAAAAATTCTGTATGTAACCCTCACGAAAGACTTTTAGACTCGTTCGCTTGGCCAGAAACTGCCGCTCGTCCGTAACATAACTAGGTATTTTGTTCTACTGCATCAAAAAGCTATCAATTTCGGCAGTGTTTAGCGACAATTAAGTTGCAGTCTTGCAGTTCAGTCTGAAAATAACTATTTTACACAGAATAATGTAAACACGAACAATAGTATATTACATACCGAGGTGGAAAGTGTTTCATTCCTGTCGGGAGACGCGTAGCGTCGAGGTGAACTTTATCTCGAGACAGGAATGAAACTTTTCACCGTGGTATGTATACTTTTTTATTCGCAACCACTTTATTCTAAACAATAATTGGAAAAATTATTATATTATGATACATGTTGTGACGCGCATGAATGGATCAACGAGATTCCCAGTCTCCCTACCTACTAAGCGGTCGGGAATGGATCGCGCATGAATAGATCAACGAGATTTCCATTGTCCCTACCTACACAGCGGTCGGGAATGGATTCATTTCCAACCGGCAATCACTTTTCCGACTGGTTGGAAAGTTACAAGTTGAGATTAGCTCATTTTCCATCTTTTTAAAAGTCAGTAATGATCTTATTACATATATGGTTGCGAATAAAATAAATAACGCTTCTGAAAGGTAAACGCTATTTGACAGTTGACAAGTGACCAAGCGCGCTGAATTCTGGGTGGAGCGATGTAATATTCAAGGGTAATACCACAAGCGGTGGATATATTTTTGACATTATTTTGCCCTTTTCATGTAAATTATTGCGTTTGAATTTCACGAAAAAATCACATAAAAAATGTCACGAGCCAAAGGCCAGTGACATTTAATGTGATTTTTTTGAGTGAAATTTGGAATAATTTACTTGGAATATCTTATTTTAAAAATATATATCCACTTTGAGTGGTATGATATTTGGGATGACTAACAATATTAGTTCACTAGCGTTCTGCACTCAAATTAGGCGCGAAATAATTCATTTAATGCAGTTTGTACAAGAGTGATCCGTTTTGTGTGTCGAGTGAATTTTCAGGTTAGGTTATCCGCATAAAAGTCACTTATAAAAATTTAGAAACCCTACTACTGACTTACTTGCGTCGCCCTGAGTCGATTGACACCAAAATCAGCCAGTTCGGCCTACGGGTTCGCTCTCAGTGGCGTCAAGCAAGCAAGCAAGCAATGAAAATTATTATGTCGGATAGGTGTCAATTAACTTAATTGTAGTAAAAAATAGTAATTATTAATGCGACATTTTAAAATGTTTAACGCAAGCCAAGCTTTGTTTACACAGTTTGTTTATTATTCTCACGGAACCTAGCGACATCACTAAAATGAATATCGTTGCTAAGTGATATTTCGCAACAAGGCTACTTAATTGTTGAGTACCTACATTGTTTTTGAATGTTTTGCACGGTGTGCAATATATATTAAGTGATATACTGTGTTACGTTTCGATTGCGTCTCTATTATTTCGCAGTTCTGTGGTGCAGGTTTTGTATTTTCGCTCCCTGGTTTCCTCGATTCCGGCCGGACAGCGATTCTCGAATTGTGGCTTTTGTTCTCAGCGCGGCTGTTTCCTTTCTGACGCCGTGATGACGACTTTGGTTTAGCGTATTTAAAAATTGTCCAGTGGTTTTTGCGGGCATGCAACTTATGGTTTTTGGCCCTCGCCGAATGTGTGGACGATGTAGCCCTGGCAGTTGTATTGAGAGATATTCTCTCACACCGAGTTGGCGGACAAAAGCGCTTTGCCAATCATTAACTACACGTGGCCCAATTTCAGCTAGGGCAAGTCTTTCGAAGCCGTTCGCTATATGTTTTATTGAAAGCATCCATGATTCTATATTAGGTTCTTCTTTTTCTTTCGCACCCAGTCCGGAGCCCCTGAAAATCGTAGGTTCGGAGCTTTCCGAAAATTGCAATCCTCGGAATTGAACACGCCGGCCTTGACCGGTTTGAATTTAACACCTGCAATTCCGACCTGCAGATGTTTGGGCGGAATATCGCTCCCGCTTGTCAGGGCCATCACATGCGTGTAGAAGGAGCTCAACCAGAGGAAACTAAGAACAGGTTTTGTTTTCCTTTATAAGTGAAGTTATACAATGCTGCGAACAGTGAATCGGTGGTGAAGGCTTCACCCGATTGCTGTCGAATTCAGTCAAAATTTCGGACTTCGGCTGCTATGTACAGTTCGCTTCACGAGCTGCGTACCTGAACCCGGATTTTCCAACCACTGAGCTGATGTTAATCGCTACCGCATTTGTTTTTAAACTGTTGTAGTTTATATTTGTACCGTTGTTTAAAGTGTGTTATGAGCTATTTTTCTTGTTAGTAGAGTTACGTGTTATTAGGTGCATCTTAATTTTAGCAGTTATGATCACGCGACTTATGACCGTATTGTCGCATTTATGACTTTATACCTATTTGATTATCACCTGTACCCCGTGCTGGGTTGTATGCCATTTTAATTTGTTATTATACCGTGCGTCCACGAGACTACGCACCATGGCGCTGGAGTGATGCTAGTTTATTTTAAAGATCGACTCTTCCAGTGGCAATTGATAGTCAAACGGTTGCTAAGCAACAATTAAAATTGAATTTGCAAGTAACAAATAAAGTGCCTGCGAACGTTTCTGAATGGCCATGGCTATACAACTTATGAATAGTATGTTGGTGGCACTGTAAGTCTATGTCAAATTTGAGGTTAGCAGGTTGGGTTTTGGCTCAGTCTGTGTCAAAACTGACGCAAAACCTAACCTGCTATCTTCGAATTTGTCACCATACGTCAAGTTGAATACGACTAATCGTATTGCCATAGAAAAATAAATATAATAGGGTTTGTCATTAAGCTGTTTTCGTAAAAGCAAGAGCTGATCTTTGGGATAAATTAACGTTGCTCTGATTCCATGGTGCGAAACCCTGTGGAAACACGGTATACTGCGTTATTAGCATTTTGATATTATTGTTACTGCTACCTGTGCTACTTCCGTTTACAAATTGAAGTTGAATGCCTGGATACACTTGTCGTTAATTGGTAAAGATTTGTTAGCGCCCTCTTGGATTTAGTACTTAAAGAACTGCACACCGTCTTTCTGAACTAGCCGGCCGACAATTGTATGCAAGTAGTCATAAAGTTAGTTGTGTTTGAGAGGATTAGCCCACAAATCGAAGCTAACAACTGTTCTTATTGGTTGAAAATGCAAATCTTTGTAATATGATTGGGTTATATGTATATTAGTGTTGAATAGTCACCAACATGCAGTCGTCAGGCAAAATCTAGTTCATAGTTCTCTCGATAACGTTTTTTAAAGCACTCGAGTTAGGTACTTCTACAAATTGCAAACTTCTTTTGACAACATATAGTCCAGTCACTATGTCATTTTTGCTTGAAAGTGAACCGAAATTTGAAATTTCTTTTTTGGGGGGATGGGGGGTTTAGCAAAGCTTAACTTCAAGTTGTCGACCAAGATTTTTTATGTGCTATTTCCGCCATCTTAAAAAAGGTGAGTTTGATTTTTTTGCGATAACTCGGTTCCTGTCAACGGTACGTGAAAATAAAGTGGACCTTTTAGTTAATTTTTTTGTGCTCTACAATTTATGTTCAATTATTTTTCCACGTACTAGCTATATCAACTGAAATAGATGAACAACACGCATCAAAAACCTCAAAAATCGTAAATCTCCAGGGCCAGACAAACTCTCCAATGAACTACTAAAATGCGGAGGGGAGGACTTAAACTCGTAGCTAACTAACGGGTGTTCATAAACAGTCGTCATCCCAGTTGCTTTGAAAAACAAAATGTTATGTCTTTGATTAATTCGTGCAACACAATGAAACGTCATTGAGTACTGTCATAGCGCATTTTTTCTCAATTTTAATAGACACACATTTCTGAACTCAAAACCTACTGGGATGACGACTGTTTATGAACACCCGTTATATTCTTCCATACAATACTAAACATCGGCACCACTCCAAATCGGTGGAAGAAAAGTATAACCATTCCAATCTTCAAGAGAGGCGACAAGAAATGCTCAGAAAACTACAGGGGAATTACGCTCCGAAACTCAACCATGAAGCTATTCACTAGTATTATAAAAGATAAAATTAACGAAAACATTGAAATTTGTGATGAACAACAAGGCTTTCGAAAGACTAGATCAACCATTGATCCAATATATTCGCAGTACGGGAAACCGACTTTCATGTGCTCCATAGATCTAACGAAAACATTCGACAGGGTTAGATTAGAAGATGTTATAAACATTATGAAGACAAAACATATACCACATGAAATAATAAGAATAATACAAGAACTACATAGAGAACTTACCACCTATATACTAGCGAACAACCATTTAACAGAGGAAATACCAACACCAAGGGTGGGTTCCCGCCGCGGCGAAATTCCGGTCGCAGTTTTTCGACCTTCAAAACGCAATATCTCGCGAACCTCTGGACCGATTTCGACCAACCAAAGTTCATTTTGTTTGTATTTGCGAGCGTTTTATTTCATCTCATATAAACTGTTCCGATCAGGATAAAACTCAGCGAGTTATTCGCGAAAAACCCGCTTCCCCATATCTTTGAACGGTAATTTTTCCCCCCTTCGCACCTCCGGTAGTCTTCCCATAGTGATCATCTGAAAGAGGGACCTCGACTCTATAAAATCACAAACAAAAATTTTCGAACAGAGAGAGTTTGTTTTTGTTTTTTTTTTCGCCAGATCTACTCCACTATTTAACTATTTGGAATAATAATTGAGCTATACACAAACTATCCTTTTCTCTCATCATTACATCATGATTGATGTGTTGTGGTCCATTACGCATTCAGCATTTAAACCTATGGAAACTGCAGGTGGTTCGTCTAATACTGCCCGCGTGATGTCAAGCCATCGTTTAAAGAATTTGCCTCTTCGTCTTTTGCCACGTGGTTTTCCTTGAACAATAGTTTTCTCTAGGTTGTCAGTTCTACTGGAAATATGGCTCAAGTATTCAAGTATCTTAGTGCTAACGATGTTTGAGGGGCGTTTGTTTGGTTTTGTTTCCTCTAAAACCGACACTTGGTTCTATGCGCAGTCCATGCGATCCGTAACATTCTACGACAACAAAACATTTCGAAGGCGTCGGTTCTTCTCATAAACTATACAAATGATCAAAAATGTATCGTTTAGAAGTCTCTACGTCAAAAACTAAGATGATAGCTTTTAAAGGCCAAGATCACTTTTGAGCGAAAATTATTTATTGATGATACGCCAATCGCACGAGTTAATTGCTTCAGTTATCTAGGATATAAAATTAGATATGGAGAGCAAAGAGGCATTAACAGCAAAATAGTGAAATTCAACTACATGTGTGGAACAATAAAAAGATATCTAAAAAACACAAGGAGAAAGCAAGCTTTAGTTTTAAGGTTCTGACTGTTCCCGTACTACTATACCAATGTGAAAATTTTACGATTACTAACAGCCAAGCAAGACGAATATTGGACCATAAGCACAATGAGGAAATTAGACAAAAATGAAGTATCTTCAATCTAAATTAAAAAATAAAACAATACAGAACCAATTGGTACGAACATCGCTATACGATGGATGACTCCCGTATACCGAAACAACTGCTTTATTATCAGCCTACAGGCGAATGAAGAAACCACGGGTGACCAAAAAGACGCTGGAAAGACCAGCTTTAATCTGTGAGATCGGAACAAACCAAAAGGTTTAATCCCTGACGCTAATGATGATGAATGATAAACTTTATCGGTTTTGTGTACAGAAGTGAAGCTTAGTATTTCCAACTGTAAATACCTATGTTTTTGTAAATCGCAGTTTTCCACATTTTTGCAATTCAGAAAACATAAAATAACATGTTATATGCTGTAAGTCACATATGAACTTGAGGCTCGTATTATAAGTGTAAACAAACTTTGAACAATGTTTAATAGTCAAAATTCTTAAGAACCGAAGTTTTAAACTCCTTTTTTAGAATGTTGGGGGTCCAGGAAAGTTGAATTTCAAGTTTTCCCCTAAGATTTTCTATGAAATATAAACGGGTCAATTCGCGCCACCTGTATTTATTCAAATTATATCTCTTTATTATATGCCAATTAGCAACAAAGCCTGACAGCAAGTGCTCTTGTATTTATACACGTAGTCTGTTAAAATAGAGTGATATTTAAGGCATACGCTGTCCATAACTATAAGTGTGGTGCGCCGGGAGCTCGTGACGAAATTTGTTAACAGGGCAGTTTTCGCACGGAAATAACCGGCCGATAAGGAGACCAAGGCTGGACGCCTCAAAGATGTAGAATTCGCGCCAAAGCTCGGGGATGAGCATTCGCATCAAGATCGTTAACAGTGCGGGTCGTTGTGAGTTCGCTGATTGAACTCGCAAATTGTCAGCGACACGAAGCGGGCTAAGAATAGTCCTCAACAGGGCATCCTATATTGTGTTGTGGCCGACAATATTTCGTCGTCGGCTTATTGTGTCTCTGAAAGAGAAACCAGTGCCCAAAGTAGCCAAATCCTGACGCAGTTGCAACCTCGTCCGAAGGTAGCTATTGTTGCGACATCATAGGAAAATTACCTGCCTTCGCAGATGGCTAGAGCATTAGGAAGACCCCAAACAAGGTTAGTTGCTAGCTATATTCACCGTGCAAGTGAAATCCTATTGCAACCTTTGGAGCCATTACACTCGTGGTTGTTAACACGGGGGATTACCCGCTGATCGAGCATCCCGGTTACGTCATCACAATGCACCGGCACTATCTTCAAAGATCGGTATCTAGTTACGCGCCTGTACAAGAAGGAACAGCGTCGCGATCCGTTTATTAGTGCACGCCATTTAACTTTGCCCCGACTAATAAACTGCTACGTATCTGGTTGAACTATTTGCATATATGTAGCGTGTTAGCGCCGTATTTTATAGATACTTATACGTATTTTCTTGTGTGTATTTGTTTACAGATTATGTGTACTCTTTGTAAGTTGTCAGGCTTATTATTGTCATTAACGACTGCATTGGTAAGTACAACATTTCAGGTGTCTACGAGTGGGTCTCAAATAATATTAGCTCCCCTTAGCCACTCTGCGAATATAAAAAAGAGTCTCATAAGTATACCGACTGAATCAGCTAGCGAACCCAGGACAAATTAAAGTAATAATTCAGTAAGTGTAGGTAGGTAAAAGACGCTGCGCTACAAATATAAGATTCAAATAAAGTAATGAAGTTTATTGCGTCATTTATGTAATGGAATGATACATGAAATCAAAATTACGCGCCGACTTGACGACTTTGGTCCGCTCTACAAGTCGTAAATTTAGTCGCATTTTATTTTATAATTAGTCAAATTGCAGATATTTGCAAGCTCTACAAGTTTTATAATAACTACTTTTTCGCTAAATAAGTCGAGACACAATACAAGCAAAGAAGAGCAAAAAAAATCTCAACCCGTTCACGCTTTTCTTTCGCGTTCGATATCTCAACTAATGTCGCTCGTACGTGGAAAAGTAATTGAACATAAATTGTAGAGCACAACAACTCTAAATAAAAGGTCTACTTTATTTTCACGTACCGTTTACAGGAACAGAGTTATCGCAAAAAAATCAAACACACTTTTTTTTAAGATGGCGGAATTATCACATATGAAATCTTGGTCGACAACATGAAGTTAAGCTTTGCTGGGCCACCCCAACACCCCAAAATTGAAATTTCAAATTTCGGTTTACTTTCCAGCAAAGGCCTTATTTTTGTACATAGTGACTGGACTAATAATTTCAAGAGAGTTCTCTTATCTTGCCTCACTTTTCGTTAGCCTCGTTAAGTATATCACTTTTCCTGACTTCAATGCACTATTAGATGCACTACACGCAAAAGCAGGACCTTCTGACTAATAATTTTTAAACGGTTTAGAACTAAAAAAATGGTGTGATACAAGCATGCAACTTTCTTGTACAGTGATATTATAATTAGCCAAAAATTTGACTTTTAATGTTTAAGCATTTTCAAAAATTACAAATTCTACAGAAACCGTACTAAAAAGAGCGTTAGTTGAAGAGACAAATGTTCTCTAAAATTTTAAGACGAATTCAAAAATGTAATAATATAGCGGGTGTTTGTTCTATTTAAAATAGGAGTTAATAAATGGAAGAAAAAACAAAAGAAGCCCATTTTAGGGGTATTAAACTGGAAAAAAACCTATCTCACATTAATACACATTAAAAATGTAATAAAAATGTAAAGTTTGAAAAAAATTGTTAGGGCCGTTTTTGAAAAAATCAAAAACACTGAAAAATCACAAGAGTAAACACCATACTTCCGGTTATGCGATTTTCTTCAAAAGTTTGGTGTCGCATCTAGGTACATAGTACACAAAACTTATATATGAAGTTTCAACGTCATACCTCTTTTCGTTTTTGAAATATTCTGTTCACAGACACACAGACAGACCCATGAACAAAAACATGTGTTTTTGAGTTCAGGGGACTCTAAAACGTGAAGATCTGTTGAAAACTCAATTTCGAATTTTTGGGGTGAATCCAATACTTTATTTATTGTAAAAGGAAGTAAAAAACGAAATGCGTTGTATTTGGCAAGAACGTCTTAAATATCTATTGACACTAATATTGATTGCTCTGTACAAGTAGCCTTTTTAGGTTTTATTATACATAACTAGGTAGTTAGATTGGGGTATACATATTGACGCTTTGTGTAAGAAATTTAAATAGTTCGTTTTATGCATTAATGCAGTTAAGAAGTGATGTGAACATCGATGAACTGTTACAAATATATTACGCCGTGGTGCAGTCTGTCATTAGTATAATGGCTTGGAGAAGTTCGTAGCATGCTGTAAGAGTATTTATACTACAAAAAAGAATAATTAGAGTAATGTTTAAATCAAGCCCGCGTGACTCCTGTAAGCCTGTTTTTATTGATAAGCAACTCTTAACAGTTCAGTCCTTATTTATTTATAAATGTTGCATGTTGGTAAAGAGACATTTTAACAATTTTACTCAAGTTTCTTATAATCACCTTTATCCGATTAGAGATGGTAACCACCTACTACGTAGTACCAATACACAGAACAGTAAAGTATGAACATGAACCTTATTGTAGTTGCCTTAAAATATATAACTGTTTACCTAATATGGTAAAAAATGAAGCTAATTTGATTAAATTTAAAAAGTTAGTGCCTAGTTACCTAATTGATTTTTTTAATAAAGTATGTGATGTTTAATGTAAATTGTCTGTGATATTTTTTTATGTTGCCTTGTCCCATAATAGTATGGGACAAGGCAGTGGATTAATAAATTTTATTATTTATTAGTATTTGCCACATCTGCTTCCTAGGTAGCCTACACTGTCGAATGTTTTTTTCCAAATCGATTACATAGCAGCAAAGAGCATATAATGCATATATGCTCTTTGATAGCAGTAAACTTTTCCCCTGGCGTTTAATAAGACAAATAATTTGATTTCAGCAAAGATTCAGTCCTACATACTTTTCATTGTGTGAACCCCGATTGGTTTTTGCTTAGGCTTTATCCCAATGTTTCCTTAGTTCATGCATTTTATACGCTACACATAACAAAAATATGTCCCTATAGTTATTACATTTGCATGTTCCCCTTTTTAAAAAGTAGAATGGATACAGAAAATTCCAATTCAAGAATTTGTCTGTAAATTGTAATTAATATGTTTTAAATCTCTATACTAGGTGAGTTTTTTTAAAATGTTACCAGGCAATATCTCGATAACGATAACGGTTTCAAATATTTTCATTAAATTTTGGTAAGGTAATAGGGAGATGGAGGGACATATTTAAACGTGTGTATTATAATTACCCCCTTCTATATTGTGAGAGGTAGAGGGTAACTATTGAATTTTAAATAGGATGATGTACTTTTGTTTATAAAATTCGAATCTACGTAAAAAACTACGCATGTGTAACAAACATTTTTGGATTTGCTGCTTCGGTTACATAATTATGATTAACTAAACTTTGATTGAATTTCAAAGATAAATACATTTTACGAATAAATCAAGTTCACTTATTCGGAATTATTATTCGTTTCCATGGAAATAAGTTATTTTTACTTAAGTCAGTTGAGAATTTTGACGTTTTAAAGATTATTATTCTTTGTATTTTATAACCTAACTAGCTGTTACCCGCGACTTCGTTCCCGCGAGGTTCGTTATTTGTGTATTAAATAATGACTAATTATTTTCTGTCATCCCATCCCATCCCATCCTCGTCCCCGTTCCCGCCCCGTCCCCGTCACCGTCCCCGTTCCTTTCTCCGTCCTCGTCTCCGTACCGTCGCATCCCGTCTCTTTCTGCCCCGTGCGGTCCCGTCCATTCCCCTTCCATCCCATCCCGTTCCTTCCCTTTCCGACCCGTCCCGCCCCGTCCCGTCCCGTACCGTCCAGTCCCGTCCCGTCACTTTTCTTCCCGCCCCTTCCCTTCCCTTTTCGTCTCGTCCCGTCCCGTCCCGTCCTATCCCGTCCCGTCCTATTCCGACTCTTCCCGTCCCCTCCTCTTTCATCCCATCTCTTCCCTTTCCTTTCCGTCTCGCTCCGTCCCTACCCTTCCCGTCCAGTCCCGTCCAGTCTGTCCCGTCCCGTCCCTTTCCTTATGTCATGTCCACCGTTTTGGACTTAAAAATAATAGTTATTTTCATGACAAGCGTCGAAAGTAGCAAATATCGTGCGAGTGTTGATTAGATAAACGAGGGCGTAGCGAAGCGAAGCCCGAGTGGATCTAAAACACGAGCACAGATATTTGCACTTTCGGGCGAGTTATGAACACTATTTTTTAGATGACCACTCAAAGTAAATTCTATTTTTAAGAATTGTTTTATTTCGTTTGCAAAATTGATCGTTATATTATTATTGGTATTATAAAAAATTAAAGCTTGTTGGAAGCAGAGCAACGAATAAAGCAAAAGCGTCTGGATTATTTGAATCACGGTCTGCTGAATTGTGTGACAAACGTCAAAGTGACGTTTGTCACACAATTAAGCAGGCCGTGATTTGAATAACTTTGTGCCGTTACGATATGACTAGCGCGATATAATATCGTGCTAGTGTATGCAATTGTCAACTTTCTGTAGTGGGCTGCTGTCGCGATAATGTTACTTTCATACGTGGTCGTCTAAAAATGTCATTTTCACAATCAATGTCCCAAAAAACCGAAATAACGACACCCATATCGTATTTTAGACTTATTTACCCCATTTCACCCCCTAAACGGTTGACTTTCGGAAAATCACGAGATACGTGTTTGCTTATTTGTTTTTAGGAGTACTCCTACGAAGTTTCAAGAAGAAATGTCTATTTAATATTATTTCTCCATACAAAATTGAAACCTCCATTTTACCTCTTTAGGGGTTGAATTTCGAAATGTCTTTCCTTATTCCTTGTATACATCATAATGGGAACCTCTGTGCAAAATTTCAGCTTTCTAGGTCCAAGGGTTTGGGCTGGGCGTTGATGAGTTTCAGTTATATATATATATATATATATATATATATATAGATAAATCATAATTCCGTAACCGATATAGAAAATCAAAAAATTTGTTGTACACATATTTAGTTTTTTACGTAGATTCTAATTTTCTAAGCAAAAGTACATTATCATATTTAAAATTCCAAAGTTACCCCCACCCTTCAAAATAGAGAGAGGAGGTAAATGTCAAAAATATGTTTTAGATGTCCCCCCATCTTCCTATTACCTCACAAAAATTTCATAAAAATATTTTATACCATTTTCGAGATATCGCTTTGTAACACTTTAAAAAGCTCACCTAGTATGTGTAGATCAGTGGTTTCCAAACTTATTTGGCCTACCGCCATCTACATCAATCTAGATTCTTTAAGCGAACAAACAGAAAGATATTGTAGTGGTAGCTTCTTGAAACTGATAATTATATATAAGAGTATTTCTAGGTAGGAAATTATTTTGAAAGAATAAATTAATTAGCAATTAAAAAGTACCAGGAAGGATAGAAGGATTTATACATTGAAAGTACAACATAAATATTCGAAAAATGTTTAATGAATAATACATCAGATACAGTTACTGTTAAATTGCGAATAGTTTATTAAAAATGTTCCAGCATATAAGTTGATTTAGTTGGGATAGTTGTTTGGTAACATCAGAGCTTAGATTTTAATTTGTAGGTATTAACTGACAATCGGAATAACTAAAGTGAAAGCCAAACTCAAATGATTATCTGAAAAAGTCAATTATGAAATGTTATAATAAAATATACCACATAGAAATTTTGTATACATTATTATTGCTAGAGAAAATTATATTTTTAAAATAAACAAATCTTTTCTGAATTTGTAACCTGTATTTTGAGTAAAATCAAATTTGACTAATAAAAGCCCTTTATTATAATGGTATTTACTTTCTGGATGGTGAATTAAAGGGCGTGATAAAGTGAAATTAAAGAAACGGAGAATAAACAGACTGAATAAATAAAGTAATAAATGGTATGAAGAAGAATATGAAGATTTAATAGTGGTAAATAGTCTTCATGGAATAAAAAAAATCTGTAACTTGCATTTTGTGTGTTTATTTGGAAAATAATGTTACACTTTGTTACACAACAGATGAAATATGTACGAATGGTTTTTCTAAATCTTCTTATCTTCTCTTCCTTCTTTAAGCTTCCACCGCCCCCTTATTTTTATTCACCGCCCCCAAATGCGCCCGGTGCTACTATCGCCCCCCTGGATCGTTCCAGCGATATCGCCCACTTTGGGAATCACTGGTATAGATAGAAGTAGAACAGATAATGAAATTTGTAGTTTTTGTTCTATGAGAATATTTTGTGATAGCATAATCAGTTTACTGGTACTTGACAAAAACAGTTTTTTTCTTCCCTAAGCTCTTCTACCGTTCCCCCTCCCCTGGAACCGCTTTTCCCATTACATCAAGGGGGTGCGGGCGTCACTTAACGTATCATGCCTTAAAATAAGTGAAAACTGGAGCGCCCCCACCGGGAGTCGAACTCTCTACCGAGCGCTCGAGTTCTCAATGTGACCTCGACTGCGAGCTGACAAAAACATTTAGTGAATGTTATTAAGTGGATCAACAATAAGTAAAAGTTAATCTTCCGTATTTATATATGGTAAAATCTTAATATTATTTGAGGAAATTCCTATCACAACAGGTAAATATTAAAGTATTGATTAATAATTTCTACGAAATAATTAAGAATTCTGTATTGTTTTCAATAAATTAGCTTTTTAAAGATAATTATCAACATTGTGTATTTGTGAAATCTTATCATTATCCTTTTTAGATAAGTTAATTTCTTTATTTTAAATTTGCTTTCTGTATATACAGCATTAATAAAAGTTCACTTCAACAAAACCTAAAAATGAAGCGTTTCTAATATATACAACAGTGCTATTTCTAGCAAATACCAACGTACAAGGTAACTTTTTTGCAAACATTAGTATCAAACAATGTTAATCTAAATCTATATCTTCTAACAATTTACAGAACATTTCATTTTTCAGCATTAAAATGCTATATTTGTGCGACCAGCGAAAACGCACTAGACCAACGTTGCATAACCACTCCAGAAGAAAAAAACACGCTCAACTGTAACAAGAAGTACTGCACAACCACCCGTGTTGAATATCTGGTACGTTGAAAATCAAGAACTTGACACTAGTTACTACTATAAACAATACTTTAGGAACCAAATGGAAGAGTTACTTCCTTGAATCGAAATTGCGTAGATAAACCAGTGTTCTTAAATGGGGTAATCGAGGACTCTAGATACCGGACTTACTATACCGCCTGTCAAACGGACTTGTGCAATGGAGGAAGTGGCAATGACACATCTCAAGGTGGACTTTTTGGTGATGTTGAGATGCTATAGTCTTTTTTGTGCCAGGAATTAGCGTCAATAATGCCCTAATAGGGTCCTGTCGCACTTTATTAGTTGTGGGTGTAGCTCTTATTATGCACTATTTTAGTTAATTTTAATCCAGTTATCAAAGTATTTGTGAATAATTTTATACTGATGTAAGTATAAGGCCTACTAATTCGAAGGCTATATGGAAAACAGATTAATCTAAAATAACAATACTTTAATGTAAGGTATTTCTTATAAATTATGAAGTTGCCAACGTTTCTGTTTCTGTCTTAATAGTTAATTTCTGCAGATTCTTACATAATTTAATATTTATTTTACTTGAAAGTGTAAATTTCCTATTTCAATAATAAATTCCAAATACACTAAAACATGAAATATTGTATTAGCCTATTAGAGATATAGATAGATGGTGAACTTTATTTAAAACTATTTTAATAAAATGTTAATTAGGCTAGTCTTGGGAAATTCATGAAATAATTATTATGTTATGCGATGATAAACAGTTACATATACCAAATCTGAGAACCACCCTATTTACACTATATAATATAAAAACATATTTAATGATATAGCAATAGAACAAACGTTGAAATATATCTAAGCTCCACGTTGTAAGCCCATTGCGATATATCTCATATCTCGAGTTCCACTTACGGTGTTAATTGTAATATTTATCAACCACACTTGTAGTGTCAAATGAAATATACTCTTTTACTAATTATTATAGATGAAGCCGAGTAGCGCATATGGGTAAGCGCTTGCATTGCATTAAGCAAGTCCTCGGTTCGAATCCCGCGAGGGCCGGACTTTTCCGCATCCTCCGCCTTGCGAGTTGAACCGGACTCGGTGAGACCATTCACAGTTGGGCGCCAAATTAACTGTGCCATACATAACACACACACACACACACACACACACACACACACACACACACACACACCTCACACAATGGTTGCTGTGCAAGAACAAAAGGAGAGCTCCAACTTTGTATCCCGAATCCGGGGCAAGTTGAGCATTGTACCGCCAGGTGCAAGCACATAAAGCACCAGCCTCTACACCGCAAGGTAAAACGAGGTTATCGATTATACATTATACATACTAATTATTATAAAGAAATACTATCATTTACAGTTCATTTATACCTATATCTACCTTATTTCTTAATGCAATAAGTAGAAATTGACATAACTCCTAAATCAATTTGACATTTGAAATTATGTCATGTAATTATTATTGTTTAAGCCACGACTAGTTAGTTTTATGAGCAATGACACTCCTGATTCCCAGGTGAATGGATTAACCTTCAACTAACAACTTCCTCTATATCTAAATACTAAATTACTTTTAAAATATAATAATTATTTGATTTTATGAATCAAATACAAGTTTCAGGTACTTCATAAACTTAAATTTGTACGTTCAGTTTGTTAGTAAAACATAGAAGTTTGATCTGATATTACAGAATAAAATACAGATTGTCAAAAAGTAATTTAATTAATTGTTAATATTTCCAAACTTGATTGAATTAAATGTAAAGTTCTAAATGTTATTCTACCTCCAGAATGTTCAAATTTCAAAATAAAATTGTCGAAAACGTGGAGTACTCAAATCACTATTGAATTTAGAAAAATAATTCTTCTAAAATTAACTCCTAAATATAATTACAATGGTTTAAAGATTTGTCGCACCAAACTTACTTTATAATTTCTTGATATTTTGTAAGAAATTGTCACTAACCTTCTGCATGTTTATTTCTTGTACCTGAATGTTCTATCTCAGGTCGTAACTGGACAGATTCTAGTCAGCAAACCCCTCCTGGTTGTTCCCCAAATGAAAAACTTGTTGTATCTTTTTGAAAACTGTATTATTTGAATAGACAGTTCTACAGCATACCACAACAGTCACTTTTACTAGTTATACTGGCTTCGTAATATTCTAATATTTACAATAGAATATACTACGTTAAATGAATTAAAATAATCTTGGACTATGTACTTGAATAATATTTGTGATTTGAAGTCAAATTTGATCGTAGAGAATGCTTTATTTCTACTATATATCAAATCAGCAATTATTATTTTCTCACAATTAATGGGAATTTAACCCTTAACGTGACTATTTCTCGTAGATTCTGAATTAAAGTTATTTTGTTACTCAAAAAACAAACAACCTTGTGATTGCCCTTACTACCCCACCAGTTAAACATACAACTGTTATATCACATGATATCCATTAGATATCTGGATATAAATATTGAAATTAAATGTATCGTACATCCTGTATGCTGCATTACAACGTGAAATTATATAAAAATATTTTTTTCTCCAACCACACGAATAAGACACCATATTGTCGAATAATTTTGTATAAAAAGTAAGTCATTTCGGGATGTTCACCAATTACCTTGGCAACCGTACACTTTTCGATTCATATTTGCACTAGTACAAAAAAGGTCGCAAGATAGGGTTTTACATGGTAAATTTTAAATAAAAAACAAACGCTTCGGCAATATTCGGCAATCGCCGTCGTTATTGTTTAATTTTCCCGTATAGTTTTTGTTTATTTGCGCCATGACAGTTCTACAATATAACCTGCAATGTTTGATTCTAAATAATAAGTCATATTACCGAATTTATGAGTAGTTAGAGAAAAAATAGTATGTTTCATTCGTACGCTGCGCGTCGTCCGGCGATCTGTCTTACTTGTCCCGAAATTATGCATTTTTTGTACTAATGAAACAAATAACTATATCTTACAGTAGCAGCTATTACCATACATTATACAACTGTTTTCAGTGACTAAAATGAAGTTTTATTCACATGTGAGTTTTCATTATTTATACTACTGCATTGTTGGTAGCACTGTCAAGCTATGTCAAATTCGTAATTTTCAGGTTAAGTTTTGCGTCAGTTTGTGTCAAATAACCATATATATAATACACATATATTGCTAGTAGGGCCTCGGAACGCTAGAAAACATTACGGCGCCGACATAGTCTCACTTAGAGTATAACGCGTCTCGTGCGCATGCGTGGGAATTCGAACTCCGCCTTTAGAAGCGAATTTTAAACTTGATCACTTCGCCATTGGGCGGACGACGCCGCCGCCCTTGCGCACCGCTCACCGTATACATTAAGGAGTTGGTTGTATGTCTCACTTCATCGGCCAGTTTCCCACTCATAGCCGCTAGCAATATAGTAAGTATTAGATATATGCAAATAACAAACAAAATCTAACCTACGAACCTCGAATTTGACATAGACTGACAATACACTTCAGTACTGCCAATACACTTCAGTACTGTCAAACGTATGTCACAAATCATAGGCGACTAATTATAAATTTATTTCGCGACATATTCTGACTGCGCAAACTATTTAGGCATAAGAATTGCTACTGTAAGATAAAACGTCGTATATCACACGTGAGCGAAATGCCATTATAAGCTCGTGAGAAATTGTATCGCTCGTGCTGGGGCACTCGCGATTCAAAATTCTCACTCGCAAATAATGATGCATTTCTCTCACTTATAATATAATCTACTATTAAAATATAAATCATAGCGAGCCCATGCTGCTGACTATGTATACATGTGTATTCTATTACCAATAATTCAAGGGTAGATTATTAGGATTTTCGTTACCAAGAGAAATGGAATTGAAAAGTGGCGATTCAAGGTAAGATAGCTAGTAAAAGAAAAAATGGGATGTTTAGCCACGGAGGGACAGGGGTGGACAGTTGCCCACTCCTAAGCATTTATAAAGAGCAAAAGACAGTTATTTATAATCATTATTACAATTCACATTCTACAAGATTAAAAAAAAAACGAAATCATGATAAGTTATATAAATAAGTGCCATGGTTGCCGCTACATTTGACAGATGCAAACAAATAAACAGCAAACTAAAATGACACAAATGCTGGCATAAATAAATCGAGATTTTTTTTCTCTACAAAAAACTTCCATACAAGTTTGCTCTAAAATAATTAGGGAAGCAAATATTTTCATATGAAAAAATTACCATTGGAATCCCTATGGTGCGTAAAGCATTTCTACACCCTGTACATATATGATTCTATATGAAAACAAATGAGGAAGAAGCAAGCTCATACGACTCAATCCACTATATACCGTACCATCGAGCTGTACATGTTACATCAACAAGGGTATTTCGTTCTGGGATAAGTATAATTGCGATCATCCAAAAGTGTACGGATTTTCGTTACTAAGGCAATTTATTATTTTTTCCATGCATTATATCTGCAACACGCCTCTCACTAGCTCAATCGTTGAGCAGTCCTAAAATGGCAGCCGTCTAGGAGGACTGGAGACGTTACCCTTGGATACACGAGCGATTTGATTGGAACATGTTTAATAATTATATTTATTATGTACACTTGCTTTCAAAACTTACGCGTACACATTTAAAATCAAGTAACAACGATTTTGCAAAATTTTAGCTGTGTGAACGGGTAATTTTGAAATTAGGTTAAAGATGACATTGACAGCATGTGCTCTGTCAGACGAGGCATTTTGACTTTTCAAATATTTAAATGTCAGAGTTGATTAATTATAACCCTGATTTAGTACAGCGAAAAATAGGTGTAAGCGAAAGTTTTGAAAGCAAGTGTACAGTGTGAGCGAAACTCGATGTCTCAGCTCTATTATAAGAAAAGGAAAAACGATAGAAAAAATCTGAAAAGAAGTTCTTAAATGGGATTGCGTCTGTCAATAATTACAAATTATTAATTATTATTATTATTAAATAGTATGAATTATTCATTTAACATTAAAAAATACATAATATGTTACTACTATTACCACAGACAGAACTACAACAAATTTTCAATGTAACCACTTGCTACTTTTAAACACTTATCCAATCTCCACCTTACTTCTCTCACTGAAGCCTTACGTAACATTTCTCTAGATAGTTCATCGCAAGCATTTGTGAAGTTTATAATCGTGATAACCATTTTCTTTCAAAATTTTTCGTACCGAAATATATTTTAAGTTCAACTCATGACAATCGAGTTCTTTGGATGGTCTTCAAAATACTGCAAAACAGTGGCAACAGTATTGTCAGAATTGGCCCTTTTAACAATTTTTCTTTCCTTTCGAGAAGAAAATTCCTCGTTATTTGCACGTAAATTGCGTTCCAATCTTGCAATAATTTTTAAACTTGGCATAACACGTTCAGGATATCTCTGGGGGTATAACTGAACTGCTCTTCTAGAGTTCTTTTGAGATTCTCCATAAACTAATAACATGTCGACTTTTTAGTTGTGCGTGAACATTTTTCAAAGGCAAATGACAACAAAACAATATTTGTCAACCATTAGTTTAATTATTGACAGATACGACTTTGCTATTTGTTTCCAAAGGCTACTTGTTTAAATCGTGACGATGGCGAATTTTTGATAATTTTTTTCCAAATTTGCTTATCATTTTTTAACGGAAGAAGATAGCAAATTTTTATCTTCACAAAATGTGTTCAAAAACTTTGCTATTCTTAAATATACCAAAATATAAGTAGGTATGTTTCCGGGAAAAACAAATTCGATAACGTCATTACTTCACTTTTCAAATATGAAAAAATATGCAATTATGGTTTAAAATGGACCTTACTCAATCTCATTTAAAAACCTCTTTTTAGATTTTCTCTATCGCTTTTCCTTTTCTTATAATAGAGCTGAGACGTCGAGTTTTGCTCACCCTGTACAGAGTATACTTAACACTAAAGAAAATATATACAAAAATAAAAAAGAAAAAGATTGCGGAGTGGCGTCTTTGATCGGGGCCTAAGGTGGCGTGGTCCTCCGAGGGGTGGTCCGAGGTAGTGGCCGGGACGATCTCTGGGGGCGGCGAGCGTGACTGGGATTGCTAGCGCTGGTCTGTCGCCAAATATCGAACGAGCACATTTTTGTTTCACTTCCAATATCTGACACTTGAAAACTACAAAATATACAGCTATTTTACTTAATTTTAAAAATTAGGCGAAACTATTGTACAGTCCCTGGAAGGATGAAGAATATTGCCAGAAGATCGTTTTAGTGGACTATGGCTTGCAAGTGTACAAAAAAAAAGATACTGGATAAGAGGAAGGAGCTAGAAGATAAGGTCATAAAACATATATATTTTTTAATTTGTAAAAAATTCAATAAAACTATAATAATAATAGTAGTTAATTGTGGACATACATTTTTGCTTTCTCTATTTAGAATCCTGGCTTCGCCCTTGGTTTACCCATTACATTCATCAACCAAATAGTAAACCTTACAAACTTTGCAATATCAGGAATGCTGAAAAGCTTGTTCATGGGTGCAGATTCGTAATTGAACTATAAATAAAAAGGAACCTTGGCGACAAAAGTGGTTGGTTTATTAATTAAAAACAAACAATTCTCTACAACTAAAAAATCGCACACTTTTTAAAAAGTAAAGGGTCCGACACAATTCGTTGAAAACCTTTAACCACATAAATATTTAACAACCGCTAAATGTGTATTTCAACAGCTCAGCTGTCATTTTGAATAGACTTAGAGAGAAACTAACACGACAAAGTTAGCCGAAGATACGTTCTTCGCCGTATGACCAGTGAACGTCAGCACTCCCGCGCATTCTAAAGCTATTTATCATTTCTGACCCGGAAGGCGTGCTGGGTGACATTAGTTTCTATCTTTTCTCTAAATATTGCTATTTTCTGGTACACAGTTCAACTTCCTAAAAATGTACTCATAGGTAATAATCAAATATAACAAAAGAATATATAACAATGTCATTAAATTCACTAGATTTGAGTTTAAATGCCTGTTAAAAAAATAGGTGTCACAATTAATTCGCAAAGACAGCTATTTGTGAAACTATAGCATATAAATGGGACACCCTCTTGAAAAGTTTTGAAGCCATATGTGACTAAAGTTTTCTGAAAATTTTGACATGTAAGAAATAAAAATAAGAGTATACGCGTTGAAACGGGTCAATTCGTGCCACCTGTATTTATTCAAATAATATCTTTTTATTATATGCTAATTAGCAACAAAGCCTGACAGTAACTGCTCTTGTATTTATACACGTAGTCGGTTAATATAGAGTGATATTTAATGCATACGCTGTCCATAACTATAAATTTGGTGCGCCGCGAGCTCGTGACGGAATTTGTTAACAGTGCAGTTTTCGCTGGAAATAACCGGCCGATAATAAATCAGGACAGGACGCCTGCAAGATGTAAAATTGGCTCCAAAGCCCGGCGTATGAGGCATTCGCGCCCCAGTGGGGGAAGAGTGCGGGTCAGGGAATTGGCACCCAGGTTGTTCACATGTGCCGGTCGTTGCGAGTTCGCTGAAAAACTCGCGAATTATCAGCGACAAGAAGAAACAGCGCAGTATATATTGTATTGTGGCCGGCAATAATCTGCCGCTGGCTCATTGTGCCTCTAAAGAAGAAGCCAGTTCTAAAAGTGTCCGGATCCTGCCGCAGTTGCAGCCTTGTTAGAAAACAACTATCGTGGTGACTCTATAGGAGGAGCACCTGCCTTAGTAGACGACTAGAGCATCAGGAAGGCACCCAAAAGCCAGATTAGTTAATAGCCATAATCACCGTGCAAGCGAAATATTATTGCACCAGCTGGAGCCGTTATCCTTGTGTTTGTTAGCACGGGGAATTACCGCTGCTCGAGCTCCACGGTTACGTCATTTCAACGTTTACGCACTATCTTCAAAGGCCGGTATCAGGTTACGGACACGTTTCAAGAAGGGACAGCGTCGCGATAAGTTTATTAGTGCACGCCATTTAACTTTGCGCCGATTAATGAACTGCTACGTATCTGTTTGTAGTATTCGCATACATGTAGCGTGTTAGCGCCGTATTTTGTATGTACTCATATGTATTCTCTTGTGTTTAATTGTTTACAGATTATATGTACTCTTTGTAAGTTGTCAGGCTTTTTATTGTCATTAACGATTGCATTGGTACAACATTTCAGGTGTCTACGAGTTGGTCTCAAATAATATTAGCTTCCCTTAGCCACTCTGCGAATATAAAATAGAGTCTCATAAGCATACCGACTGAATCAGCTAGCGAACTCATGGCAAATTAAAGTAATAATTTTGTAAGTGTAGGTAAGAAAAAGACGCCGCGCTACAGCGTGTTTTACAGCCCTTATAAGGAGTCAACACTTCATTTATACTAGAAAATAATTGATATTATTCAGAAATTCAATCTTTATTAAAACAAAACTAAATAATGCACACATACAAGGAAAAACAAAAACAGGAACGCTTTTGACAAAAGTATAACAACTTAAAAATACATTCTGATAAGATCCTTTGTGTGATATCACCGTATAAGAGGGAAAATAATCAATAAAATGTTCATCAAACGAGGTAGAAAATATTAATTCGCCCCTTCGATGATAATCTTTGATATTAGCTAGGTATAAATCATTGTACTACGCTCTTTTTAGATATTATTATTGCTTTGTTTTTCTTACCGTCCTATTAATTATACTCAGATGAAAAGAGTATCTTCAGTGTATTAAAGAAAAATTAAAATACATATTCGTGCTTTTAAACTTTATTAGAATCTAATAGTTATTTAGACCACAAGTGTTAGAAGTGCATATTTTTTCACAAGTGTGGAGGGTTATTAAACGAGGCGCAG
This sequence comes from Agriotes lineatus, assembly GCA_940337035.1. Taxonomy (NCBI): domain Eukaryota; kingdom Metazoa; phylum Arthropoda; class Insecta; order Coleoptera; family Elateridae; genus Agriotes; species Agriotes lineatus. The sequence continues at coordinate 85,233,101 of OW679203.1, forward strand.
CCGAGTTGAACAATCGACACGCCTGAAAAATAAGCACCCCAACACGAGTTGTCTATAAGATTTTTAAAAATTTCATTAAATATTCAAATCCAAGCCTATTTTGTATAGAATTTTATTTGCCCTCATTTTAGTTAAGTGCGTTGATCAGTTCTGGTAATTAAGGAAACGTCTATTTAAAATCGTTTATTCCTAAATTAAAAGCAAAGTGTCACTTTTTTTCACTGAGTGAAAAAAAGTGGCACTTCACACACTGAAATTAATTTAAAAAAGCCTACTTTTTTAAATGAAATTTTAAAAAATATATCTTTGATCAGTACTGTAGTAAGAATTATAATTATTTTGCATACAGTAGTAATATTTTATTATTGCAGGAAGCCAATCTGCCCTCGTTGTCAACGAATAACAATTAAAAAGGAACAAGAAACTTTTTAAATTGTTATTCGTTGATAACGAGGGCAGATTGTCTCTCGAAACGTTCGTTATTTACGTTATTTAATCATTTTAATTTGCAGAGTGGCGAAATACCCAAAAAAGAATATGAATTATAGATTCACGCCACGGTATATAAGATAGGGGTTAAATAGGTTTTTGCACAAGCACAAATTATTGCCGTAAAAAGTATTTTAGAAAAATGTTGGAGGTCACTGTATAAAGATTATTGTATTATGGACCAAATGACGACGACATCAAATACAATACGGACAGATTGTATGGAAACCTACGACTAACCACGAAGAATGGCAGAAACTGGGTGGTCATATTGGGCTATCTGAATGGAAGAGCCAGTAGAAGGAATGAGCAATACAGAAGCATAGTAGGTTCTCATTTTGAAGTGCGAGATAATAATGGAAAACCAATATTCAATTTTTGCACAGATAACAATATGGTATTAGCAAACTCTTTCTTTAAACACAAAAATAAAAAATTGATTACTGAATAATTATACCGAGTGTTTCACTTAAGATGCGAACATAGGGGCATGGCATGGGAAATCGTATATATGCAGATTCCTGCTTGCCGCTTGAATTGACAGGATTGATAGTGGTATCAATCGAAAGAGAAAAATAATGCGCTTACTTTATTTGAACGTGTTGCTTGTTTAAGATAGAAATAGTTTAAAAACTCTAATAAACATTTTGCATTTTATTCACAAAAAACAGATTAGCCATGATCAAATTTGTTTATGCCAAATAAATGTTATTTTCTGTCAGTTATCAATTCACGTATTTAACTAATTACTATAAATAATAATGTTGACTATTCAATTCACCTGTCATATGTCAAAAAGTGACCAATGAAAATCCAGAATTCTGACGTTTCTTGACCAATAAAAAAATATCAGTGGATATATCTTCCGAGAAGGTATTCAAGTGACTATTTTAAACAAATGTGATTTTTATTAGAAAAAGTCAATGTTAGTGTTCTGTTACTATAGAAATTGCTTAGTTTGTTGCTAGATTTACTGAAAACTAATTTGAAAAAGTAGTTTGGTTCATTAAATAGTCCCTGGAATACCATTCTTAGTCAAAGTTAAGTAGATTATTGTTGAGGTGGTATCACTACTCATGTCCATTGCGCTTGCCAAAGCGCAATAGACATTCGTGACACCACCGAGAAAAAAAAGGGGACATAACTTTGACTACTCATGGTATTATAAGTGAATATTCTAATGACGAGAAGGTATTTATTATCAAAAAAAATTACAGTGGCGTCAGTTTACACACAGTTCGTGATTTATTCTCGATTAAATTTAGCAATCGACCTATTCCATCTGCATCAACAATTCACAAGTTTGTGAAAACATTTGAAACTACAGCAAGTGTAGCAGCAGGTGATTCAAAAGGTAGTTTTAATATTGCAGTTTAAACAAATATTAAATCGAGACATTAACATTACATGCAAATGAAATAGAAGAACCAACGATGGGCTGGAAGAAAGAGTTTTGAGGTTGATAAATGCTGATCAGGCAACCAGTATAGAATGTATTGCTCGAGAGTGCAACATATCGTCACGCTCAGTGCATAAGGTTCTGAATAAGCATGTTTATCATCCATACAAACTCAGTACGATTAAGAGATATTCTTAGTCGATGAAGAATTTCCTCGGATAGACCTTGAAACAAGAACACAGTTCCCGCAAAATATTAATATTTGGGCTTATATTTTCAATAATAACATTATTGGACCGTTTGAAATAGTTGAAAATTTAAATTCGGATTCTTAGTTATAACTTTTAATCAATTAGATTGGCCCTGCATTAGGAGAAATTGCACGTGAAAATCAGGAGGTTTGGTTTCAGCATGATGGCTGTCCAGTGCATTATGGTTTGAATGTGAGGGAATACGAGTATCTAAGTGATAACTTTCCTAATTGCTGGATTGGTCGCGATGGCACTATCAACTGGCCACCAAGATCTCCTCATTTGGCACCATGCGACTTCTTTTTGTGGGGTTATTTGCAAAACAAAATTTACAGAAAACGCCACCCAAATATTGACTATTTTCGGGAAGCAATCGTTGCGGAGTGTAGGCTAATCACAGATAGACAGTTGGCTAATATAAGGCAGGCATTTTATAACAGATTGGGTTATTGTTTACAGAAGAATGAAGAACTTTTTGAGTACTTGCTATAAATTTGCTTGTAGTTTCAATTTTTTCACAACAATTGTTGATACAGATGGAATAGGTCGATTATTAAATTTAACCGAGAATAAATCACGAACTGTAGGTAAACAGACGCCACTGTAAAATGTTTTCATAATAAATACCCTCTCTTCCTTAGAATATTCAACATTATTATTCATAGTAGTTAGTTAAATACGTGAATAGATAACTAACAGAAAATAACATTTATTTTGGAATAAATAAATTTGATCATGGCTGGTCTGTTTTTTGTGAATAAAACGCAAAATATTTATTATTGTTTTTAAGCTATTCTCCTAAGCATAGAATTTCGAAATTCTATGCTAAGGAGAATAATTCGAGTAACCGCGAAAGCCTCAAACAATACAATGTTTTTAAGCTATTTCTATCTTAAACAAGCAACAAATTCAAGTAAAATATTATCAAATTAAGCGTTTTTTTCTTTCTCTTTCGATTGATGCAACTATCAATCCTATCAATTCAAGCGGCAAGCAGGAATCAACATATATACGGTTTCCTATGCTATTTCCCTATGTTCGCACCTTAAGTGAAACACTCGGTATTTTGTTGCATATACACTCCATGAAGAGAAGAAAAGGTGTAAGTGTTGAAAGAAGGCTGAAAATAGGGAGCGACCATTATATGCTAACAATGAAGATATGACAAGATAATGAAACAAGAAAGATAGTAGAACCACAGCATAACCAAACAGAAACTAAGGAAAAGATAAGGATGAATAAATTAAAAAAGAAGAAACTAAAGAAAAATACAAGGATTTAGTAGAAGCAATTATGAGCAGATACAACGATAACGAACATACAACAAATTTAGAAGAATTATGGCCACATTTCAAAAGATCTGGGCCCAGCTGAACAATCATAACTATTGGCCCTTTAAAAATACAAACGATAGGAAGGAAACAGCTTGGTGAAGTTACAGTATTAAAGAGGAAGTTAAAAAAATGCAGAAATACATGAAGGTTGAACTGAACACGCATATCAGGATACAAAGCACAGATGACAAAAGTTAAAGAGTTGACCAAAAAAGGGAATGTTGAAAATCGATTAGAAAAGAGCAATAATTTTACAAAATACCAACGGGTTTAAGGAGAGAAAAGAAAAATCAACCTACAGGTGTGTATAGGTACAGATGAGTACAAGAGGAAGCAATTACGAATGCCGGAATTGAAGAAAGTATAAAGTTACTACGTCTGAAAAAAGCAGCAGGGTGAAATGACTAAATATATAGGAGCAGCGGTGAAAGAAATGTTACACAAATTCAATGTTTATTTCTCATAAATTACTTATGTATTTCATAGCTTATCATATCCTCTCTGCAGACTGGTTGACACAGAAAGAGTATTTTTTAGCTCCTGAAAGAAATGTCCGCTTAATTATTTTTTAAACGGAATGAACAATAGACCACTAAAAATTTGAGATAAATGCATCGACATGACCTTCTCTGTATGCTGCATTAGTGAACGACAAAAACGCGATTAGCATAATGATTCACATGATTTTATTAATCTCGATGGAATAACCTTGAGATTGCTTGAGCCTTTTGCATGTAATACCTTGACCACGAAACTAAGTGACCAGTTATAGTCTAGCCTTAAGCAACTGGAATTTGCATAATTTTACCATCATCAAACCGGCTCGCTTGTCTAGCGTGTGGCGAAAACTCTAAACAGTGTAATCGGAGACCTTGTTGGACTATCAGTCATGAATAATTGCTCAAACACAAAACACGAGCACGTTGAAACCTTTAGCACACAAATAAAACGTTGTGCTCCTTGACAAGTTTTAGAATATGCATGGCTATTCTAAATTGTATTAACGACTTACATAGTTGTTGGAAAGTGTCGTTGGATTTTTATTGTTTTGTGCTATTGTATTATCGTGGCGCATCTTATGGAGCTGTAATGAGCATGTTAAGTGTATTTAAATCTTAACCAACATCAATCTGATTTATATCAGGTAAGATGGTAAGTTTTCATTAACTACCGTATAGAAATGTTGTATATTCGAATTTTTCTATTACCAATGTGCAAGAAATTTTCATATGCCCTTATGGTTGGCATCTTGAACACCTTGCAAGCTTAATGGTGACAACTGGCTGTCATTAACGAAGAATGATTGAATTTATTAATGAAGTGTTTTGTCTTCACAGTTAAATTCTAATGAAAGAAGTTAATAATACATCTTATTTATAATATTTGCATCGAATTGAGCATTAGCTTTTAAATTTACTGGGTAACTACATATTTTATCATATTTATTCTCATTGGCGTAACTAGCGGGAGAGCCAGGGGGCCAGGCTCTCCCCAGAGTGCCGTCTGGCCCACCCCAGAAAAATAGAAGTTAAATAAATGTAAAAATCTGCTTTTATTATTAATCCATTTAAACTAAGGAGTTGTTTATCGACCCCCACACGTTCTTTCATTTTCTGGTTTTATTACCCTTTTTGGCTTAAAAAAATTATAGTATAAATACCATTTGTTGGACGGATGGCTCTAATGAATAATAATATGCAAAAGACAACATTAATAGTTAGCTAATAATTACTTTGAAAAGGCTGTTTTCGTCTGAATATTTTTGTAGTTAATTGTGCACCATTTTAGTTAGTTTCACTTAAGTTTTCTATAGATAAAGAACCAATTTATGTGCACAGAAAAATATAATTGCAATTATTTCATATGCGGGTAAGTAAATGAGCTGATAACTTGAGTGCATCGCTACTACTCAATGGGCACCTACAGCTAGCTACCTATTATAGGCTCATCCACTTCAGACTTACGGTGACTTGCTATTTTGATGTTTGCCTTGCCTAGAGAGTTGATTGATTTCATAACTTTGAAGAGTATGATCCAGAATTGTATGTTTAATAGTGTTCTATGGAAGCAAAGTAAATTTTGTGATGCTTGAATTTCCACAGTTGCTAGCCCAAGGCAGAACAAAGAGAAATCACAATAACAATTAAGAAGATATTGATGCTTTCAAGAAAGTATTTGCTTCGACGACACTGAGAAAAACTAAAAATTGTGGCTCAAAAACGTGTAAATGGAAACTAAGTGATGTTTCCCAAAAAAATCTGTTTCTCTTGGAATAATATTTTTTACCGTCAACCTCATTGAGTTCCAAGAAGTAATCTATAAATTTTTTGTTGTTCTGAACCGAGAAATAATTTATTAATATGCTACTCAGACAAATAGCATTACGAGCTACCCTCGTAATACCCATAATTTCTGTAAAGCAATAGATCATAGATCAAGTGCACTATGGAAATCAAACTTGCCATAAAACAAATGTTTGTTGTTTTCTAGTTTAACAGTTCAAATTTAGTTTTGATAATTGCAACAGTTATTACATAGTTCATTTTGAAATAAGTGTTGTGCATCAAAAATGAATTTTACGAGAGAGAATTTTAGAGCCATGATTTGCTATGCCTTTGAAAGTTCCATATCTCCGAAAGAAAGTTTTGGATGACTTCGTGCTGCTTTGGTGACCAAGTGCTTTCGCATCAGAGGATTGTCTATTGTTGGTTTAATTAATTTAAATTTGAACTGGTTTCAATTAGTGACGATTTTTGCGAAGGAGGACCAATTTCTACAGTTACCGATACGAACATAAATTCTGTGCGAAGGATGATTCAGTAGGACAATCGAGACACGTATAGAATTATTGAAAGCGTCTTGGACATCGACATGACTACAACAAACAAGATTTTACATAATCATTTGGGTGTAAGAAAAGTCTGTTGTGGGTGGATACCACACAGTTTAACAGAAACACAACAGCAGCACGTGAATTGAAAAGAAATATGATGAAGGTAGATATAAAGCAGTTTACATCATAACTGGTGACCAAAGCTGGATATATGCATGTGAACTCGAATCTAAGCGACAGTCTGCACAATGGATGTTTCCAACAGATCCTAATCCAGTTAAAATGCTTCTTCTCGAAATCAGGACCTATCGCAACTGTCGTGCTTGAAAATAGACGTACGGTTACTGCAGAATGGTACACAATAGTATGGCTGCCAGGCGTTATTCAAAAAGCTCGTTTACAGCGCCCAAGGAGTGAGATCGTTCTGCACCATTACAATGACTTTAGTCATACCGCATACCAAACAAAATAACTTTTAGAGACTTCAGACAGGCGAACTAGTTACTATGTTATTGCAAAGAAATTATTCATTTGGCATTTGAAACAAAAATTAGACGAAAACTGAATGTAAGCCATGATTTTCAAAAGACAAAATTCTATTAATTTAATAAATTTCGAATTATTTATTGACAATGATAAAATTGAATTAGTACAGACGATCAAGTATTTAGGAATGGTTATGGATAATAGTCTAAAATTCAATGAACACATAGACTATATTTGTAAAAAGATTTCGAAGAAGATTGGTACCCTTAGAAGATGCAGTGACTGTTTTTCATTTAGGGCGCGGATAACTGTTAACAATACCACTGTATTGCCGCATTTTCAGTATATATTAACTGTCATTTACTAACATAGAAACGCAAAGCTCAATTTACATTACCCAAAAATTGCAAAAGTCTTCTATAAGACTCGCCCGGATTTTTAATTCCGCGACTGTACATAATCACAACACCAGGAACAATAATGATATTGTATTACAATTTAAAAATATTAAAACTGGTCAAAACACTATGTTTTATAAAGCAGCAATGAAATATAACAAGCTGCTCAATGATTTTAAAAGTATTAATAATGGGAAAAAATTTGTAACAGTGTTAAAATCCTATTATAGGAGAAATATAAGAGATACATAGATAATGAACACTTGTGTTTTGTTGTTTCATACTTTTAAGGTAATATGAATTATATAGGGTGTCAACGAATTTATTAGACAAGTCATAACTTCTAGAGTATTAGGTGTATCAAAATGATATTTGGTATAGGTAAATGGTATAGGGAGAGGAAAGTTTTCGCATATTTTTCACTTTCTGGTCGCTTCCGGTTTCACCGGAAATGGCTCCCGTTTCGAATTTTTAAATAGAACACCCTGTATATTTTTGCATATTTGGATTTCTGAGACAATTTTAGATCAGCATGTGACATTTTAAAAACTTATCCATGGCACACTTGACAAAAGTAAATAAATTATTATCTAGTATTTTGCTTAGAAATATTTAACTTATGAGCTTATTTTTAATCCAATCGCAAATAAATTAGTGTCGTTAGATTCGCCAAAAAATTCTCTTTTCGGAAAGTGCTTGTCAAAAAAGGGTCGCCATTTGAACAAAAATAGTTAGACAAGAAAACGTGCTTTTGCCAACTTGTCTTATTCCTATCTATCATACTAATCACTCAAACTTTGCGATTGTAATTTTCTGACATCACCTGAGGTCTTTAGATTAGTTTGCGTCTGATCATGGCCACCTAGATACTATATTAAAACTGGCTCTAAAAAAATCAAGTAGGCTTAAAAACTTTTTAAAATGTCACATTCTGATCCAAAATTGTCTCTGAAATCCAAATATGCAAAAATATACAGGGTGTTTTATTTAAAAATTCGAAATCGAAGCCATTTCCGGTGAAACCGGAAGTGACCGAAAAGTGAAAAATACGCGAAAATTCTCCTCTCCCTATACCATTTACCTGTACCAAATCTCATTTTAATACACCTAATACTCTAGAAGATATGACTTGTCTAATAAATTCGTTGACACCCGGTATGTATGTATATTTTAGTATAGTGACGTAAAGTGTGTAAAAGTATGGTTACTTAAATATCTAATAAATTAGAACTAAAAGATATGCAGGTAATGAACATATTATTGTTATATATTTTGTTAAATGTGTTACTGTATAGCAAAATGATGCTAAATAAAGTTATTATTATTATTTAAAATCTCCAGGGCTATCTGTTAAGAGAATGTGCAATTTCCAAATGTCATTAACTTTGACAACTCAAACACAGGATAGCTCTCATAAATAACCGATTTATTGCTGTGAATAAAAATTAATTGAATCTATGATTTAAGTATTTCGACTTAACGGTTGATTTGTATTGTATTCTATTCTCCTGGTTATTGAGGAACAAACCATTTTATAAATTTCGAAGTAACTACATTTGTTTTAATACACACAGGTTTTTTATTTGGCATGTTCAGAGTGATGGATATTTTAGGTAATATGTTAACAAGATGCAATACTTTTTTGTATGTCTGTATCTTTAGCATCTCGGACACCATTCGGCTATTATCGGAATAACAATTTTTTTTATTTGGCCTTTATATTTAAGACATTAGTTTTCTCTTCATTTTAAATTTTATGGCTTGCACATTTCGAAGTTTTGCCTCAAATAGTTGGGAATCAAGTTCGTGTGTTCTGAACTAGAACCTCCCTCAATGCGCTCCACTTCACTATTATTTTACAATCGTTCTTTTAGTATTCTGACTTCTAGATTGTATAATTTTAAGCAAAATATTTATAACAGATTTTCTTCTCTTATTAATTGAGAAACGAACCTATTGTTAAAACTTTCTGAACAATCGTGAACATTTTGCACAGTTAATCGATAACAGATAATAATTTTGCGTGTAATAACATTATTTTTGCAGCCGCATAGTTTTCAGTTTTTGACTCGTTCCATTTTCTGATATCCATTGAGATACCAGCAATATTTTTTCTTCTCCCTCATTTGTTTTAGTTGTGGAAACGTTCAAGTTCCAGCATTTCCCGATTCCTGTCTAAAATTAAAACAAATTGACACAATGCAAAGCACATTCGCTTATACTAGCAATAATCTTATCTTAGTTTGACGCAATCTTCTATTGTATAGTAAACACTTGAAAGTACTTAAATTGATGCACTTGAACGAACTTATTTAATACAGAGTACTGCAGCAACTCAGTATGCGAATCTGAGCGAATTTCCTAAAATCCACCATGACATCGAACCAGGCTCTCTACTTCGTAGGAGCTGCAGTTCTGGAAATTGTGAGTGTGGCCGGGACATTAATTGTGAAACACTATCAGCAGAAGCATGCCACTATTCAGTATTTGGAAAGAATCGAGCGGCAGCTGGCAGATATCCGAGCAGAAATAGATCAGCTGTTGCAAGATAATAGGTAAGCAGTCTTATGAGCTCTTTATTCGATTATATTTACAACTAACCTGTTTTAGAAAATTAGCTAAAGTAAAACCAACAGCCTCGAGCGCTGTTAGTAGTGATAGCTCTGATTCAGAATTTTGTGAGTTTAGCAGCGATGAGGATGTAGATCAGGTTGGTAGTACAATTTTGTAAATGTGCATTGTAAAATATGTTTTTGTGCATTCCCATAGTTGCAGTTTATAAATCAAGACTGACTATAACATCAGCTTGTATATCAGCAGCTTATTATGTGTTGATAAATTAAAATGTCTTCCAGTTATTCTGCTTCCATAAGTTCGATTGTCTGTAGCATACTATAATCTGGTTGGCGCTTCTTCAATTTTGCTACCGTCTGATGTGACGGAAGAACAGAAGTGGACCTAACAAGTTTTCTTGTGGAACTCCCATTCTCTCATAATTTTATTTGAAGAAGTTCTTCATATAAAGCTTTATCACACGCTTGAGTAACTCCTAGAAGTATTATAAATCAAAATGTCTTTCCTTCTAGGGTTTTAAAAATCATAGTGTTTGCATTCACGTAAATAGGAATAATAAATACCTTGTGGATATCAAGAATAATTTAATATAATTTCATATCTTTTGACATACAAATCAATGCGCAAATATCTATTACTAACTGGCGTAATAACGTTTACGCGTTAAGTTGAGCTCGGTGGACGACCGCGTAAAGAATGGCCAGCTTGCGTCAGCGAAGGAATTATGGTTCCCAATTCGTCTGCCCGAATGGTTTGAAAACACTTCTTGGGATGCGCTAACATCCATTGACTCTTCGAGAGTATTTCGTAGGCGGAGGGATTTATGGTTCCCGACTCGTCTGCCCGGGTGGCCAAGAATTGCCCCTTTCTTCAGCTGTGCCAGTTGATGATTTTACGACCTCGGCTCTCTTAAGTTAATAGCCTGTTTGGCGAGGCGGGATTTTCTACAACGCACTTTCCACGCTTCTGCAGTACAACAATGCGTGTTAATTTCTACTGCTTGCGTTAACTGCGCGCGTTATGACATTGCGTTTTCGAAGCTTGTCAATCCTTGGTGCCCATCGATTTCAAGCGAACCTCCTGCTGGCATATGACAGGTCTTCACCAGAAGGTACTCACCCAAGGCTTATGCGCTTGATCCTTTATTTTCGCCAGGTTATTTAGTGCCGCTGTCCATGACTATTTGTCTCGCTACTGGCCAGATTCCTGTCCCCGAAGACGCAATTCAGTCGCTTTTAGACAACTTCGAAATTGTTGAGAGTAATGAAATAGTCGATATAATGTTTTTTTTTTCATTTGGCGGTAACAACTTCTTTTTTGGGAGTTTTTCACAGTTACCAGACCATATCCAATTTTTTTTCAGCTAACAGCTTTGGATACCTTGTTGGAGACTTCTGGAGGTGCAGTCAAATTAATCGTGGTTTCATCCTCCACATAATCGTTGGTAGGTTGTACGTGATGAGGCTGGAAGGTATTAGCAAAATGTACAGCAAATGGATCTGTTTCGTTTATTGTATCCAGCCGAATAGGTTCTTTTCTTCAGTAGGGAGAAGCTTGAAACCTTAACTTCTTCAGCTTTTTAGTAGCTTCCTTTAATAAGGGATAATTCGTGTCTTTGTCATCCGATAACCTCTTCAAGAAGTCGTTTAGATAGTTCATACCAGTAGTTTTTTTTTAACTTGGGTTTGTTGTTCCTTGCAAATCGACGACGAGTTGTTGACCTTCATTATTGAGTTGATTCTGTGCTTAAGTTCTGCTTTAAATCCATCCTAGTAAATTCTTTTATTGATCCTATAGCAAAGCTGCTTCTTCTTTGGCAATGACTATTTCATTATCTAACGACGAATGGTCTGACCGTAGTAAACTTCAATACTGATACAATTCTCTTCAGCACGAGCAAGTATCTTATTGTTATTTAAAGGTCAATATTTTAGATTTGTTGTTTATTCGTAATCAGACTTGGCTTGTCTGGTCGTTTTATATAAATATTTGCGGTTGGTTGTAATACGTCTGTATCTCCGATAGGCATCTTTGCGGTTTTTTTTTCACAAGGACAACATTGATGGGCCATGTTATGCAGTCACTGTAAAGTCTTAGTCATCATCATCAACTGTAGGGTATACGCCTTAAAGGCTTGCTCCGACCACTTTGACACGATGTTATGCTATAATCAACCTCTCCATATTTTCACTGGACGACCTTTATATATTGTTCCTCATGGTGCGTGTTCTAATTACTTCGTAGTCTTTTTAATAATTTTTACAGCTGCTTCTTAAATTTTACGGGATTCGTAGTTGTCCGAGTAAATATTTCTTTTTTATGTTCAAACGCCTTGCATGTTTAAATCAAACTTTTAAAATAGTCGATACTTTTAAGGCTACTATTAAGCACTGTACAGTTAATCCAACTTCTTTTTCTATCGCTCAGCCAAACCAGTCTGCCCTTTGTTCTCAAAAACTGAAAGAAGTGGACGAGAAACTCCATGTTCCAAACATAAAATGTCTAAAGGAAGCTATCGACCAGCTGACGAAGCTCAATCAGTACTTCCCTAAAAACTTGGATCTGCTTTGCAGGACTGGAGAAGCATATCAGAAGCTCGCCTTGTTGGCTGACGACAAAGTAACCAAACGGGAGCTTATAGACAAAGGGTTAGCCGCATGTGAGGTTGCCCTCGAGCTCAGTTTAAACTCCTCGGAAGCCCATAAGTGGTATGGCATGCTTATGGGGACGCGTTCCGAGCTGCAACCTCTCACCCAGAAGATAAAGGACGCGAGCTTGTTTAAAAAACACATAGACAAGGCGTTTGCACTGAATCCTGACGATGGTTTCCTGCATTACGTGTTGGGCCGGTTCAGCTATGAGACTGCTACCATGTCATGGTATTACACTATTGAAAATAAAATAGTACTCACACTTTCTCCAGCTGTAAAGTGAAGACGTTGGAATACAACTAACGCCGCTTTCCTCTGAAGACTGCTCGATGAGCAACAAATGTATGTTAGAGGTAGTACAACGGGACCATCGTAGGGTCTAAGTGCACTTTACCTTAATTTAGCTTCCCGTATAAATTCAGAACTACCACTACAAGCTAGAAAAAAATTGTATGTTCTTCAAAATCATTACATTAAATTATAAGTTTCCCTATTAGAATACAAGTTAGCACAGGAGTAAGTAGTGAGTACTATTTTTATAAGTAGTATATATTTAGCGCTTCCCTGCAACTAACCTACCTGCAGGTATGAACGTAAAGCTGCCTCGCTCATATTTGAGAATATTTCCACTGGGTCGTACGAAGAAGCCCTACAGTACTACCTCAAGGCCGACCAGCTGCTGAAGGACGAGTTCAAGGACAGTAAATTGGGTATAGCGAAGTGCCAGATTGCTTTGGGCAGGCATGAGGATGCAGTCGATTTCCTGACGAAGGCTGAACGGTGTGTCCGGGACAGTTTTGTAAGCTGTAGATAAAGTAGGGAAGGTGGTCGCTAACGATGTGTATTTTTAGGATCCCAAAGTAAACACTGAAGTTAATGAGCTGTTGAAGAAATACAGCAGCTTAGGATAAATTTATTGCATGTTTATATTGTAATCTGACTGTCTAGTTGCAATGCAGATAACTGTAATTTTTAAATCAGGTCGTTCCACGAATTAAAATACTCGTCTTAATATATATTTTCAAATATGCTCATATTTATTTTCTTACGAATTTGTCCATGACCTACTTTTTCATCTTCTACACGAATCCGACGTCAAAATTTAGCAATTTCGAAGAAAACGCACAGACGAACAAGCACATATAGCGGATTAAGACACGACTACATTTTACGGAGTTCGTGATAAGGAAATTCTTGATTACCTTTTAAGTAGGTGTTGAATTGCGCTTAAGGCGCCTTAAATAAACACAATAATGAAAAATGCGACCTAAAATAACTCAATTAACGCAAGCGCATAACAACTTAGCTGAATGCGGGCGGTGATCGTTTCCCGAGGTTAGATGAGTTTCTCCTTGATCGGTCCCGAAGAATTCGTTGTTAAGAGTGCTAGGAAGAGAGAGGGTGAAGAACTGGAAGTCGCTATGCAAGAATTTAGAGCATTTGGCGGAAGCAACCACACTGATCCAATGATAAATCGTAGAAGAAAGTCTCAAATCAACTTAGTGATAGGGAACGTCAAGGTTCTCGACGTTGCGTCTGTTAAACTCTTGTTTATATCAGATATAAGTCGAAATGTTACAAAAACTAGCCAGTCATTTATAGAATTTATTCAATGCTCAAAACACATTCAAAATAGCCTAACGAGCCCTTTCCTTATACTGTAACGTTTCACCCCTTCGAATTTAACTTTAGTCCTGATAATTAATTCTGGTCATTTACGACTTTCATTAATTTCGGAAAGACTTAAACGTTTATTAAATTTTCTACCTCGAGTAGCACAGTCAAAGAAAATGTTCACTAATTCTCAAATGTATATGGTCAGGAAAACACAATAAATTTACCAACGATATATTATTTTTAACTATATGTACCAAACAACCGGTAATTCTAAGCAAACTGAATTGTATATTAATAAAATTAGCAATCTCTACGGAGGTTGCGTTTCTTTGCTCCTTGGAAAACTGCAACCCACTTAGCAGGTAGGTATCGTTGTCGGGGGGATTTGTCCTGGTGCGAAGTATGTATTTCGGGCCTGTATATTGGATGTCCGCAACGCGGCTTCAAGATAAACGGTTTGTTTACACTTAGTGCTCTGTAAATATACGCAGAAATTAAAGAGATTTAGAAGATACCTGCGGCCCTGGGAGTGCGTGAGGGTTGGTGTGGTTTGTGGTGGTGATTTAGGATGGCAGTGCGTTGTTCCCGGATTAACTGAGCCGTGAATTTCCCCAGGTGAAATTTGCTCGTTTTTAGCTGGCAAATGGATTTGACAGCTCCGACCTGTGCTTGCAGCAAGAACCTCCAGGTTTGGTCTCAAGTGGCTTATTTCGCCTTCGGGGCTACAGGAAGACGTCTTTGGACGTATTTTGCTGTCCCTCCAGGTAAATTAATTACTGCAGTTATTTTGTTCTGGCCGCCTTCAGGTGGAACGTACAAAATGGTTTCTACAGGTCAGGTTATGAATAAATTATAATATTCTCGTCGCCTACGGTAGTGTCGGGGGCCTGGGGCTTTGAATTAACAGTAAATACCTTAGGAGACAAAGGACGCTAGTCACATGCTAAAGCACAGGTCGGTATTATAAAATGCCATACGAGACCGAAAACGCTAGTCACATCCTAAGCCACAGGTCGGTATTAGGAAATGCCGTAAGAGACTGAGAACGCTATTCACATACTAAGGCAGTAAAGGGGTGGAGCGAGGTAAGGCCAGAGACTCAAGTCGGACTGCTGGTCGGGACCGGTAGACTCAACTGACTTCAGATGGTTGAGGGGTCTTCTTATATACTCTTCGGGCGGCTATATCGATACAGCGGCTCTGGATAACATTGAGTGGGAGGCGGCACCAGTTTAAGCGCCGAATAAATGTAACGTTCGATTAGGTGATGTACAAATTAAATACATTTTATGAGCCTATATTAATTGCTTTGTCTTTAGATATTACTTTCTAAGTTTTTGTGTTGATTACTTTTAGCCTTGCTTCACCATGTTGAGGTCTTTCTTTGACATATTCAGACTTGCACAACAAGTGGAACGTAACAATATGTCCAGGTAGAGTGCTTATATATTGAGTGTGGAGCTATACGCCTGACGTTTCTTCTTAAGCTTTGGTGTGTATTATTTTCGCAGTCCATGTTTCAGAACCATATAGAGCTATACTCTTCTTCTTCTAGTCCGTCTTCTTGCGGAGGTTGGATATCATCGTCCCTACACGGATCCTATTTACAGCCGCTCGGAATAATTCAATACAACTGCAGCCGAATCAGTGTCTCAGATGCTTTAACCAGGATATTGTGCGCCAACCAACACTTCGCTTTTCTTTTATTTTGCCCTGTATTATGAGCTGAAGCAGAGTATTTGACTCCTCGCTTACATGGCATATATATTCTAATTTTCTCTTTTTTAAGGTGTACACAACTTCGCATTCTTTATTCATTTTTGCCAGTATACTTCTCTATTGGTGATTTTATCAGTCAAAGGTATGTGCCACATTCTTCGATAGTAGACATTTCAAATGCTTGTAGTTTGTCCACGGACGAACTTAGTTTCAATTCTTGTTCAAACTTCGAGTATTTGCTCTCCTGACTTTCTATCCAGCTATAATTTAGATAAGATGGTCCCGGGTGGTGTAGCTTGAACAAGCGTCCACGTTCGATCAGCAGAGTTAAGCAACGCTGTCTCTGGTCAGAACTTGGATGGGAGTTCCACGGCTGCTTTTCCCGGCATCTCGTGGTACGGCTGCCACGGAAAAAAGTTGGTCCCGGATATCATAATAACATCATGATAGTCGTTAGTGGTGTTGGAAGTCCCCATAAAATGTACAGTGACGCCTATAATTGGCCTAACAGCTGTTGGCGGAGTACAGAATAAAAATAAAAAAAAATAAGGAAATTTCTTCTTTCTATTGAACATTATTTTAATTGTGCTTCTACCATCTTCTGTTGTTGTACTCTCTAAATATTCGAATGTAGTCACCTGTTCCATAGCTTCTTCATTTACTGTAGTACCTAGTGTACCTAGACATTTGTATTTTTAGCTTTTTTAATTCTACGTCTTGGAATTGAGATTTTTATTCTACGCCATGGAAACGCCATGGAAATGAGCTTTTTATCCTACGCCATGGAAATGAGTTTTATCACCTGGATTGGTTCTGTTCGTGTTCGTGCATTTTGGGTATGTTTGGATCATGCGGTGTCCCACGTACCGGCTGATCGCCTGTTCCCGCAGCCTAGATGTGCTGCCCCTGCATTCGCTGCATTGTAACATCTTGCGGCCTGTGGCGAAGCCGTCCCCTTGGCCAGGGCACCTGGACTTTTAGTACTTTTACATCTCTTCCAGCAGTGCCGTGTGAATCTGAGGTGTAGTAACGTTGTAGTTTATATTGTACGTGTTACTAGTATTGATTTATATGACCTTTGAATTACCAGATTGTTACTTTGTGCATATCAACTTTTGGGTGTCTATTTGAGCTTTAGATAGTGAATTAATTTTTTTACTTACCTGTGTGTACAGCAGCCCCGTGTAGTTTGCTTCGATTTGTGTGTCGGCAGCTTCTATACGCACTTTTATTTCTGCTTAACGTCGCGTATTGCATTAACCTCACTATCAATTCAAGTTTACTTTTCTGAAGTGTCAAATTTAGCTGAACTTTGTGGTGGCTAAATTGCTGCCTACGGGATTTTTGTGGAAATTGTTTAGCTTCCCGTTTTGGAATTTTGATAGTATAGTTTAGGGTTTAGAATGCTCGCAAGCAGTATTTAGAACGTCAGGGAACACTTTATGACTTTCCTTTAGGAACTAGCAATCCCCTGTGAGATCTCATAACCTGCTGGAACCGCACCGTCTAAATTTTGTGATCCGTAAAGTTATTTTATTAAGACAACCTTCGGGATTAAATGTTGGCATTGCACCTTTTGCTTGCGCTATTCGCACCCTTGGCTTTGCACTCCGTCTCACGGAAGTTAGTTGCTTATTTAAAGCCTTCTTTGATTATGTTTGTAGGTTAATGTGGTCATGCTTCTTGTCGTGTTGATCCCCGCTTCACGGTGAACGTCACTGGTTACATATTTTAGGCATGCTTTTGCGTTTATTTGATTGCTTTAAGTTTCTAGGCTGATCTAGTTGTTATAGCACCTCGCGTTGGTTTCGTATGTCAATTGTGATATGTACTTGTAACCTTTAGTTGTGTTATTATTATTGGTGATGATCTTGGTAACTTACTGTGATAGATTTTGATTGTTGATTGTGTTATTATGTATATTGGTGGAATGTGTGTTTTGCGTGAATTTGTTGTTTGATTTAACGCACTATAGGACCAAATAAATAATTTTACTAGCTATTGGTTTGGTTGTTATTTTGACTTGTGTGATATGTCACTGACCTTGGGGAGGTCCGACCCAAGGATTCGTCTACGTCGAGGATCTGGCGCCCTCTCCCAGAGTTTTGTTGCAGCTTCGCCGGAACCCCGACCCTCGCGACTAGTTAGCCCATTTAGGCCGATATTTACCACTTGGAAAAATATCAAATACAACTTTCGCTACCAGGTAAGGCCAAACCTTTATCCTTCCTCACAGTGAGGTAGGTGACTTTCAAGTTGAATACCTCTAAAATGGGTTTTTTTCCTATTTTTTTATTAATTCCTATTTTAAATAAAACGCCCGGTATATTATTACATTTTTTAATTCAGCTTACAGTTTTAGAGAAAATTTGTTTTTTCAACTACTGTTCTATTTTGCACGGTTTCTGTAGAATTTGCAATTTTTGAAAATATTTGACAAATGCTCTAAAATTAAAAAAACAATTTTTGACTAATTATCTCTAAAAAGAAGTTGTGTGCGTGTATCACACCAGATTTTTCTGTTGATATTCGTACATTTTCTCAACAAAATTTCTTTAATGCACTCTATAGATCGTTTCAAACTTCTTTTATTCATTGCTACAACGCTACAACTGCATTATATATGGTCTTTATTTACTTTAATATTTTTGTATTATATTTACAATCTATTTAAATTATATTATGCCATAGCCATATGCTAAATAAATAAATAAATTTACTTTAATAGCTGTACATTATATGTTACATTCTCCTAGAGATTTGTCTACATATGTTTGACCGAGTGATAAATTACATCCTTTTCTTTCTCCCTTTCTAGTTCACACTGTTTTAGTTTATTTGTTCTTTAGTTTTATAGCTGTTTATTTCCTGTATAAACTATACAGTGAGACTTTTTTCACACCGAACATAGGAAAAAACCAACAACTGGGTTGCTAAGTGACAACAGCGATTACCTAGAGACCTTGAAAGGTCTATGTGTTACATATGTTTTTGCATGATAGAACGATTTTACTTAGTTACCGTTTGTTGCCAAATCAGTAAGTTACGTTTACCGATCTAGAACGGTAAGTAAAAATTAGAGGTTTGCACCTGCTAACCTTGAATTTGACGTAGACTTATAGTGCCACCAACATATTATTAATAATAATAATGGTGAGGCACTAACACTCCATGAAGGAGCTTGGCCTGCAAGTCGGAAGGTTAGAGCTTCCGTATCCTCGCTCTCACACCCGGCTGTCGCGTGTCAAATTCATGACACGTGGTGATGTGGTGAGCACCACGCATTAGACAACCGCATTATTACCCCTTGTTCTTTCGAACGCAGGTTCCCAATTATTTAAAGCGACTGGGTAGGCCGCCCGCCAGGCATCGATCTGGGATTTGAACTCCAGACTTCCGCGTCGCAGTCCGATGCTCTAACCATCAGAGCCACGCTGGCGCCACATATTATTCTGTGGTATAATATCACATTTTACTGACGTTTGAAGGAATAGTACATTGTGTATCTAGGACGAAAAGCGTAACATTCCCGGACGACTGTGAATATTGTTGGGCGAGGCGAATGCCAACAACACAGGAGTCTGGGAATGTTGCTTTTTGTACAAGATACACATACTATTTTTCCGCCGATCGATACGAGTAATTAAAAAAATTAGGAAAACGTGTCTTTTTTCGAAAAATATTCCCGGCCTAGGACGGGAATATTATTACCTAGCAACGGCTGATGTAATGAAATGTTTGACTTTGTTCAACAAAATTTTATCAATAATGTGTCAATTCTAGTAAAATTGGCGGAAAAATACATTTCTATCGTGCAAAAAACGTCATAATCATCACGAACGTTAAGGAATTGCCGATCTCAGATAATAATTGGCGTCGTCGCTTCGCTCCTCCTCCAAACAATTGTCTTCGATCGGTAAAATGTTTATATCGTTCTTAATACTTAATATACTATTGATTTGAAAAATTTTAATCTTTTTGCGTTACATATGGGTTTGATATGTTTGGCGTGAAATAGCTCTCATTGTATATTAAATCTGTTTTAACAATATCATTTTGTTGCACTTTCTTTCCCCAATACTCTATTCATCTGTTTATATTTTTTACATCTTTATGTTGTATGCAAATCTTAATTTTTTTTACTTTAGGAAACATATTTTATATCATATTCAATAATTCTGTTAGAACAATTTCTCGAAGCTTGTGAGTTCCGTATTTTGAGCCTAAATATTAGCATTTTCAAATTCAAATTCATAAGTTAAGTAATGTAATCAAACCTTGATTCTATACGAACCTTTCTTCAGCCTAGCTCGTATATTAACGCTTTGCAGTTCTTTATATTCGTCGAAATTCAATGATAAATTCAAGCTTTTTTCTTGTTTGGGGTGACTTAAGCTATTCCCGCATGCAGAGCGATTGCATTCTCAGAATATTGTTGTTCAAACAGGCCTAGAACTTCCCCGAGCTCGTGCGAATCGCTTGGTCAGATATTGCATCAGGTTGGAATTTTCCGAGCCTTTCGCTTAAGCTAAAGAAGGAACGAGTTAGCTCACGCGCTTGTGTGGCCTCAGTTGATTTTAGGATTGCGGCTTAAGTTATTCAATTACTGCCCGTCTGTGAGCGAAAATGGAGGTGTGTCGAGTTCACCGCCCCCCCCCCCCCCCGCTGCTCAGCTTTATGCGGTCGGGGGCTGGCTTTGTGCAGAAATTGTATCCCGCTTCCACTGTAAGAATTAGCTGTGTTCTTTCGTTAATTTTTGGTGACTTCTGAAGAAGAACCCACCGGTGTGTTTTTCCGTCGATCAGAGATAGTAAAACTCAAAGGTCGTAAAGAACCTGCCCATCTTCACTACAGTTTAACCGGCAAATCTTTTGTTGCCGCCATCATAACGGAGTTGGGGCCGTGTATGTTATGTATATTTCCTGATTATGTCGTAAAGTCGTGTTTGTGAGATAACAATTCCTATAACTTTCCTTCCATTTGCTGGGGTTTCACCAGCATTTATCTTGTTTTCTTAGATTGATTAATAATTTCTTTCGTTACCTGATTTCTTATTTTTCTTTTATTTTCAGTTACTTTGAACTACCACTATGTTGCTATGCTATGAGAAACAGCAAACCAAAATGAACTTCTCCATCTACTATTCAGTATATTTATTCTATTAGCTCTTTTGGCCTTTAAGGCCCTTGGATTTTTCCACTCCTCTTCCCGCTGCTAGTCCTTCCCATCTTTGCACTCCCATTTCTTGTAGATCTTCTCTCATATCTTGCTTCTCTTAGCTGGGGACCTCTTCTATTTCTGCCTGCCATAGTTTTCTGAAAAACTTGTTTTGTTATTCTCTGCTCAGTCATTCTTTGCAGATGCTCAAACCACCTCAGCCTTCCTTGTTTTATTACATTAAGTATTGGAGTGTCATTATACATGCACTTCTCTGTTCAACCGCCTCCTACACTCCCCGTCCTCTTTAACACCTTTAAATATTTTCTTTAATATTTGCTCTCCCAAATCATTAGTTTAGATGGCCAAATTTTATTCAGTCCAAATTTCACTCTCAGAAGTCACCGGGGACCTTACTATTGATATAAAGTATCGGAAAACAATACTATTTTTAAATAGCTTATATAGCGATGTCGCACTTCTCACTATGAGGGCCATTTGGAATTTCAGAACCCAAATGTACAAAATTATGTACGTGGCCAAAGTTATCTGGTATATCTGATATAACCCTTTTTATATTGAAATTGGTTGACAAGTTCGACTTGTTGAAAGATATAGAATATTTACAGACAGTCCATATTTGCTTGCTTCAATTTATAATTTTTGAAAGATGTATTTTAATCCTTTCTGCGCTTTAGTCAAGATAGTAAGATCATCTGCGTATGCCATGACTTGATGGGGTCGTTTGTTTTTACTTACTACTTTGCTACTTCCTATAACTCTTTCCCAAAGCTATATTGAACGGTGTGGTTAACCCAGGCCTCTCTTCGTTTTAAATTTCTCCTTGGATCTTTACGTGATACCAGATTTATTTCCGTGTTATTATTACCAACTCGATTAGATCTTTTGGGAAATCTAGATTTTCTCTACCCAAGCTATCATATGCTTGTTGGAAGTCAATGAAAAGTCGCTATATGAATGGCTACTTCTTTCCTCTTCGTCTTCTCGATCACCTGTTTTAATGTGGACAATAGCAATAACGAGTCACTAATCTACCTCCCTAAAGCCACACTGGTATTGTATTCATCAATATTTGTTTCAGCTACTTTTTGTAACTTATCGTTCACTAATGTAACCATAATTTTATATTATATTTAGAAGGGATACAGGTCTGAATTACTGCAACTTAACGAATCTTTTTGTTTGTGTATGAGTATTTTTAACGTTTGGTTCCAATCCATTGGTATTCTTATTTCCCAGATTGTCCTTCTTAGTTGATATATTCTCTCTCTTAACTGCTGGCTTCCACATTTTGTTAACTCTCCCCTTATATCATCGATTCCTGGGCTCTTATTGTTTTCATCCTTCGCAGAATTTTGATGTATTCTTCCCAAATCTGTTATTCTTCGTTACTTACTTTCTTAATCGCTACCCTTTCTACATTTGCGGTGTAAAGGTTTGGTAACTCACTTGTCCAAAATTCATCCCTCTTAGTTGTAAACTATTATTTGAATCGCATCGTTCCATGTTGTTCGAGGTCGTCCTCTCCATCGCTGTCCTTCCAGCTTGGCTTTCCACACTATCTTAGGGTGTCTGGTCTGATCCATCCTCTCTAGATGTCCATAACACCTGAGCTGCCTTTCTTCTAGTATCGTTTCTATGTGTTTGACTTCTAATGTTTCCCTTATTGTATGATTTGGCATTCGAACCAGTTTTGTGCAGCTCTCATAATTCCTTAAGAATTTCATCTGCACGATTTGTAGCTGTTTTTCTGCCTCACTGATAGAACCTACGTTTTACTAATGTATATGAGAGTCGATATAAACACTCTTACATAGTTACGGCAGTTTTTGTAAAAACTTTTTACCTTTTTCAACAGGTTTTTTGGCACTTTTTCCTTCGTAAAGCCTTCCATATTTCACCCTTCGGTACAAAAGCTTTCTCTACGTCAGTGGAACATAAATACGTCGTCTTTGTCTGAGGGCGAATATTAGATCTTGCACCCCTCTGTTGCTGGATCTGAAGCTGCGTTCTTCTTCAAATATGTGTTCCAAATATGCCCTTATCCTTCTTTTCAGTACTCTTTCGTATATTTTTCCTGGGGCGCTTGGTAGTGAGATCCCTCTGTAGTTATTACAGTCCTTTTGCCTCCTTTAAGTTTAAATTTTGGAACTATTGTTGTCACTTGGCTACTTCCTAATCCGAAGGGATTTCTTCTGTGTTCCAGGCCTAGTTTATAGTCTTCAAAAATAAATCCTGCCCTTTGCCTCCTATGTACCCACTTCAGCATTTAAGCCGTTATTTGATCATACCTCACGGTCATTCTTACCTACACCTGCTTTATGGCTTTGTCTTTGTTATTTCTTTTTTATAGCCATTTTCATGGCTTTATTCTTCGCTGTTCTCTAGCGGCTTTTCGCGAGTCAGTGCTTCTTCGGAGGCTTCTCCTTTTAGTAGCTCTTCAAAGTATGTTTTCCATGTTTCTATTAGATCTTTATCCAGTTGTAACATCTTGCCGTCTTTGTCCGTTACACCTTTTAGAGGACTTGGTTTATCTGTTCTATATGCGTTTTAGCATGCTGTAATAGATATTAACACTACAAGTTTGATTATGAGCATCTTAACGAAACGAGTTTGGTTACCAGAACGAGGCGGTGAGCCGACTTCTGCGGTAATCAAACGAGTCTCGTTAAGTGCCATAAGCAAATGTGTATTGTTCAATATTTTATTTTCATCAATAAATTCTGGTTCAAGGTATTTTTTATATAAAAAGAGTGCTGTAATATCCATTAAATTAATTTGGTCAATAGGCTATAACAACACCGATGAAGATAAAATAATTTTATATTGTTCTGATTTCTTCTATTTTGTGAGGAAAGTCCTCCCATGCTTTTGTTTTGGCCGCTGCTATTGTGTCTTTAATCATTTTTCTTTGGCTTTGTGTTCTTCATAATCACTACCATTTTTTGTTGCTGCTAATACTTCTTCCAACGCTGCTTTTTCATCTGTACTTTCTCGGTTACCTTCGCAGACTATTATGGTGCTTGTTTCTTCTTTTCTCCTATATTTGTTTTCCCGCATACGTTTTCAGCTGCGCGTAGTAATGCTTTCTTCCAATGTCTGATTTTCTTCATCAAGCCTTTCCTCAATTTCCAGTATCACGAAACCTTACTTAATATTCTTTGTATCTCAATCTCGATATTTTAATTGTCTGCAGAACCCTTTTTGCTCTTTCCTCTTTCGTAGTTCTTGCTTCGCTACCCTTTATTTGTGTTTTTGCGAGGTAATAGCCACTACCTATTGCACTCCTTCTTTTTACTCTTGTATCTATCACTCGTCTTCTCCTTTCCTTTTGAACTATTATGCAATGTATGACTGATTTTTCTCTTTATCCTGGCACGACCCTGGTGTACTTGTGTATGTCTTTATGTATGAATAGCGTGTTTGTAATTACTAAATCGTTCATTAGACAAAATTCCAGCAGCCTTTCTCCATTATTATTTTTTTATTGTTCTCGGTTTTGTCCTATGGCTCCTTCCATCTTTCTGAATTGTTGCCTATTCGCTCATTTAGGTCTCCGAGTACCATAACCTCGCCCTACTGTCCTCGACTAGATACCTTCTGCAGTGTTTGAAAGAATGCATCTTTTTCCCCTCTCGCTCTCGCATCATTATTGGGTCCGTATACCACTATTAGACTCAACTATTCTCTATTCTCTCTCTGTATCTGCACAACAAGAATTATTTCCGTCATTGCCGTCCATTTCTTCACGCTTGAAATTCCTTCTTCTCTCAATACTAATCCTACACCTGCGCTTGTGATTTCTTTTTCTGGCACTCCACTGTATACCAAGTAGTACCCCTTTTGAAGTTTCCCGCAACCTAGTCCTTTCTTCTTTGTTTCACTAATTGCTAGTAACTGGTGTTTTACTTTCTTGAATTCCTCTATCAGTTCGCTTTCAGTGAGCGGATGGCCCCGCTTGCAAATGTTCGCCTCTCAGGCGGCCGGCCCGGGTTCGAATCCCGGCGACTCTAGAGTTTAAAAAAATCGTACGCCCTCCGGTTACCACGTTAACACCTGTGGTAGTCGTTAACCCCCTAACAAGCAAACTCTACCTCACTTTCGACGGGCAAGGCTAGCCACCTACCAGGCCTAAGGGCTAAGAGGGCTCATAGAACCACTATGTGGTTAAAACAGGCCACTGGCCTATAATAAGAGGAAGAAGAAGAAGTTCGCTTTCCTTCCCACTCAAGCTACTAATGTTCCACGTCCCAATTATTATGTGACTTGTTTCTCGCTTGTCGTTCTCTTGGCGGGTTTTAATCGTTTTTTCTTATTCATTCGCCATTTCGAGGCCAGCGTCTTCATAAATTTTCCATAACTTATTTCGATCACCTGTTTTTGGGCTGATTTTTACAACGTCCTGTAGCTGGGAGTCCCAATCATATCTTTCGTTGTCTATTATTAACTTCTGGTAACACACCATTACTTTCTTACCTTTGCTTCTTTGTTGTCTGGCAATAACGCGTAGGCTGGTTTGAATCTTCCATCCTTCAACCGTTAGGTCATTTTCATACATATTT
Source organism: Agriotes lineatus (assembly GCA_940337035.1). NCBI lineage: Eukaryota > Metazoa > Arthropoda > Insecta > Coleoptera > Elateridae > Agriotes > Agriotes lineatus. The sequence continues at coordinate 85,258,592 of OW679203.1, forward strand.
TTGTACGTCCTAGTTGCTTTTCCCTTCATGATTTCCTTTTTTCACATTCCATGTTTCTACCACAATTATTTGATTGTTCTCTTTTTATTTTTTAAATGCGTAGCTATCCTTCACTTTTATTGAATAAGCTGTTTAACTCCTTCACGTATCTCATCTTCTTTAATAGTTACTCCTTTTATTCCTATTATTTTTCCTGCCTTTTCAGCTATTTTCAAGCTCAGTAATTCTTGATTCTAATTTCTTGCTCTCTTTTTCCCATTTTTTGTCTCGTTCTTTCAGCTCTTCCTCCAACTCTCTAATTTCCTTAGTGAATGTATTTTCATGTCCTTCACCATGTCGTTTAGTTGATTCCTTTCATCTACTCGTATTTCAACTTTATCTTCTGCTACCTCTCTTTTAATCGTCGATTGAGCGTAACTGTTGTGTATTTGTGACCGGAGTGCTCTTTTGCCGGTCAAAAAAGTCTTTTTTCTTCGTTTCCCGCCTTCTCCATTTTTCTATTTCACTGTTCTTTCTCTTGTCCATATAGACTAATCAGTTCACTTTTGCTTCTCTTTGACTTTCTTATTTCTTTTCCTGTCTATCGCTGTTACACTCGGCTTTGCCACCGCGGTGTATGCCCGCGCTCTCCGGGTAAATTTAGCTTCAAAGTTGAAATCTACTTTGCTCGTGTTATCAGCACCTTTACACCTTTACTTTTTACTGGAAGTTTTCTTTATAGTAATCTTTTCAATCAAGAAGGGGACTGCCCCGAAGATGAAGAAATACAGGAAGAAATAAGAAAACTAAAAAAACGGTAAAGCACCGGGGGAAGACGAGATCGAGCCAGAACTGTTAAAATATGGAGGGAACCAGATACAAGCAACAAATATGGAGACAAAATAAGATGCCAAAAGACTGGAACATTAGTATAATAATCCCAATATATAAAAAAGGGGAAAAGAAAACTGTAAAAACTGTAGACCAATAGCTCTGTTAAGCACTACCTATAACATTTTTTCCCAAATCTAATGAACAAAAGGTTAAAGACGTACGCCGAAAATATACTTGGGGACTACCAGAATGGCTTCAGACCGGGCCGATCGACCATAAATGCCATACACACTCTAGAGCTGTAGACCAACTAGACAAAAAAGCAAAAAAGTTTGGTATGGAAATAAATGAAGTAAAAACTAAATACATGAAGATAGGAAAAAACATGAACACGCACAAATTATTTAAAAACACAGGAATACATTTTCGAGAGAGTCAACAGTTTCAATTACCTGGGAGCCACGAAGGGACAAACTGGAGAGAACAAAGTGAGAGAGAGATTGCTGAAAGAAAATCAGGCAGAAATAAAACCTTACTAAAAAAGCATTAAGCAAACCAACAAAAATAAAAATATACAATGCCCTGATACGACCTATCATAACTTATGCGATGAAAACAATAGCAATAAACAAATAAGAGGACTTAAAAATGATAGAACGACAAATAATGAAAACAATATTTTGACCTAACATAACAAGAGATGGAGAAATAAGATTGAGAAAGAACAATGAAACAGAAGAAGAACTTGGAGGAGAAAATATTGTCAGATTTATAAAATCACAATGATTACGATGGGCTGGACACATTATGAGAAGAAAACCAAAGGAGATGATAAAGAAGATTACACAATGGACACCGTTCGGACCAAGAAAACAAGGAAGACCAAGGAAAAGATGAAAGGATGCCATAGAAGAGGACATAAAGGTATTAGGAATTGAAGATTAAAGGTCGAAGTGCAGGGATAGGAAAGAATGGAAGAAAATAACAGAGACTGCCAGGACCAACAACAAACTTTGAAACAAGAAGATTGATCCACCTCAAAAATGGATTGGAAACGCCTTGGCGCTAGCCATAAATCTAAAAATTGCACTGCTCAATGATAATGATGAATCTTTCCATCTTGTAGTATGGCTTCTTTCCTTCCTTATCTTCAAGGAAAATTTATTTTGGTTGATATCTTCCCCTTATAATGCCTATTTTTGGTTAAAATCTCTGACATCATTATTTCTGTAGCTCTGTTAACATATTCTTTTAATGCTTCTTTTTTGTCTATATAAGCTCTGCTAATTTTCTTGTTTCTTTAAACTGTCTTTCACATTCTGTAGATTTTTCTTGCAACATTTTTATTTTAGTGCGGTTCAACTGATTTGCCATTTCTTCACATGTCCTGTCGACCCATCTATCCTTAATTTCCTTCCTGTTGAAAGATTTGTTGCCGTCGTTATTTATATGCTGTTCTTTATTCCTTGTCAGTTTTCTTCTATTTTTTGTGTCACCCTGTCTAACTATAATGCTTTTTCCATTTTCTGTTCAAAAATTTCTTCTATTTCCCTCTATTTTTAGTAATTCTATACTTCACCTTTTTTGTTGTTTCTTTCTCCCAACTTTCTCTCCAGAAATTACTTGATATGTTTTTACGCATATACCATATAATGGTCTAAATCTATTGTAGCTCTTCTACTTTTAATATCTTTTATTTAAATCGGCAGTGAAGTACCTCGAAATCGTCATTAAAATAAGAGAAATCGGCAGTGAAGTAATCCTTGTTTTACGATTTTTTGCAGATGGCGGGGCGATAGGTAAACGTCAACCGACGTCAACATAACCTACAAAAGTTGGTTAAAATGTAATTTCGAGATTTCTCGATTTAGAAAAACATAATGTACCCCTCGGCACTAACGTTCCTTTTTATCCCTCAAGTGGTTTATTTCTAAATATCCACATCAACTAAATCCACATTCGTCAGGATATGATCCATATAATTTTTCATGTTTCTGTCAGAGCTTACCCAAGTTTCTTATATATATACTTTTACTTTATGGAAGATGCCTTAATTTTCAATTTCAGCTACATGGCAAAATTTATTAATCTTTGACCGTTCTCACTAGTTTTTATATGTTTATGTACAGTTGTATCGTTGTATGTAGGTTGAGTTAAGAATTGAAGAATATCTCCATGGATTTCCTGCTATCAGAAAACGTTATACTAAACTTTGACGGGTAAATGAAATCTGTAGTGCTTTCTAATAGCTGGAAATCCATGGAGATATTTGTTACGGTATAAAAAGACTTTTACGACACCCACCCAAGGTGAGCATCGCACCACGGAATCAGTCCTGAAAAACTGGCACACTTGCCCTGAAATCGGTTCGAAATAGGCTAATAGGCCACGGCTGGAACGCTCAGGGAGTCGGGCGTGAGTCACACGATACGTTCTGGGCAAGCGTGTGGTGGCATAATATATACAGGGTATGTCGAAATCATGAGGGCGCCACCAAGCCTGTCTTAACCCGGCTAACCGGGCCTGGACGGTTAGACGGGAGCGAAGCATGCAAAATACTCCGCCAGTAGGTTTACTCAAGAGTTGCAAGGTCAAATAACAATTTCGGGATTGCCTTATGCAAGGATTGTAATTAGGTGTCAATCCGACCGCGACTACGCAGCTGTCTCACCCACCTGCACGCTCAAAGCTTCCTCGTTCCGTCGTACAATAAACAGTACAATGAAGGGGGCGTCTATCTGTAACAGAACATGCACAAGTCGAAACAAAACAATAGTTCCCTTAACTAACCAATCATCTATTGAACTTCGGGTTACAATGGGGCAGCAGAGTGCGTCGCCCTATATCTATACTTAACCTATAATTAAGGGCACCAGCTGGCACGCGCGCTCTAAACTTAACGACAGATGTTGAACAGTAACGAGCAGTAATAAGTAGTAATGAGTACAAATATGCGCGTCGCCTTACGCGGCGGACAGCGAAGATTTAAATTAGCACTCGCGGCATGAACAGTCTGCAAGTCTGAATGAGTGCACAAGAACAGTAATAAGTAGTAATGAGTACAAATATGCGCGTCGCCTTATGCGGCGGACAGCGAAGACTTAAATTAGCACTCGCGTTCACAGCGGTAATCAGGTTAAAGTCACATACCTTAATGCGTAGGCGGCGAGGGAGCCTGGTACAGTTGAGTTGCGACAGGCTGCAGTCGTAGGTGGCAGGTACCTTCGATGTTACAACGGCTATAGGGGTGAATGCACAACCGCCTTAATGGCGACGGGAGACGCGTCAAGACGCGTGCAACGGGACGACGAAAAGAATGGGCCACTTTCGTTCTGCGGAACAAATCCTCGTAGGTCGAGATGAAGGGGGCACGACCCCTTACTTACGGGAGCAGGAACTGGGCTCAAAAACACCCACGCTACGCCGAAGACAATTCGAAAAAAACCGACTCACAACCACCACACGAGCGTTCTCTGCAACGGGCTGCGGACAACTGCCCTTAAGGCGAAAACGTATATCACATGATTGCTGAAGCAGCACTTGACGGGAAAAAGGGCTGACGCCCCCGCCAAGGGCGGAAGCGCCGCACGAAAGCACACACTCCGCGACCTCTTGTTCGTTCGACCGCTCTCGGCTGAATGCCCAAAGGAAGCTTTGGCAAAGGTCACCTTGGCCGCGTCCCCACGTGACTAAACCTTGGCGGCCAATCGCAAGGCGATAAAATGAAACAAGCCAATGCGGGCCACGATGGTATCACGCCACAACAGCGTGCTTTCTAGAAGATTCGGAATTCGGAAAAACGCCATCAGAGGGGAGCTCCAACCGACGAAAAATACCGCTTTTGGGGCTAAATATGTGCGAAATCGTGATTCTGAAATTAGGCGATGGAGCCAAATAAAGAACTAAAAGGGCTTAGCATACGGGCACGCTGCCCTAAAGCCTAGGTGGCTATTTAAAATTCCAAAATGACCTAACTAAAGGCGTGAAATGCGATTAAGCATCTGCGACAGCAAAATGACTTAACATATTCTTCAATTTATTCTTAACTCAACCTCTATAGGTAGGTATATGAAAAAAACATTGTACGGATTTATTTGAACACGACTGTACTTTCCTATAACTGGACTATTTCTCTGTCCTTGTCTCACTTTAGCATTACAATCTTCTAGTAAAATGTTCACATCATACGTTGGAATTGATTCATACAATTCTTCATAAAAACTTTCTTTTTCAACATCTTCCGCACCCTTTATAGGTTATAGGTGAGTGTGCATTCATAATACCCATTTTTCTGTATAGGCCTCTTATTCTCAAATTTTCCACTTATTTTTATAAAGTTTATTAAACTTGTTAGTCTTGATTTCTTCATTAAAAACTCTGTCCGTAATCTATTTACCGGTCCTCCACTATCAAAAAACAGATATTCCTGTAATCCACTGTTCTCTTTTAGTTTTTAAATTAGATTCTTGGATTGCTAATATTTCTACTTCAGATTTGTTCATTTGCAAAGTTAACTGTTTCAAAGCCCCTTCATAATTTAGACCTCTCACATTCCATGCAGCTAACTTTCATTTGTATTGTTTTATAATTTTATCTTTTACTGTCCTATTGTTATTATTTTCTACTTTCATATCCTTTATCTTTGCCATATTCATTGTCCTGTTTATCACTTCCTGCCCTTTCCTCAGTTTTTTTCTGGTAGTCTGGCTTTTGCAATGCTCCGTTGTAACTGTTTCATTTATACTTTTTTTCCTTCCGCCGTTAATTTTTTGTACCCACTCCTTAGTTTTTTACTTCCTTTTACGATAAAGGAAGTATTGGATTCACCCCAAAAATTCGAAATTGAATTTTCAACAGATCTTCACGTTTTAGAGTCTCCTGATCCAAAAACATATTTTTTGCACTTCCGGGACTAAAGTTGATACTTTAGTCCCCGTAAACAGGGACTAAAGTAGATCATTTAATCCCTAGGGACTAAAGTAACTCATTTAATCCCTAGCGACTAAAGTAAAAATGATACCGTAACTATGGTAAATTTATGTACCGGGTGGCCAATTAAGAAGGGCACTCGGCCCTATCTCGAAAAGTAATTGTCGTAAAGACTTTTGGTAAAAAAAATTATGACTAAAGCGGCCAAGAGAAAATGCTGGAAATTATTTTTAAGTTTCTAGAATGGCCACCAGGGGGCGTAATCGCATTCTTTAATTTTAAATCCCGTTTTTTGAGAAATATTCTTATATTACAGATAGCTAAACTAGACACCGTTTTAAAGCTGAGATAAAATCTATTCTTTTTTGTTAAATTCTTTTTGCTCTATCTTTTAAGGAAAAGTGGTGGGGGGTGTCTGAACATTTTCGGAAAGAAATGTCAGTAACTTTAAAATGGCTGAACGGATTTTGTCAAACTTGGAGTAGTTGAAAAGGCCTTTTCTTAGGCTATCAACGCGGCCTTGAGCGGATTGATTTATATTGCTTTTGTCGCCGCTAGAGGGCGTTTTGCGACAACACTATAAATAAAATGGATTTTCTCAAAAAAATTAAATGCATCGATATCACTTTTATTACAACAGAAGATAGCCAAATAAGAATCTAACACGTTAGTGGAAACCGCATTTCGATATTTTTTTCCTAACCTAAAATATCAGTAAAAGAAGTTAAAACTCGAAATAATGTCGCATCTTTGGGAATATTTTCAGTATACCTGCCATTATTAAATCCTAATTATCGTTCTTTTAGCAAAATATATATAAATTTACTGTTAAAATACGAACATTATATTTAAAATGTCAATAATAATTAATACTCATTCAATATGATTGAATATTGCCTTTCTGTCCACACGAAAAACTTTAACAGTGGGATGGCGCCTATTAGGAATAGATTATAACAGAAACAGTTGCGTTTTCATTGTTTTGAAATAAACACGAAACATATCAAACACTTCTAAAGGTGGAAAAGGCATTTTTTACAAATAAGGCCACCAAAATGCACTATAAATAGCTACAATCTTAATATGATTGACACTTAAACACCACCACTATAATTTTTGCTATTTTGTTTTCCAAAGCACACTTGAATTTTAAAAATTTCGAATTTCGTGTGGACAGAAGGGCAATATTCAATCATATTGAATGAGTATTAATTATTATTGACATTTTAAATATAATGTTGGTATTTTAACAGTAAATTTATATATATTTTGCTAAAAGAACGATAATTAGGATTTAATAATGGCAGGTATACTGAAAATATTCGCAAAGATGAGACATTATTTCGAGTTTTAACTTCCTTTACTGATATTTTAGGTTAGGAAGCAAATATTGAAAAGCGGTTTTCACTACCATGTTAGGCCCTTATTTGGCTATCTTTTGTTGCAATAAAACTGATATCGTTGCATTTAATTTTTTTGAGAAAATCAATTTCATTTGTAGTGTTGTCGCAAAACGCCCTCTAGCGGTAACACGAGCAATCTAAATCAATCCGCTGAAGGCAACGTTGTTATCCTAAGAAAAGGCCTTTTCAACGACTCCAAGTTTGAAAAATTCGTTCAGCCATTTTAAAGTTATTGACATTTCTTTCCGAAAATGTTCGGACACCCACCACCACTTTTCCTTAAAAGATAGAGCAAAAAGAATTTAACAAAAAAGAATCGAATTTCTCTCAGCTTTAAAACGGTGTCCATTTTAGCTATCTATAATATAAGAATATTTCTCAAAAAACGGGATTTAAAATTCAAAAATGAGATTACGCCTCCTGGCGGCCATTCTAGAAACTTAAAAATAATTTCCAGCATTTTCTCTTGGCCGCTTTAGTCATAAGTTTTTTTACCTCAAGTCTTTACGACAATTACTTTTCGAGATAGGGCCGAGTGCCCTTCTTAATTGGCCACCCGGTACACACGAGGTTAGTAGGTTAGGTTTTGTTTGTCATCTGACACACACTGACGTAAAACTTAACCTGCAAATCTCGAATTTGACATATACTGACAATACACTTCAGTACTGCCAACTGATTCAGGCTATCCAGGACCTGCTGCAATTCAGTTTGTAATAAATTATAATTGTCAGTTTCCAAATTGACAGATTCCAAATTTTTGAAATGTTTGATGATAATGTTCCCAAAAGTGCAAAAAATAGCGTATATACTTCGGGACTAAAGTGCCTAAATCCCTTGAGTGGTTATTGCCCTCGGGCTTCGCCCTCGAGGCAACAAACTCCACTCGCGGGATTAAATGGTGCACTTTAGTCCCTCATGATATAATATACTATTTTTTCATTGGTCTGTCTGTCTGTCTGTGAACAGAAAATCTCAAAAATGAAGAGGTATGGCGTTGAAACTTTATATATAAGTTTTGTGTAGTATGTAGATAAGACCGGAAGTAGGTGTTTACTCTTCTGATTTTTCAGTTTTTTTCGATTTTTTCAAAAACGGCTCTAACGATTTTTTTCAAACTTTAAATTTTTAATGTGTATTGATGTGAGATAGGTAATTTTCCAATTGAATACTTCTAAAATGGGTTTCTTTTGTTTTTTTTCTATTTTTTTATTAACTCCTATTTTAAATAGATCACTCGGTATATTATTACATTTTTGAATTCAGCTTAAAATTTTAGAGACTATTCAACTCACTCCCTTCAAGTTAACTATTCACCAATCATAATTTAGTATTTATGTCATTTGCCACCAATCAGCGTAAAATTGTGCAACAATTCCGCTAGCGGAGTTTTAATGACAATTTTTTTCTCTTCCTGTGACATTTATTTAACTTCCTGTAAAATTTATCAAATATGATATTAGAAATGTCAAATTTGACAAACAATTTATTTTACGTCAACAGATTTTTATTTTCAAAGAGGACGTGATAAAATTGATTAATTACTAAGAAATGTCAATTTTGTTCGTTGAATAGTACTTTAAATGCCGCTTGCAGCCGACGAATTGCATGAATTTTTGTCAAAGTGTCTATTCGTGTTTATTGCTTCAAAATTGACCTCGTGCTGTCGCACTCGACCAATTTATATCGAAGCAATAAACACTCCTACACTTTGACAAACATTTTCGGCAATTCGTCGACCGCTCGCGGTATTGTATATTAAAATTTGTCTCTTTAACTAACGCTCTATTTTGTACCGCTTTTATAGAATTTGTAATTTTTGAAAATTTTTGACAAATGCTTAAAAATTAAAAACGAAATTTTTGACTAATTATAAGATCACTGTAAATGGAAGTTGTGTGAGTGTATCACACCAGACACCAGATTTTTCCTTTAGTTTTCTTTTCTCGTGCTATTTCCAGCGTACATAAATCAAACAACTATACTCGGGCCGCCGAACAGATAGAATGGAGCAGGCAACCCAAATAACATATTACAAAGGTCACTTGATAATATTTTAATTATAATTACCAAAAAGAATCGGAGATGCCGACCCTTACAATTAGAACTAATTTCAATAATTGTCATTAAACAACTTTTTGAGGTTATGATGCAAATAGAAATGTCGACCAACTTAAAAGTCAAGCCTGACATTTGTGCACTTGTAATTGAAAATGTTTAGGCCTGTGGCATGGCTCTTTCTAAATCTCATTATTGGCTGCGGCGTCGAAACCAAAACACGTTGCCCGTGATATGGTTAAGTTTGTAGCGTTTTTTCTTTGGAGTTCCTTTATTCAACCATTTACAAGGACTAAATTGTGCATCTCTACTGCTGTTTTCAAAGTTACATGCAAGTATAAAATATTGACTTCTAAAGTAGTCTCTTAAGGAAATTTTAATTATTCATAGAGCTGCCTGCATTATGGGTAACCGTAAGAAACTAATTCGTAGTCAAGGACGTGAAAGAATCTAAAGCGACTATTGCAATTTTTCTCAGTCGTTTTGCAAGAACGAGTGACTAAAGCAACCGATGTTGGCCTAAATACTATTAGAGGAGCCCAACAAAGTGGCGGAAGAAAATTTACTTCTCCAAAAAAACAAATTACTAAACTTACCCCAGGTCATCTGTCGATCAATATAAAGAAGAAGTAATCCCAAGTGTGACTTTGCCATAAAAAGAGACCTACAATGAAAGCTGTATTCGACGTCGAATAAAATGAAGGGGGGTGTTAATTTCACTGAGAAATTACATTCCTTTGGGCGAGTGGTACATAAAATGGGTTTTCAATAGAGAAAATGTCAAGACAATAGGCACGTTCTAATAGAAAAGAGAGAAACTCTGACAAAACGTGTTGATTTTTTAAGAAAATGTAAATGTACTCTTATCTGATTTACCTAATGAAGGTTTTGGTTCTCAAAAGTTTTGTCTAGACATATCTATATGTGATTAATTTTAGTTAAGCTATTACTGATGTTATTATACACTTATTTAATTTAATGACCATACATATGAATTAACCTTTATATGGTGTTTAGTTGTATTTTAGCAGTTCTAACTTTTTTTATTACTTCATTGGAGACCATATTAGATGAATTAGAAAGAGTAAATCAGAAGCTTTTCATAAAAACGGCATTAAAGGAACTGCGAAGTTTCCAAAGGGGATTATGATTTGCGGCTGCATGTCAGCTAACGGACTGTTAATTTATTTATTATGTACACACTGGGACGTAAATAAATCACTATCAAAGTTTTATTGCTCCAAATAATGTTTAAATAATAATTTACCCATTATAGAGGGGTACTACTGAAATACTTGATCAAATTATATCACAATTATTGTTTTAAAGCATAAAACAACTAAAAATTGTATTCCTCTTCAAAAGTTATAATATTAATAGTAGTTTATTTATCTAGAACGAAAAGTGGCATTTTAAAGACGAGAAAGTTGTTTACTTGAATTACTTGCGAGGACCTTTAAAAACACTTTTCGTTCGTGGTGAATACAACGGTTTATTTCATACTGCAAGTTTAATGAATTTTAAATAAAAAGTAGTAAATCATTTCAAATTTTATGTCAACAACTGACGTATAATTTTAAAGTACTTGAACTTTAAAATTTTACTTTAAAGTACTAGGACTTTAATGTTCTATTTTTTGTACAATAAATAAGTTTTAAAGTACTTGAACTTTAAAATTTTACTTTAAAGTACAAGGATTTTAATGTTCCATTTTTTGTACCATAAATAATCCGAAAATAGTAGTTTATGTAACTAGTCCTCAAAGCATGGCTTTAGGGGACGAGTCGTAATGTTTCCGGACGAGGCGGAGCGAAGCGCAGCCGAGCCGGTATTATAAAGATGAGTCCTCTAAAGCCATTTGAGGACGTGTTGCATACAACGTTTTTTTGTATTAGCTCTCCAAACATTATAATATGAAGTTTCAATTACCATTAACGCGGCATTATATTAGGAGGCCGCGCGAAATAGTATATTGTATGTTAAGAGCTGAAAGTGCATTCTTGCCGCTTGCGCATGAATATTGCTGGTTGAGACGAAGTCGAAACCAGCAATCATGCAAAAGCGGCAAGCGCACTTTTAGCTCGAAATATACATACTATTTTTTCGACGACTGAGCATATTATTAAAGGAAAATATCAAATTTCGTTTTATCGCAAAAATTAATTGACAATCAAGTTAACATTACTCGCGCAGTCTATATGACATGTGACGCGATTATTTCCACAAATGACGGGCGTTGCCAAGGAAACATTCGGACGTGGCTACCTATTTTGTTCACGCGGAAACCCAAAACGCTCGGCGAGCGGCAAAAAGATGAAAACGCACGCTCAGCGGCAAATGTCAACTTTCTGTTGTCAAATGACAGCGAGAAAAATCTACTTTCGATGTCAGTCGTCGAAAAATGTATTTTTCGCTCCCCAAACTGGTTACTTTGGAAACTGTCTAGGATCCTCAAAATGGCCATTTAGAGGCCTTGTACTTAAAGTCGTCATGGCAACTAATGTGTGAGTCCGCTAAAATGTTGCCATGACGACTTTAAGTACAAGGCCTCTAAATGGCCATTTTGAGGATCCTAGACAGTTTCCAAAGTAACCAGTTTGTGGAGCGAATACAAAAAAATGTTATTTTTGACATCAGTATGAAATAAAAGAAATAAATAAACAAATAAAAATATTAATTATATTTTTATAGAAGCTTTATGTGTTGAGGCTGGTAGCAGGCAAAGCACATAAAGCCACTTTTATTGCGAATAACATATAAAATTTTATTTTCAAACGAATACTTATACTTCAATAAAAGTAACAAAATTAGAAAACAATAATTTAGTAGAAATGTAAAAACTCAAGATTGAGGTAAAATTGTGATACGTTGGAAATAATTCTTCCATGGTTATGATGGATGAAAATCACAAATAATAATTAAATTATATTGCTGAAATGTTTGATTTTGTTATCTTATATGAGTAGGCAGATAAAGTAGCAACAGTGGCAACTTTATATGCCTAATCAGTTAAAGTACTACCTTTACCTTTGGTTATAATTATAATTAACGCTTTCACTTTGCGAAGCAAGTCACATAAGTTTTCACTTTTATGATGTTTGAAAATGAACATATTTTATTTAGATTTACAAAATATAAAAATTTAAATAACTTCTAAATGACTTAAAAATCTAATGACTTTCTAGTTTCTGAAATTATTTGTGAAGCAAAGAAAAATACATAAAATACAATAAAAAAAAATAACAGCCAATTAATCAAATAAATGGTAAAATAATTCAATATAGATTCCTCTAATGGTTAACAACCTAAATTGTCTTCAACGAAATTATCTTCTTGTTCAGACGATAGATTAGAACCGGATTCACCGCTCCGTCTACTGTAATAATTATTTCTTCTCTGTTATCCATAATGTATTCCCACTTATGTTTGTCGAGACTGCACATATATTCTTCCATTCTTGCACACTCACACTTCCAAAATTATTTTCTGCAGAAGTGTTAACATCGTCTAATTTGAATGTTGTATTATTTGTAGCAACATAGTTCTTTACTGACACCCATATTTTCCCAATCTGGTTTAATTCTGGATGGTAAGGGGGTAATCGTAGGACTACGTATGACCATGTTCCGCTAATAATTTCTCAATCATATAACTTTTATGTGTAGGTTTATGTAATTTTCTGGTACCATATAATTGGTTTTGTTTCATTCAACTTAATATAAATGTTTCTTACTGATAACCACTTTTGCATGTCTGCTTTTTCCAAACAAGTGTTGAATTCGGCTCAGTACAGACATTGTGATACCATGCATTATCGATGACCAAAACCGACTTTTTTGAAGATTTGCTAATAATTTTTCTTTCAGGCAATTCACATAATTATTTCATCGTGGCAATAATCTGTCTCTTAAGTCCTGATTTAAACATCAGGAATGAATTTGGTACGAAACCTTTTCTACCTCCGGCATAAAGAATAATCAATGCTTGCTCTTTACTGACGGGGGATTTTAAAGAATTGTTGGTACCATCATCACAACATTTAGAACAGTATGGAAGCTATGCAAGTACGTTTCATCAGTGTACACAATATTTCAGCATTCGGCTTTATATTTTATCTTAAAAATTCAACACAATTTGCTATTTCTCTCTTCTCTATTAGAACGTGTGCCTATTGTCTTGACATTTTCTCTATTAAAAACCCATTTTATGTACCAATCGCCTAAAGGAATGTAATTTCTCAGTGAAATTAACACCCCCCTTCATTTTGTTCGACTTCGAATAGAGCTTTCATTGTAGGTCTCTTTTTATGGCAAAGTTATAGATCACACTTGGGATTACTTCTTTATATTGATCGACAGATGACCTGGGATAAGTTTAGTAATTTGTTTTTTTGGAGAAGTAAATTTTCTTCCGCCACTTTGTTGGGCTCCTCTAATAGTATTTAGGCCAACATCGGTTGCTTTAGTCACTCGTTCTTGCAAAACGACTGAGAAAAATTGCAATAGTCGCTTTAGATTCTTTCACGTCCTTGACTACGAATTAGTTTCTTACGGTTACCCATAATGCAGGCAGCTCTATGAATAATTAAAATTTCCTTAAGAGACTACTTTACAAGTCAATATTTTATACTTGCATGTAACTTTGAAAACAGCAGTAGAGATGCACAATTTAGTCCTTGTAAATGGTTGAATAAATGAACTCCAAAGAAAAAACGCTACAAACTTAACTATATCACGGGCAACGTGTTTTGGTTTCGACGCCGCAGCCAATAATGAGATTTAGAAAGAGCCATGCCACAGGCCTAAACATTTTCAATTACAAGTGCACAAATGTCAGGCTTGACTTTTAAGTTGGTCGACATTTCTATTTGCATCATAACCTCAAAAAGTTGTTTAATGACAATTATTGAAATTAGTTCTAATTGTAAGGGTCGGCATCTCCGATCCTTTTTGGTAATTATAATTAAAATATTATCAAGTGACCTTTGTAATATGTTATTTGGGTTGCCTGCTCCATTCTATCTGTTCGGCGGCCCGAGTATAGAGACACTCATGCCACATGTTGAGGCCTGTCTAGAGTGCCTGGGACGGTAACTTAGGGGGTACTTCTAAGCTTGACTACCGCCATTCTTTGATCCGTGAAAATACCGCCATCGCCGCCATTTTTGTTCCCATCAGCAGTGACTGATTGAGTTATGTCTAAATTTTTACTTGAAATTGGCAAGACTGTAAATCTATGTCAAATTTGAGGTTATCAGGTTATGTTTTCCATCAGTTTGTGTCAAATAACAAACAAAACCTAACATACTAACCTCGAATTTGACATAGACTTACAGTCTTGCCAATTTTAAGTAAAATTTCGGATTGCCAATAAATGTCACGTTGACGGAATTGTGTTACAAACCTCAAAGTGCCGCATATGACAAAGGAACAAACATGGCGGACGTGGCGGTGCTCTCCTATATCTACTGGCTCTGCTACCAATTAGAGTCCCTGTATATAGGTTACTAAGAGTTGGGCAAACAACGGGATACATTTTGATTGGTTTGGATCACTTTTTGCAAGGCATGTATGATAAAAGTGCCGTTTTTACATATTTTGTAACATGTTACGACCGATAGTTTCACACATGCAAATCTAAATCGTAACTAAATTGGCCGTATATTCCTAATAGTCGCGTCTAGAGATCCTAACAATGATCAATACTCTAAAAACTCTGCCATCAAAGGCAAGTTAGCAAGGTTGGTTTCCATAACCTCTTTGTTCGACATATGTCAAATATCTAATTTGGATCAAGAATGTATGTCAAATCAAGCTGTTTGCCCAACTCTTAGTAAACTATATACAGGATCGTCAGGATCTCTACTACCAATCAGAGCCAGTGTACACTGGCTCTGCTACCAATTACAGTGCCTTGATAGAGACAGTGGCGACAATAGGCACAATTTGCCACAAAATGGCGGCCAATGGCCGTTTTTGAATGGTCATGGTTACACAACGTATAAATAATATGTTGGTGGCACTGTAAGTCTATGCCAAATTCGAGGTTATCAGGTTAGGTTTTGCGTCAGTTTTGACACAAAGTGACGCAAAATCTAACCTGCTAACCTCGACTTTGATACAAACTGACGCAAAACCTAACCTGCTAACCTCGATTTGGAATAAACAAACAAAAGCATCAACAAATTTTGCCTCTTAATGGACGCCGATTCGAGCGACCAATAAAAAAGAATACACTCCATTGTCGTCACTGTCTCATATAAAGTCACTGTACTACCAATTACAGTGACTTTATAAGGACAGTGCGGTCAATTTGAGGTGGCGGCCATTTTGAGGCGTTTGTGCTACAGCCTGCATAAACAAATCTAACAGTATTTCGCATGATTTAAATAATAGAGGCAGCGGTTGTAAATAAACAGGCATATTAAATGCAGACAATAGTATTTTAAGCAATTATTCTCTCTTCAAATGATAACAGATCTCCTTTAGATGGTTAACATCAATTAAAAGTTGCACGGGTGTTTATCTACACATAACTCCGATTTTAACAAAAAAAACTGTTTTAAAACGGTGATACTGAACTAACAATAATGGTTTTCAGTTGAAAATGTCTGAAATATGACTACAAATACCTGTGTAAAGGGAAGGAGTCGTCTGTACCAGCGTACATATATCAAACAAGTAGAGACACTCACTGTCGGTTCCTTTGATGTGAATTCCATTTGGATGACCTTGAACGGCTCCTGGGAGGGTACTTTCCGATAGTAATAACAGATGGCGCCACTACTTTATCACATATGATTGGTAGCAGAGCCAGTAACTGGCAAAATTTAGTTTGTATTATACTTATTTTATTTTTGTGTATAAAATAACACACGTGTACATGAATAATGATAGAATATTTATTTTGATGCTTAAGCTGTGTTTAGTAACTGAGCTACTTTAGATAAGTTATACACTGTCCAGGGCCGTAACTATGTATAGGCCAAGTAGGGCCCCGCCTACAGGCGCAAGTGACAAGGGGTGCCAAAATGGCACTGAAAAAAAATCTCTCGTAGTAATTAAAAAAGCAAATAAACAAGTTGGCAATTTTACAAACAAATTCGTTTGTAATATTAACGATTTTCGCCCAAATAATGCGAATTGCGCCCAATCTGGTCGGTACATTACATTGCCTTGTTCAATTTGCAAAGGGAATGTTATATGTATGCCAGATTGTAACGGCGTTTGTTTTACAATTTCCACCTATATCAATCAAAACATTAGAATTATTAGCTTTTTAGCCCAACGCATTGTAAAAACTGACAGTAATACAGCAGTGGCGACAAACTAACTTAAACTTTAAACAACTGTTGAAACATATTGCACATACTAGAACGCGCGTAGCCAGCTTACGTCTGGTTGCGTGTGGCGGCGCCACGTGCTTACGGTCGGCATGTGCGCTTACAGAATCCTGCGCTTATAGAAACCTATATAGCAAGCGCGCGTGTGGTAGTAGTATGCAGGCCCTTCATGCTGCCTGTTCCGTCGCCACTTGTGCTTATGGTCTGGACGGCCGGCGGCATCGGCTCTTATAATATAAGATTACATATATTATACATTCACTGCTTTCGGCTCATCGCTGGTACAGTGGCCCATTGCAAACAATCAGCAGAACACCACAGACCGATTTCGAGAGTTTACTTGTTCCACTACTATAGCATTTTTCACTACAATCAGTTGCCGCTAGAATGTTTTCAATTTAATACACTTATGTGACCTTACACGATGGCACCTTTTATTTAAAAAAAGGGATTATCGAAATCGACATGATGCAAGCCTCATACTAAGTGCCAACAGAAAAAGCTTCACTTTCTAAATACCACTCGAATTCGAACTTGCGTACACCGATAAATACATATGCTTATCGTTGCATTATAAATAACGAACTTGCGTTCTGATTTTTAGCGAAATACGTCCGATCGGTGCCCATGAAATGGTGACGCAGGTACACCACATATTTATACATGTATAGGGTTTTGTAAAATATTCTGCTGATCCAAGATTTCTTCAGATCTTCACGTTTGAGGGTCCTTAGATGACGAAAAACAGGTTTTCTCAATTTTGTTTGTCTGTCTGTTGTTGTCGGTATTACTCCATAAACTAATTGTCAGATAAAGACGATATTTTGCATGCAGATATGCTTTCCTGGCATGAAATCGAAAAGATTTTGTTAAAATATATACAGGGTGGGCATCTTACAAAAATAAAACTCTTTCTATTTTTTGTTCGGGAACTATTACTTAAATGAAAGTAATATTTTCCACATAGCTCAGGTTGTTACCCTGAAATTGTATATTTTAAACCTAACATAGGGTGAGCACTTTAAAAAATAATTTTTGTTTATTTTTGCTTTAAATTAGAAATAGATAAAAGTAATAATTTGCAGATAGTTCAGACTTTACACTTGACGAAAATAGGACCCAACATTTACAGGGTAAATGTAAAAAGAGTCAAAAAGGGGCAAGAATAAGTGCATTCAGTTTAATATAGCCGCACATCACACAGATTCGAGAGATCCTGGATGGTCTAGTCGTCTAGTGGAACAGGAGGGTAGAACCGAAATCGCATTTGTAGGCGCTGTAGTTCGAATCTCACCACCGGTAATGTTTTTTTTTAATTTTAAAATTGATATAATTCGCATTAGCAAATGTTTTCTTTTATTGTTTCCATATTATTAGGAACATTAGGACATTTTTGCTTCTATTTGCCTTTGGTATTTCAAATTGTTTAGTGTCATAACGTCCACTTGCGAGGGAAGTTCTTAGCAAAGTCTTTTACAGATTTTTTCTTAGAATTGTGTTTTATAATCTTGTTTTCTGTTCTTATTTCATTTGTGTTGCATTTTGTTATTTTAACATTTAGTTGTTTATTTTTAAAACTTTTGAATTAAAAATATTGCATTTATTTTTGAATACCTAGCTGTTTTTTCTAATACCTTACATCATATATCTGGAGAGAAATGTAGAAGTCATACAGTAACTTTTGTATTTTTTGTCACATATATCGTTAGTGTAAGAAGGGGCGCAAAAATGTTGGCTTGCCTACAATAAAAGTCTGCCTAGTTACGTCCCTGACACTGTCAATGTCTTATTTTGACATTAGTAACTTTTTGTAACTAATTATGCATACCCTGCTAAAAATATTCAACGGGACATTGAAACGCCTCAAAATGATGGATTTTAAAACAACCAATCAAAAACAGAACCAAAATTGACCGCACTGTCATTAATATAGCCATTGTACTACCAATTAGTGTACCTGTATAATACTAAAGCACTACCAATCAGAGCCAGTTATTGTCTCTGCTGCCAATCATTATGTGGTCAAGGCCGACTATATTAAATGTAAAACACACGGCCTCCTGGATTAGTGCGAGACTGACGTCTCTACGCGGCCCGCCACATTTGCATAATTTTTGTGATTCTGAGGCCAACGTACTTTGGCGCCATCTGTTGGGTTTTTGATAAATTATCTGTAACGTAGGCGTGACTTTCTAGATTAATTTTAATCCAGGAGGCCGTGGACGTATACAACCAATACCAAAGGCACAAGCGCAACGTACTGTAGCGCCTCTACAAACCAGAAAAAACGCCTTGAACTAAAAATGCGGCGGGCCGCGTAGAGACGTCAGTCTCGCACTAATCCAGGAGGCCGTGGTAAAACATAAAGGCCTTCCCAAACTGTACACTCGCTTGCGCCACCTTTAGGAGAAATTTTTAAACATTTGGTTGGTTTCCTAGCTTTATGTCAAAGTCAAAGTCAATGTCACATCATACGCTAATTTGTTTACACAATTACAATTTTGTTATTAAAAGAAAATGTAAGGTAAATATACCTTTAATCAATGTTAAACATAAATATATTAATGAAAAACTGATTAATATACAGTTTTACAATTTTAGAACTTTTCTACTGAGCGGTTTGTTACAAACGATTTTTCTTTTTACAGAATCAGTGCGTTCTAAGCATATATTGTCAAGAACAGGCTTTGCTACTGTTTGGATTATTGTAGTACATAGTTCCTTCTTATGCAGTGAACAAGAAAGTAAAGGATTGTGTTTTAAAGATGGTTCGATCAGCTCAGTGAGTTGATTACAGGTTTTATTACATTTTATAAAAGGCAAAAGTTCCTGTATTAGATCTGAAATCCTTTTCACAATTCCTACAAAAACTCCATTAGGATATATCAAACCTCCACGATCTTGTAAACTAATTAATCGAAGCAGATGCCCCGGAACTGTCTTGGTCAGTAACGGCAAAATGCAATCATCGCATACAAACTTCTGTTCAACTTTCCTAATTATGTAGCCCGCTACAAATGCTACAGAAGCAGAATAAATAGTGGCATCAGGTACACTATTTTTTTGTAAATTTTGAATTTGAACTCTTACTTCCATTGGTAGTAACAGCTCTTCCATGTTATTAGGTGTTGCCAAGAGACTCGATTCAAGTGGTGCACAGCTTACAAAGCTTACATTTTCAGCTGTATTGGATGAAGACGAAGCCTTAACCACCCCGCAACGCAAGATTTGTCGTAATGAATATTCTGCCGATCTTGCATCCACAGTATCATTGGAACCACATTTGAGACGAACATGTGAAAAGGTTGCTTCCACGGCATCGGAACTAAATGACCGGCTTAATACATAATAAAATCCTGCTTGTTGAAGCAGAAACTTTATACATAAATATGTACTTTGTGCTGTAAATTTTAAAGCATGCGCTGTCTCATCTGTTAATCCTTGCATGCCTCTACTGACAGAACTGTTTTGTATTTCATCTATGTAACTCGGAAATGTAATATTTAGCCAGTGTAGCCTTTCATCGGAAACATGAACGTAAGGTGCAATATCGCTATTTAAAGTGCGAATGCATTGGTACCTATTTGAAACATTGTGCACTTGGAAGAAGTGGTACATGTTTTCCATGTACAACACTGTAGCATCAATGCCAATAAAACGTTCATCTTCGGCTTCTTTTAAAAATTTTAATGAAGCAGTTACAGCAGGAGTAAATACTTGTATGGCTCTTAAAACATTCATTTTCTCAAAACTTGTAGGATGTAAGTGTTTTCTTGTCAAATAACGGACAGGCTTAATTGGTAGATCTTTTTGCAGGTTATATAATTTTTTTAAATATGAAGAAGAGATAATTCCTTGTGATGAACACATATCACGATCCAGAAATAAATTCCTAGCGTTTTTCAGTGCATGGCAAAAATCAAAAGATAAAAAAAACGGTAAAGGTGGAAGAAACGGGTGTTCGATTTGATTTTGAATTGATGATCCTCAACTTAGCATTTTAAAAAGTGCAGTATTCGACGAAAAATTATCAGTTACAAGCCTTAGGACAATGAATCCACAGTCAGTTAAAAGTTTTAGTACCCTCATTGTCAAAGAATAATAAACATCGGTTGTTAGCGAAGCGTGAAAGAAATATCCTGCCGGAATGATAAACCTGCTTGACAATCCTTGTACCACAAAACATAACATCTTGTTAGCGATGATGGGAGTTTGGCCAGCAAAACTTGTGCTACATGTATCAAGACCATAAATTCGATCTTCTGTACGACTATAACTCATTTTTTCTTTTATGGCCATGTCATCGACTATTAATGAACAGATCCTTTGTGTTGGGTGTTTCATCTGTTTAATCTCAGCCTGTAGAGGTTGTGCAATTAGTTCGTTTTGTCCATTAAACGTGCCAAGATAACGCGAAATAGTTGTTTTTGATGGCAGTACAGTCAAGTTCTTTCGGCAGAATCCGTCACCTTTAGGAGAACAGAACCTCCGAACAGTACACATTCGCACTGTTAATTCTGACCATTTTGGGTTCTTTCTGGGATAATTTTGAATGCAGTCCATCAAAAATACAGCCTTTACGTTTGAGTTTTCTGCATCGTCAATAATTTTCTTTAAGGATTCAAAAGCTGGTAAATTGTTATTGACATATTTTTGTATATCCCTAAGTTCTGATAAACAATTTTTATATTTTAGAGTGGTGTTTTGCAAATCTAGTGTAAGAGCGTTGATTTGTTCCTGAAGGGTAGCTATATCATTGGAAGATGTCGAGTTTACTGAAACTGGTTCATAATTTTCGATCCTGGGTTGGGATTTTGAACAGCTTTGTGAATTAACAAAATTCTAAAATGTAGAGACTGTTTGGTATGGGTAGTGATAAATAAACAGACAATTTAACTTACAAAAATAGACGGTACTGATCCTTTTTTTAAACGATAATATTTAAAACTAGTATCAATTTCTTGTTCTCTAAAGTGCTTTGTGCACAATACTGTAAGATCTGTAATTTTACTTATATCTGTAATATAAATTGAGTTGTTTAAATAAATACAAAGCTCATGAGTTTTTTCTTGTACCTACCACAAATTTCGTGTAAGAATTTGAGCCACTTTTCTCGAATTTCTAATTCGCTTGGTATTTGAAAGAAAGGTGCATTTTTATTATGGCAAAGAAAGAATTTCCTACCCATTGTGAAAGAGACCACTACCAGAAATGTAATCTTTCAAATATGAAGGAAGAATTTTTTGGGTCTGTTCCTAGGCAATATTCGAATATTTAAATTTCAGAGGGAATATAGTTTGCAAATTTGTTAGCAGATGGCGCAAGGGAGTGTACAGTTTGGGAAGGCCTTTATGTTTTACCACGGCCTCCTGGATTAGTGCGAGACTGACGTCTCTAAGCGGCCCGCCGCATTTTTAGTTCAAGGCGTTTTTTCTGGTTTGTAGAGGCGCTACAATACGTTGCGCTTGTGCCCTTGATTGCATTCGTCCACGGCCTCCTGGATTAATATTAATCTAGAAAGTCCCGCCTACGTTACACATAATTTATCAAAAACCCAACAGATGGCGCCAAAGTACGTTGGCCTCAGAATCACAAAAATTATGCAAATGTGGCGGGCCGCGTAGAGACGTCAGTCTCGCACTAATCCAGGAGGCCGTGTGTTTTACATTTAATATAGTCGGCCTTGATGTGGTAAAGTAGTGGCGCCATCTGTTGGTAATATTGGAAAGTACCCTCCTTGAGCCGTTTAAAGTCATTCAAATCGGCATTTTGACATCAAAGGAACCGACGACGCTGAGTGTCTCTACTTGTTTGATTTATGTACGCTGCTATTTCTCTGATGTTTCCCTCAATTTCTCTTTCTTCTGGTATCGGTATTGATAAATACTTCATCGTTTATAGTTCCTTTCAACCTATGCTTATTTTGTACGACTTGTTTTTCCTCTCTGTTTCTTAGTTTTACTAAACATGCTTTGGTCTCATCTTATGAGCTGAGTCCACATTTACTCCAATTCTTAACTAGTCTCTTATAGACTTTTCCATGGTCTTCGTAAATGTATTAATTTTATCTGTATTTATTGATAATCCTGTTACCACTATATTATTCTTCCTTTTGAATCTTTTAACCGGCTCTAATTTCTCATTGACTTTCTGCATCTCCTTATTTATTTTAAGATTGTCTTCTTTAATTTTACAATATTCCTCCCCATCTTCTCGTTCACTTCTGAGTATTTTAATTTCCTCACAAGTATTCCCGTTGTTTTTCCTTATTTCCTTCACCTGTCGTTAATTTTGCCGTATCTTGTCTAGATTATCTTCATTTTTTGGTTCCGATTTCGCAGGGGTTATTTTTTTACTTATTCGCTTTCCTCTCCGTTTCTTTATCTACTTGTATTGTCGGTAACCATCCACGGCTTTTCATTTAATTGGCTGGCCACCCGTTATTTTCACTCAGATGCTACCAACAGCTTTGCTTATTTGCTAAAAAATGCTCGTGAGTTCGACTGTTTCCTACAACTTTTAGGTTCGTCTCACTTTACACTTACTTTCGTACTTGTAACTACTTACACAACTTACTTTAAACCACTTAAATCTTACTGTATATACTTTGGAAAATGTGTCCACATAATCAGTTAGATCTTCACACAGAATAGAAAGTTGCTACTTCTCATTTGTTTTGGAGGACCGTTTCACATGTATTTACAGACTGTACTTCGTTACCGAGGTCGAGTTAGAGACTATGTCCATAGGTACCTATGTTATTGAATAATTACTTACCTTATTCCAGTGTTTCTTTATGATTTGTTTGTACTTTATATAAATAGTGGCAAGAGTTGGTAAACGAAGATGGGAGGAACTAAGCAGGCTCACTAAAAATGTGGTCATCAAACGACAATTGCTCAAGAAACGATTTGCATTATTCAAACGTATTTAATTTAGTTTAACAGGAAATACATGGTTTTTCAAGTTTCAAGTCTGTCAAGTAGGATAATTAACCATTATAATGGAACGCTCCAACGGAGATTCTTACACAATAGATGGAGGCCATCGTAGGTGAAAGCAGGCTTGAGCCTATGCTTAGTTTGAGTATGGATTAGGTTCGATCAGGGTCGAGTGGTTTACTGTAAAGACGTTTTATTACTGTTCACTACAACATCAATTTGGCATTCACCTCAAACGGTCTTCAACATCGACTTATTAAAAACGGGCGTCTATAACAATCTTATCATACAAAAGCAACCGAAGAAGCGGTGCCGCCGAGAGGTGTGCAGCAGGGACGACTGATTGCACCATCATGGAAGCTCGTGGTTGCCTCGGGACCCCTGCCACACGCGACTCAGTCACGTACATATATCAATAAATATGGTATCAACCTAATTAAGTATTTATTCCAATCTTACATACAAAACAATAAAAATATTTATAAGAAAATAACAATAGAAAATGGAAGAAAGTACAACAAAAGCGAAGCTTAATGACTCGGTACCACTAGCGTTAAATTATTATTAAATAAATGTACAACCTAGGATCTTACGTTTTTTGGTATAAGAGTCAGGTGGGAGATGGGTAAGAACGAGAGAAATGAACCAGCTCTGCTCGACCGAAACCAAGAAACGCAAGACGGAAATAAGAATTAGTTAATTATTTTACAAACGGCAGCATCCTCGCTATGTGCACCAGCAGTCGTAACGCGTTGCTCCAGAGTTGCCGCAGCGGTGCGTAACGGAGGGTTAGAAAGTGCCAGAGCGCCATGACGCTTAATATTTGCACGATGCGGTAGATCCAGTAGAGTTTGGAAACTTGTTTTCTGGCTTTCGGCAGCGACGTTTCTTCTTCTTTGAAGATAAATCTGCAATAATACATGGATATTTAGTTTCAGTTATGCAGAGTTTAAGCAATATAATAATTAACTGCTGTGGTGGGCATTGTTGGAACTAATCGCTTAAAGAAGTCGATAATTTAAGCGAATATTTAGTAAAAATGTAAGAACTTACCGTCTAATTCCCAATACGTAGTCTTCTATATATTCCTCCCAGTTGATTTGGGCAACATCAAAGCAGAACTCCCGCTTATCGTGCTCACTGAGAATTAAGCTAAGACTGCGCACGTTGCTGTCATCGAACTCCCACTCCTGCGTTGTGAAATATTCGAGGCATTTTGCAGCTTTGCACAACTTGTCTTGGACTTTCACCATTCTGCAATTTGTAAGCAACACCTATAGCTCATAACCTCACTAAATTAACGACAATCTAACCTCATTTTATGTGAAAATAATAATGATATTTAGCTTACATTGGTTTTCCACCGACCATCCAAACGGCGGCATCTAAAATATAGGCAGGCAGCCATTGCAAAAGCCCTCTATAAACGTAGTTCTGCAAGGGAGATGAGGTCACTGTTCCGTCTGGGTACCAAGTAATCTCGGAAAATGGGTGCTTTCGCATGTACACAAAGCAGAGGTCGATGAATTTATACCACGTAATGGGTCGCCGTTGGCCTGCATAAAAAATCAACAATAAAACGTATTCATTGCCAACAGCTGAGAACATCGTACCTGTACAGCAATTGTAAATGGGGATTTCCTTCGTTTTGTGTGTGCCGATCCTCCACGCTGCGGTGATCATCAAATTTATTACCATATCGACAGGCACCAAATCTGCTCTCTTGTCCGGATCGCACAGCATCGTCCTGAACAGGCCCTTCCCGGCTGCCGCGATGATTCCCGTTGGGCCGTTCCAGTTGTCTACCCATCCCTTCAGCGGCCCCTGGATGCTGCATATGACGATGCTGGGCCTTACGATGACTAATGGGAGGTCGCCCTTGTTGTCCTTGAGCCAGCACTCGGCGAGAGCTTTTGTGAATGTGTATGTGTTGGGCCGGTTGCCTACTAGTTTGGGGGTTAGGGTATCGACTAGATTTTCCTCGAGAGCCTCCACCACGGACGTGACCTGGTCGGGGCTCATCGGGGGTGGGTATATTGTTTCCTCAACGCGGCTGCGGTCGCAGTTGCAGTATGCTGTTGAGACGTGAACCTGGAAGTTGTGTCAGTTGAAATAAAGTGAGGTTACGTAGTTAGGTTCAGATGTTTTCCTTATACAGCTGGAGCAATACCGGCTGATAAACAAGGCCTCAGCTCTTCGGCCTGATGATAAGTAGGCTGAATTGGCCAATGGTAAATGATGTTCATTTGTTTTGCTTAATGTCTGAAGGCAATTTTTTGGTATGCCCACGTAAATAAAAAGGGATGTTTAGAAGTAAATAATACTCAGTTGCTTTGTTTATAGTTCCCACTGAACTATTATCAAATTTTTGTTTATCAATGTGAATAAAAAATGAGGTTAGGAACTAAACGATGTTGAGATGTTTTTGCTTATACATCTGGAGGCATATTTTGTTCAATTTTCGGTAGGTTAATGTGAATAAAAAGTGAAGTTAGTCAGTAAATGATGTTTAGCTGCTTTGTTTCTGCATCTCAAGGCAATTTTGTTGAAATTTTGTATATCAATGTAGATTAGTGAACATGATATTTTGATGTTTTGCTAATAAATAAATCTGAAGAGAATTTGTCTACAATTTTTGGTATATTAATCTACATAAAAAGTGAGGTTTGTTGTTTAAAGGCATTTCTTTTGGTATGTCAATTTAGATAAAAGGTGAGGTTGGGAAGTAAATAACATCCACATGTTCTGATTAAGAGTCTAAAGACAATGTTTTTAGATTTTTGCATATTAATGTGGAATTTTTATTCACTTTTACATATGCAATGTAGATAAAATGTGACTTTAGCCAGTAAATGATGTTCAGCTGTTTTGATTCTACATCTGACGGAAATTTCTTGGAATTTTTGTATATCAATGTAGATAAACAATTAGGTTATGGAGTAAATTATGTTCAAATGTTTTTCTTTGTACATGTGGAAGCATTTTTCCTTCAATTTTTGGTACGTTAATGTAGATAAAAAGTAAAATTAGCGAGTAAATGATGTTCAGTTGTTTTGATTCTACGCCTGAAGGCAATTTCTTTTAATTTTTGTGTATCAATGTATATAAACAATTAGGTTAGGGAGTAAATGATGTTAAAATATCTTTCCTTGTACGTGTGGAGGCATTTTTTTCTTCAATTTTTGGTAGGTTAATGTAGATAAAAAGTAAAATTAGCCAGTAAATAATGTTCAGCTGTTTTGATTCTACATCTGAAGGCAGTTTCTTTGAATTTTTGTATATCAATGTAGATAAACAATTAGGTTAGGGAGTAAATGATGTTTAAATGTCTTTCCTTGTACGTGTGCAGGCATTTTTTCTTCAATTTTTGGTAGGTTAATGTAGATAAAAAGTAAAATTAGCGAGTAAATGATGTTCAGTTGTTTTGATTCTACGCCTGAAGGCAATTTCTTTTAATTTTTGTGTATCAATGTATATAAACAATTAGGTTAGGGAGTAAATGATGTTAAAATATCTTTCCTTGTACGTGTGGAGGCATTTTTTTCTTCAATTTTTGGTAGGTTAATGTAGATAAAAAGTAAAATTAGCCAGTAAATGATGTCCGGCTGTTTTGATTCTACATCTGAAGGCAGTTTCTTTGAATTTTTGTATATCAATGTACATAAACAATTAGGTTAGGGAGTAAATGATGTTAAAATATCTTTCCTTGTACATGTGGAGGCATTTTTCCTTCATTTTTGGTATGTTAATCTAGATAAAAAGTAAAATTAGCCAGTAAATGATGTTCAGCTGTTTTGATTCTACGTCTGAAGACATTTTCTTTGAATTTTTGTATACCAATGTAGATAAACAATTAGGTTAGGGAGTAAATGATGTTAAAATGTCTTTCCTTGTACGTGTGGAAGTATTTGTCCTTCAATTTTTGGTATGTTAATGTAGATTTAAAGTAAAATTAGCCAGTAAATGATGTTCAGCTGTTTTGATTCTACGTCTGAAGGCAATTTCTTTGAATTTTTGTATAGGAATGTAGATCAACAATTAGGTTAGGGAGTAAATGATGTTAAAATGCCTTTCCTTGTACGTGAGGAGAAATTTTTTCCTTCAATTTTTGTAGATAAAAAGTAAAATTAGACAGTAAATGATGTTCAGCTGTTTTGATTCTACATCTGACGGAAATTACTTTGAATTTTTGTATATCAATGTAGATAAACAATTAGGTTAGAGAGTAAATGATGTTAAAATGACTTTCCTTGTACGTGTGGAGGCATTTTTTCTTCAATTCTTGGTATGTTAATGTAGATAGAAAGTAAAATTAGCCAGTAAATGATGTTCAGCTGTTTTGATTCTACGTCTGAAGGTAATTTCTATGAATTTTTGTATATTAATGTAGATAAACCATTAGGTTAGGGAGTAAATGATGTTTAAATGTCTTTCCTTGTACGTGTGGAGGCATTTTTTCTTCAATTCTTGGTATGTTAATGTAGATAGAAAGTAAAATTAGCCAGTAAATGATGTTCAGCTGTTTTGATTCTACGTCTGAAGGTAATTTCTATGAATTTTTGTATATTAATGTAGATAAACCATTAGGTTAGGGAGTAAATTATGTTAAAATGACTTTCCTTGTACGTGTGGAGGCATTTTTTCTTCAATTCTTGGTATGTTAATGTAGATAGAAAGTAAAATTAGCCAGTAAATGATGTTCAGCTGTTTTGATTCTACGTCTGAAGGTAATTTTTTATGAATTTTTGTATATTAATGTAGATAAACAATTAGGTTAGGAAGTAAATGATGTTTAAATGTCTTTCCTTGTACGTGTGGAGGCATTTTTTTCCTCAATTCTTGGCATGTTAATGTAGATAAAAAGTAAAATTAGCCTGTAAATGATGTTCAGCTGTTTTGATTCTAAGTCTGAAGGCAATTTCTTTGAATTTTTGTATATTAATGTAAATAAACAATTAAGTTACGGAGTAAATTATGTTCAAATGTTGTTTTTGTACGTGTGGAGGCATTTTTTCCTTCAATTTTTGGTAGGTTAATGTAGATAATAAGTAAAATTAGCCAGTAAATAATGTTCAGCTGTTTTGATTCTACATCTGAAGGCAGTTTCTTTGAATTTTTGTATATCAATGTTTATAAACAATTAGGTTAGGGAGTAAATGATGTTTAAATGTCTTTTCTTGCACGTGTGGAGGCATTTTTTTCTTCAATTCTTGGCACGTTAATGTAGATAAATAGTAAAATCAGCCCGTAAATGATGTTCAGCTGTTTTGATTCTACGCCTGAAGGCAATTTCTTTGAATTTTTGTATATCAATGTAGATACAAAATTAGGTTAGGGAGTAAATTATGTTCAAATGTTTTTCCTTGTACATGTTGAGGCATTTTTACCTTCAATTTTTGCCATGTTAATGTACATAAAAATAAAATTAGACAGTAAATGATGTTCAGCTGTTTTGATTCTACATTGGAATTTTTTTTTCAATTTTGTGTATCCATGTAAATAAAAAGTGATATTAGGTAGCAAATAAAGTTGAAATGTTTTGCTTATTCGCCTGGGGGCATTTTTTCTTCAAGTTCTGTATGTCCACATAAATAAAACGTAAGGTTAGCTAGTGAACGCTGTTGACTTGATTGTATTGTACGTCTGCAGGCAATTTTTGAAATTTTTGTCATGTTAATGTAGATAAAAAGTGAGGTAGGTGAGAGAGTAAATAACGTTCAGAAGGTTTGCTTATACAGTCCAAATGAAGATGTTATTAGAAATGTTTGTAACAACCAGTAAGATCAGATGGTGTTATAAAAATTATTGTAAAAGTAAGAGCAAACATGTCAGTCATTAATTTTGCTGTTTGAAAAGCTTTTATTACACTGAACTATCATAAATTATGCATGCCTATTGTTGAGTTTCAAGTTTACAATATAATTTGTTTATTACTGCTACTAAATTGGCAGTGGTTTTTAATGGTAGGTAGTGTGCATTCAAGGTAGAACCCTAAAACTTCACAGAATGAAGGTTTACGAGCTGCATTTTGATAAGACTTCGCATTTATACGGTCATTTCTTGTCATGTGAACTTTTCAGACAAGAAATAAATATTTTCTTACTTAGGTTTACAGTTTTAAAAAGTAAGAGAACTTTCCCAATTGCTCGTAATAGTTAAAGTAAGATCCCCTTTATTGAAATTTGCACAGCAACTAGTACACGATATGTGAATAATACTATGACAATTTAATCTTGATATATCGAGCTATTAAGTTATCCGTACAATAATGTACAATTGATGAGCTTTCAGATATCTACAAGTGGCAATGTAATTTGAAGGGTTGAGATAAAATAGTTTCTTCAAAACTGCACCGAACCATTGTAAAATGGTACAAGATGTACAACATTGTACATCTAATGAGAATTGCAATGATTACTCACGATTTCAATGCGAATTTGTCTAATGCAATTTTAAATAATGATTAATACAGGCAGTGTAATTTTTTTAACCAAAATAAGGCATTGCATAAGTTTATTTTATTATTTCTTTCTTTACTTTAGAACTTCGTATAAGATTGTGAAAAACTTAGAGGTCTGTGATTTATGCAACTAATGTCATTAAGGTTGGATATTTGCAAAAGACGCAAATAGAACAGTCCCTTGCACAGTGATTCTTTCTTTCACATTCTACATCGTTGCATAACGAATCAGGTGAGCTGAACGACTCAAAACCTTAAGATTAAGCCCAATGCTACATACCAGTGATTCCAAATGCGTCATCCTTCGGCACATTTCTATGAGTCTCTGTGTTCCTAGCATGTTGATAGTAACAGATAGCTTGAGCTTTTCGTCGAACTTAACCGTGGCTGCACTGTGAAACACGATGTTAACACTGCGCGTCAGCATAGTTCTGTCAGAAGCACTGATCGCCAGCTCCGGCTGGGTGATGTCCCCTTCGATCGCGCACACTTTCTGCAGGTCGACGGGCCGCTCCTTACGCACTGGGTCGAAGAGCTGTGAAGAGAACAAACTTGAAAAGCTTGTTTTTTAACTATGGAAATTAGAGGATGTTAAGATCCGCCATTTTCTGAACAGTATAAAAAAGTTGTTAATCTCCAAAAAGAGAAATAAAAATAAATTAAAAGTAGAATTGATGGCTCAAAGCAAGTGATGAAGCATGTGACTTTAGTGACGTATTACCCATTAATTCTAAGGCCAAACTCTTCCAGACGCCCCGAATTTTATTTTGTACCCATTTATAGTGCAACAGCTTCGTTCATAACTGCTTTAAGCCGATAATGCAATAATAATGGACAACTAATTTTACTGATGAGTTTCTGTAGAAAGCGGGTCCAATCCAATCCAATATACAAGACAAAAAATCATAAAGACTCCATTGGAACAATATCCTATTTGGCAGGATTGGAGAGCAGTTCCTTTACTTGAAATTAAAGCATACTCAATATAGTAGACTATTTTCACAAAACGGTTGAAGCATCTACAATTTTTCAAGGAAATATTTAAGTAGTAACCTAGACACCATGTAGTGACTCTCCTACACCAACTCCAAATTCCGTGTGAGTAAGCAGTTACAAAATATGATGTATACTGATAACAAACGCTGAGAATTATTTGTTCCTTATCAAAATATTGCTGTTGCCAAGAGGATTGCTGCTTCAAGGGTCGAGTGGTAATGGTAAGGCGACAGTCCAAAAAGCTTACGAAATGAGGACTATAAATTCGGTGTCAAGAGTCGTTCTGTATGTTGCCATATTCTGGTTATCCTTTGTTTACGACAGCGCAGAAGTAGTTAGAAGCATAGTAGAGCAGTTGCTATTGCAAATTGTACAAAATACATGGGGTCTACAACCAATATTGTGAAAGTCTATAAAATGGGAGCGGAATATATTTGCTGGCAATCACAAGTATCCATTGTTATAGTATTTAACGGTATTAGGCCGATATTGAGCATATAACGGATGAGGATATACTTTGTGGCCGAGGCCAATTTCCAGATATGTGATTTTAATTTAAACCTGAACCCCGCATGTAATTCGGTAGTGTAGCAACGTTTATAACGGCGGTGGCTGTTAAATTTTAACGACTTGGCTGTTAGAAGTGACATTTCAATCAGACAGTACTGATAAAGTACAATAACATGTATGTATTATGAAAATAGTTTAATGCTATGAAACCAGCACAACACGGAAAATTCAGAAAGTAACTCATCAAACAGCACAAACTATCATCGATTGATCAAGAAAAAAAATTAATAAGTGGAAGATCTCACTCCATTATGCAGAACAAAAAGAAGAGTACCAAAGACTGTTAAATCTTGTAGCAACAGGAAAATAAAAGGAGAAAGAAAGAGAGTTAATATTATTGTGAAACCTGTTCTAGACATCCAGGTGTAAATCCTGGAGAAAACATTTTAAATAAAATTTCATACTTTCACACTTCCTATATGGTAGAAAATATAGGATTCTAAAGGGTTAATCTGTCATTCTGACTCTTTGCTCTAATTCCTACAATCCAGAAAGAAACTTTAATATCTAACTTACGGGTGAGCAGAGCAGCTGCTGCAGCCGCTCCTGGGCGCTCTGGCCCTTGCGGGGCCGGATGAGCAGGTAGATTTTGGAGACGCCATGGCATGAGCGCAGAAGCTTCTCGAGGAGCACCTTGCCCATGAAGCCGGTGCCCCCGGTGATGAACACAGTTTTGCCGATGTAGAAGTCGCTGACTGACGTCTGAGTGGACGGCACCTCCATGGCTGCCATTGTCGACACCATAAGCACCTGGAAACGCGGCTCCCTGCCTGACAGCGGCACTTGTTAGGCTATGTGACTGGTGAAGGCGGCTGTCGCATGCGGCCAGTCGGAGTCTCTTAGTACATGCTACACTTATCTCGATAGTATCACAAGCGATCTCGAATTTGTGCTTTAGGAAGTGGGTCGGTTGCGTGGAAGATTATTGCGTGTGCTTTGTCAGGTGCGGGCGCTCATCATCTGCCCCCGGGGCTCCTTGGTGTCCTGCAACCATGAAGATTAGATTTAAGATGTGACATGTCATGAGGAATGGAATGGCAACTAGATCTAATTTTTTAAGAGCACTTTGATCACAGCCCACTGGCAGTTTATAAATTTGATGGTTGAAAATAAATCTAACCTTATTTATTATGATTTGTCACGAACAGTTATTGTTGCAGATACTAGAACTTTATATGTCAATGCTGATCGGGCAGCTTTAGAGAACTGGATATCGCAGCCGCTAGAACCTTATTTTATATCTTTTGAGTGACAATGTACTTGTTGAGATTTTTATCTGAAGATTTTTATCGCTATTTTTTATTAGAATATCTTTTTAGTGCCGGAAGCATTTCTGATGGATCACGAGGGAGACATGCTCGCCTGTGCACCAGCAATTTGCAGTTTAGATTAGATAAGGATTTGAATTTTAGAGCATTCCTTTAATTTTGACGTCATAACTTATTACATTCTTTGTCTAAATTGAGCCGAGTATAGATTATTAAATATTCTTAGTATTTGTCGCCAAGCATTTCACGTAATAAATTGAAATGGTATTTTAAGAATTTAATTCCAAGCTAGTAATGAGAAAATGCTTCTCAAAATATGTCACTAAACACATCAATGACGCAATTGACATTTTCAAAACTTGATTATATGAGTAACAAATTATCCTAAAACTTCTATACTCTAAATAAAAATCAAAAATCTGGTGTGATACGCGCACACAACTTCCTTTTACAGTGATTTTATAATTAATTAGCCAAAAATTTTATTTTTAATTTTTAAGCATTTGTCAAAAATTTTCAAAAATTACAAATTCTACAAAACGGTACAAAATAGAGTGTTAGTTCAAGAGACAAATTTTCACATGTAATCTCATAAGAGCATTAATTCTTTCCGGAATTTTTTTTGAGTACGTTCCAACAACGTCGTATTAATTTGCTTGAGCGTGACGCGAGGGCAAATTAGGACGTTGTTGAATGCACGAAAAATAATTTCCGGATATGAATTAATGCTCGAATGCAGATTCGGTAAGAAAATCGTAACGACACAAACCCTAAAAGGAAGTAATGTGTATCTACAAAAAATTTCCAAGAAATTTTGTTGTTGTCTTGGATACGGCTGGTGAACTAATTTTTCTATTGGTCATTAATGAGTGTCGTACGATTTTCACATATAATCTCATAAGAGCATTAATTCTTTTCGGAAATTTTTTGAGTGCATTCCAACAACGTCGTATTAATTTGCCCGAGCGGGACGCGAGGGCAAATTAGGATATTGTTGGAATGCACGAAAAATAATTTCTGGATATGAATTAATGCTCGAATGCAGATTCGGTAAGAAAATCGTAACGATACAAGCCCTCAAAGTTAGGCTGATCTACCTACAAAAAATTTCCAAGAAATTTTGTTGTTGTCTTGGTTACGGCTCGTGAACTAATTTTTCTATTGGTCATTAATGAGTGTCGTACGATTTTCTCTAAAATTTTTATCTGAATTCAAAAATGTAAGAATATACCGGGTGTTTTATTTAAAATAGGAGTAAAAAATAGAAAACAAAAACGAAAGAAATCCATTTTAGAGGTATTCAACTGGAAAATCACCTATCTCACATAAATACACATTAAAAATGCTAAAATCACAAGAGTAAACACCATACTTCCGGTTATGCGATTATCTGCAAAAGCTTGCAGTGGCATCTAGATAGTACACAAAACTTATATATGAAGTCTCAACGCCATACCTCTTTTCGTTTTTGAGATATTCTGTTCACAGGCAGACAGACGCACAGACCAATGAGCAAAAACTTGTTGTTTTGGTTCAGGGGACTCGAAAACGTGAAGTTCTGTTAAAAGCCCAATTTCGAATTTTTGGGGTACTTCCTTTATCGCAAAAGGAAGTAAAAAACGAATACTATGGAAAAATACTTTAAAAAAAGAAAACATTACGCACTTACAGTAAAAAAATCATTTAACTAATTGTTTAGGATTATAAATAATTTAAAAAATAATAACAACACAGTTGGAATTACTGCAGTATACAATCTATTGGTGCAGAAAAAACCGAATACTATAGAAAAATACTTAAAAAACAGCATTAAGCACTTCAAATAAAAAAAAAAAAGTTTAAATAATTCTTTTGGAGTTATAAATAACAGAAATATATAATAAAACAGTCGGAATTGATGCAGTGCACAATTTATTGGTGAAGAAAAAACCATAGAACCACTTTGTAGTTATAACAGGCCACTGGCCTATAATAAGAGGAATAAGAGGAAGAAGGGGACCCTAAAACGTGAAGATCTGTTAAAAACTCAAATTTCGAATTTTTGAGGTGAATTCAATACTTCCTTTATCGTAAAAGAAAGTAAAAACCGAATACTATAGAAAAATACTTCAAAAAAAGCATTAAGCAATTACAGTAAAAACATCATTTAAATAAATGTTTAGGAATATAAATAATTTAAAAAATAATAACACCGTTGGAATTACTGCAGTATACAATTTATTGGTGCAGAAAAAACCGAATACTATAGAAAAATACTTAAAAAACAGCATTAAGCACTTCAAATTAAAAAAAAATAGTTTAAATAATTCTTTTGGAGTTATAAATAACAGAAATATATAATAAAACAGTCGGAATTGATGCAGTGCACAATTTATTGGTGAAGAAAAAACCATAGAACCACTTTGTAGTTATAACAGGCCACTGGCCTATAATAAGAGGAATAAGAGGAAGAAGGGGACCCTAAAACCTGAAGATCTGTTAAAAACTCAAATTTCGAATTTTTGAGGTGAATTCAATACTTCCTTTATCGTAAAAGAAAGTAAAAACCGAATACTATAGAAAAATACTTCAAAAAAGGCATTAAGCAATTACAGTAAAAACATCATTTAAATAAATGTTTAGGAATATAAATAATTTAAAAAATAATAACACCGTTGGAATTACTGCAGTATACAATGTAGTGGTGAAGGAAACACCGAATATTATAGAAAAATACTTAAAAAACAGCATTAAGCACCTCCAATTAAAAAAATAGTTTAAATAATTCTTTTCGAGTTATAAATAACAGAAATATGTAATAAAAGAGTCAGAATTGCTGCAGTGCACAATCTATTGGTGAAGAAAACACCGAATACTATACAAAAATACTTAAAAGCAGCATTAAGTACTTTCAATTAAAAAATAGTTTAAATAATTCTTTAGAGTTATAAATAACAGAAATATGTATGTACTAAAACAGTCGGAACAGCTGCAGTGTACAGTCTATTGGCGAAGAAAAAATCTGGTGTGATACACGCAGACAATCCTTTTACAGTGATCTTATAATTAGCCAAAAATTTTATTTTTAATTTTTAAGCATTTGTCAAAAATTTTCAAAAATTACAAATTCTACAAAAACGACACAAAAGTCAAAGAAACAAATTTTCACATATAATCTCATAAGAGCATTAATTCTTTCCGAATTTTTTTTTAGTGTGTTCCAACAGCGTTGTATTAATTTGCCCGAGCGGGTCGCGAGGGCAAATTAGAACGTTGTTGAAATGCATGAAAAATAATTTCCGGATATGAATTGATGCTCGAATGCAGATTCGGTAAGAAAACCGTAACGACACAAACCCTAAAAAGAAGTAATGTCTACCTACAAAAAAAAATCCAAGAATTTTTGTTGTCTTGGTTACGGCTCGTGAACTAATTTTTCTATTGGTCAGTAATGAGCGTCGTTCGATTTTGTCTAAAATTTTAAGCTGAATTAAAAAATGTAATAATACACCGGGTGTTCTATTTAAAATAGGAGTTAATAAAAAAATCTGTAAATGGGTTTACTCCGAACTTCCTTAGCGCGAATTAGATCAATCTGCAAATTTAAAAAAATGTATTCCGCTGGAGTTTGAACCCGCCGCATCTCCATAGCGATCGTAACCCCATCGATAAGTCGAACTGCGCCATCCAGCCTTATTGAAATGAGTGCGGCGCGCGCCTCTATTTAATGGAACGGTCTTATTGTTGAAACGTTTCGACTCTTTTGTGACATTATCCTGCAGGTTGAGTCCTATTTTCAGCAAGCGTAAAGCCTGACCTATGTGAAAATTATCACTTCCTTCTATTTCAAAGTTAACGCAAAAATAAACAAAAAAATATATAATGTGTATGCAAAATATCATCTTCCTCCGACAAATAGTTTTTGAGTTATACCGCCAACGGACAGATAGACAGACAGACAGACAAACATCTTTCAGACGAGGGAAGCAAAAACAGAAAAAAAGGAACCCATTTTAGAGGTATTCAACTGGAAAATCACCTATCTCACATCAATACACATTAAAAATAGAATAAAAATGTAGTTTGAAAAAAATCGCTAGCCGTTCACAAGAGTAAACACCATACTTCCGGTTACGCGATTTTCTTCAAAAGCTTGCTGTAGTATCTAGATAGTACATAAAACTTATATATAAAGTTTCAACGCCATACCTCTCATCGTTATTGAGATATTCTGTTAACAGACAGACAAACACACAGGCCAATGAGCAAAAACATGTTTTTTTTTTGGGTTCAGGGGACTCAATTTCGAATTTTTGGGGTGAATCCAATACTTCCTTTATCGTAAAAGGAAGTAAAAAGGAAATATTTCACGATTTCAGCGGTTGTTAATAAATAAAATTCTTAAAAATGTCATCGTCGGTTTTAAAACAAATAGTGTAACTACGCTAGAAGCAAGAACAAGACAAACAATTGAAATAACTTGACAGCATTCGGGTAACCATTCTAAATTTCTATATTTCAATTTTAGTTTCTCGCGTCAATTAAAGTAGTACACACATTTTTGAACTTCTCAAGGAAAATGGTATGGTTAAAGATAGTATCATGTTACAGAACGATTGAAGTTCTGTGAATTTCAAACAAAATCTAAATTTCTATATTTAAAAATTCTGAGCTATATATTTATTAAAAAAAAATAATTAAACAAACTACAGTTCTGAAAACAAATGATGTGGTTCGCTTAAGGTAATTAAGTTGTGGACTTTCTCGTCTGAAATTTCACCCAACATTTTTAATCAATCAAAATTCTAAAAACTTTATCTTTATTTCTGAAAACAAAATTTGGTTTAAATTAACTATATGCGATATGTGATTAGATTTGGATTCTTGGGCGGGGTGTGAATCAAGTTCACCTGCACTTATGGTTTAAGGTGTGTCCGTTGTGCTACTGCCAGGTCATGTGTGTATATATTTTGTGTGCAGTCTTGTTACTCTACCTCATAGACCTATTTAAAATAATGGTGCGAAATTTAAATGTTCAGCTTACCCCATATTGCTTTCAGAGCTACAAACTTATTTTAGTTTTTTCGTGTCTTGTACCATGTAAACTTAATCAAGGACGTTGTAATTTCGAAGAATGCTGATTTCTGTGAACTCAAATAGGGTGTTCTTGAGACAAGAGGCGACGATAAAACACGAGTAGCAACAAATAACGAGGACTATTGACCTAACAGATTCGTTTTCGAAGTTCTCAGATTAGGATCTATAGGTCTTCTTTCGAAGAAATTAATTATCTGGAGCGTTTTAGAGAAGTGGGCAACAATGCGCACTGATACAATTGTTACGTTGAGTTCCATTCATGCCATAAAAGAATGGTTGGTTGTTTTTATGAATTATTGTTCTGCCGTTGCTCTCCTGTTTAGGTTAGTCTGTTTCATAAAAAAACTCAATTTTGGTCCTTTCAGCCGGATCTCAACGCAATAAGTGAGATTGGTATAGGCGGGCTCCTTCTAACGCTTTTGCGTTTTCATTGACACAATGACCATTTTCACATACATCAAACTGAAATTCACGCACTCTAAACTTTCCACAATGTACAGTACTATAATTAGAGGCCAAACTCATCCAAAAAGACAGTCCCAATCAGGAGAATTGTCTGAATGATAGATGCTTAGATAGAGGCGCGCGGTGGATCGCCAGTTGTTGGGCTAAGGACGAATTGGTTTCCGTAAATCAAAAATAAATGTTACGTTTAGCCCCGTAAATAAAAATAAACTCCACGTGAAGTGTGCACGTTGTTAGAACGGTAGACGTCCACTTGATAGATATGATAAGCCCAAGGCGACTGACGTGGCGGTAAAGTAGCTTATGAATAGTAAAATGAAGTGGAACGACCTTCGCTGTGGAAATATATCTTGGCTTTATTACAGGCGTATTCTAAACATTTACGAAAACTGTTAAGACTTCTCTTCTCACGCACCTCGCGAGTATGGCCACACTTGCTATTATCGAAGCTCCAACAGAAAACTAATAAGGGCGAAGTATCGATTTCGAGGCTTCCGTGGAATGGATAATTTATAACGAAAATGATTATTTAAACAGTTCGTTTGCGAGTTTGGAACGTTACTTTTGGGGGATTATCAGGGGAACGTCGCATTTTTGCCGCCAAAGAATGAAATATCCTCCTGGGACAAGCTTTATCAATTTTTCAAACAACCTTTGGCAGCTTTTAGCAAGAGAAAATGAAAGGATCTAACCTCACTTTTCGTATATGAAAGAAAATATCTCCATTAATCGACTTTTGGAAAACAGTTATCTAACTGTAAAGGCACTTGGAGTTTGCCAATTCGAGATTGCCTTGATGTGGGAGCAAAAAAAGATAATCTTTGTTAATTTTTGAATTGAATAATGTTCAGGATGTGATTCCTAGTTGAAGATAAGGTGTCAATTTTGGCATTAAAGTAGGTTTAAAGCTAGACGTTCTTATAACAGGAAATATTGTTAAAACAATTGCTACTTCAAACTATCAATTAAAAACTGCTCTACTAAAAGTTTAAAAACAAACTACTTGGGAGCAAACTTTTACAAAGATTAGCTCTTTTTATACAAAGCGTTTAAGATTAAATCAGTTAATTGCGTATTACGATTCTCGAAACCGAGAAATATAATAGGTTAATGATTATATAAGGGAATGGAAATTGGAAAGTGTTCCAACTTACGAACTTGGGTTCGATTCCACGCCGGCGCCGTTGCGAAATAATGGCAAACAATTAAAAGAAGTTCACGGCGCAACCATGGGTCAAAAAAGAAAGATAAACAATGGAACATCTACAAAGAGGGCACAGGTATGATTACTTATTGTTTTATTAAAAGTTATTACCATTTTGCTCAAAAAACAAAACTCACTATACTTAATATTTAAGTACAATAAAGATTACAAGGAGGCGGTGCAAAACAACTGACAATTTAGACTAGGTATATTCTCTTTGGGTATGTCAAACATTTAATAGGTTGGAGTTAGAAGCTAGGTATAATTTTTGAACAAAAATCTTCAAGTGCTGCTAGGCAATAATCAATTGTTTTGCAGCCTGTTGTTTTAATAGTCAGTCATTCACTCTTAAGAGTTTGAACATGTGCGATTATTATCTATTATATTCTATGGCTTTATTTATTTAACAATACTGACGTTGTTCTACATCACTGTTAATTAAATTTGATGCAGAACTAAAGCAAACCACGTACTGTCAATTGTTTTCCACCGCCTACCGTTATTGTTACGATGGAAATAAAATGCAGGCCAATCAAGATTATTTCCTTTGCCTTTTCACAAACATCATGTTATTTTTAATGGTTGTCAAAATAGATTTTAGTTCATTCTCAACACTTTCAATTGGTTTTTCAGTATGCAATATTATCAACCGCGCAAGCAGTTCAATCAGATTTTTTTTTGTCTCATTTATTAGCAATCAGAATATTATAATACATACATACATATGCATATATTTTATGTATAAGCTAATGAGCTAAGCAAAACTGTTAATTTAGATTCTTCCTAGGTTCAATCCTATTCAGTAGCAATGAGAAATTTTGTAAATTTCATATAATTAGGTACATCATTTTTGAGTATTTGTTTTATTTTTAATCTATTTTCATTTGCTACTAGAGGTAATTTACTTTTGTATTTCTCGTTCTTTCGTGATTCCTATTTCTTGAGTCAAGAATGGTTAAATTATTCTTTTCAAACCTCGTTGTTTGTTGTGGTCGGAGTATTCAGGTGTTTAAATTGTCATTTTAAATGTATTTATTTAGGAAATTAATAGTATGTATGCAGGGTGTTTAAAAATACATTCGGATATTTTACCCACTTATAGATCTCATCAATACAAACAAAAAAGTGCTAATAAACATGGGTCCGGAAATGCTTTGTTTCTTAGATACAGTGTTAAAGTTAAAAAAAAACCCGAGTGCCCCTGGAATAAATAAAAATCTAAGTGTGCCAAAAACATGATCATTAATACCATCAGTAAACCTTCAAAGTTTCACTAAAATCGGCTAAAGGGTTTTGAGATATTGAAGCAGTTAACTTTTTGTCTTAACAGGTTCACAGACGTGCAAAAATATGGTCTTTAATTTTTTCTTGAAAACGAAACGAGATCCGAAAAAATCTCAAGAGGCAAAAAAGTTGCATTTTTAGTTGCTTTATTAAAAAAAATATATAAAAAATTCAACAAATTTCGTGGGCGTTATTTTTTTATTAAAAAAACCTTATCGGTATGCCCCGTGGGCACACCCCTGGCATTACTACATCAACTGTAATACATACAAAAGATACCTAATAAAGTTATAAACAAACTGTAACAATTTCATTAAAATCGCTCAAAGCGTTTTTAGATAACATTAAAAAAATGATTTAAAAAAAAACTTTTAACACCCTTTATCTCGGAAACGAAGCGTTTCCGGACCAGGGTGAAAAAATCCGCTCGAAAAACCCACTGAGTTTTTCGGTCCTGGATTCACTCCACGGGACTAGTAAACTCACAACTTGGGTTAAAAAATTTGAACAAAAAACCTCAACTTTTAGAATTTTATTACAAATTAGAAAAACACAATTAATTACCTTTATGAATAATATGACATTAGAAATATAATTAATGATTGTAAAAAACAGAATATTAGAGCAAGAACAATTAATTATTACCAGTCAATAGGGTGTGTATCAGTTGAGCGCAAATGTCTGTACACTTGCACTAGTTTTGTGGCTTTTTCCACGCCCAGGCGATTTCGAAGTTTACTCCAAACAAGTCCGAATGTAGAAAAGTATCGTTCAATGGAAGCTGAAGATGCCGGCGCCGAAGATAGACCTAAGAAAAAATCGCAAAAACCATGTGGCAAGGTTGATATGTTTTCGGTTCTTTTTACAAGTTTCCACCATTGAGGGGATGAAAACTGATTGATGACAGCATCCGTCATCAATGATGATGGAAAAAATGCTTCGTCTTTTATTCGACGAGCCATTATCCCGGGAAGACGGGAAAAACTCGAAAAAGTCCGAAAAAACCCGAAAGAGCCCGAAAAAACCCGAAAAAGCCCGAAAAAAACCCCATGGGCCCAGTGGGTTGGGTTTTTCTGAAAAAACCCGAATTCTTTTAAACCCTGTTCCGGACCCATGTTTATTAGGACATTTTTGTTTGTATTGATGACATCTATAAGTGGGTAAAATATCCGAACGTATTTTTTAAACACCCTGTATATTTTTGGGAACTCAAATTAGAAAATATATAGATAATAGCACTAAATTTGGTTGTCACGAAGTAAACTGGCACTTTATGTTCACTGAAGTGTAAAGGATTACGGCTTATGTGTAGCAATATTTGATAAAGCCACACTCGTATAAGTCCGTACCTAATAAGAAATGACAAAAGCCTTCTTACTGCTTTATCGGTTATATTTTTCATTTTATGTCATATCACAAGAAACATCGATCAGTCCCATTTCTTCGTTTGTGGATACCACAGAATTGCTTCACATTGTAGAAAAAGGGTTGGTTATCCACACAACAAAACAAATGAAGTCTGCTATTTTGTATAAACAACCAGGCGTATCCCTTGGAACCACCCCGTGTACCCCTAGACGACGCCTACCCCTGGTTGAGAATCCCCATACAACTTTATATTATACCTAACTATAGGGCATTCTATTTAAAAAAAAGAGTAGGTTCGGTTCGCCACACTTTTGTGAGCAACCCTGTATAATAACGACATTTCATTAATGTGCACCATTTTAGTACCTACAACTTTTATACAAGCGATTTTCATATAACTCTCATAGTTTTAGAAATATCTTCCACCCCTGCATCTTTTCGAGACCCTGTATGTATATAGTGTAACTGAAATGTTTGGCATTATTTTAAGGACGGATTTTACGTCACAAATTTGATAAAAAAAGTTCATTTAAACATTAAGGCGGGGGGGGGGGGGAGTTGAAATTGGATTCAAATTATTGTTAATGTTTACTATTTTTTTTTTCAACTACAAAAAACGTTATTGATATTTCCGCAGTATTTGTGACGAAAAAGTATTAATAGAAGTGAAAATTTAATAATCAAAAATTAAAAAAACAACAAAAAACACCAGTTCCTAAGACAGTTAAGTAAAAAAAAGGAAATTGGCTCTTATTCTTGCACCTATGCTACACTTACTTAAGTTTAAAAAAATGTATATGGCTTTAAGGTGTTGAAATTGGCAACCCATAATGTATTTGTTTTGTAAAAACTATTGGTTTTAAGAAAAAAAAAACTAAAACGAGCTAAAACGTTTTCAAGTAAAACAGGTATTCCAAATCATTTTAACGGAAATTTTGTATGTTAAATTTTTTTAATAAAAACATTTATACGAGTTGCTAATTTTAATCTCTTAAAGCCGTACGGAAAAATAAAAACAATTTCTTAAATAAGCCCCCCCCCCCCTCTAGTATCTCCGTAAAGGTCTAGAATTGAAACTATGCTAATATGAACTTGTTTGGCAAATTTGTGACGTACAATATGGGCAAGTATTTGAATTACACCCTGTATTATATTTGCTAACCATTAATAGTCCGCTGGATAGTTCTTTTTTCTTTCCCGTTTTTCTTGTTTTTCTTTTCTTTTTATATTGCTTAGTTCGAAATTATTGTATTGATTAATTAAATTTGCACTTTACGTAATTAGGCCTGTGCCTGTTTAAAGTGAATAAATAAATAGTAAGGAATGAAAACGTTGTTTTTATTTGCTTGCTTTTTGTTTTCTAAACATTCTGTATTTTTCATTGAAGAAAATCTTATTTTACTCACGAAGGATCTCAGGGTTTATATAAATTGAAAGGTGGTCACCCTAATCGTCTTATGCACCCATGTAAGTGCAGTCACAAAGATGACGCGGCCTAAGCTGAAATTAAAAATCCGACAAGACGAGTGACCGCGCAAGCCTAAACTAAAGTGATCAATTGTATAAAATAATGATAAAGAGCGTTCTTTAGATTCATACGATATTTCCGTTGCATTCCCCAAATTTCTTGAGCTTGACAAACACCTAGAACGCATCGAATTCGTCAGCAAATGAA
Organism: Agriotes lineatus; assembly: GCA_940337035.1. Taxonomy (NCBI): domain Eukaryota; kingdom Metazoa; phylum Arthropoda; class Insecta; order Coleoptera; family Elateridae; genus Agriotes; species Agriotes lineatus. The sequence continues at coordinate 85,302,444 of OW679203.1, forward strand.
CTCATATTTTTTTATGTGGAACGAAACACGCGAAACCTGTTATTCCAAAACAATTTAAATTTATTGTTTTCCAATCTCTTTATCATAAAAAAGCACAGAACTAGATTGGATCAAGTTTTTTTAACGCTGGAACAGGTCCAATCTCAACGATTAGCAATTAATAGGCGCCGAATTATTTCTTATCTAATCTTGCATGCGCGCATCGCCCGCCCTGTTCTGCATGCTTTACAGTTCCATTCACTGCGATCGCAGTTGGCGTGCGACAAACAATCGAATGCAGGCGTACAGCACAACTGATGCCGCACTGCAAGACTGAAACAATGATGAAACAAATGCCTGCGTACGTTATTCTGCAATTTCTCGCGAACACCTGGAGCTACAGATACCGAGTAACACATCTCCAGAACGGAAATTTAATTGCCCACTTAATGGCGTGCAAAATTTTATAAAATCTGATAACCGGAAGGAGTTGCTTGGATGTTACTCACCGGTGTAGTCGGCACTGCTCAGCGATGGGAACTATGCACCCATCGGCGATGTCCTTATCTTATATTTGCCAGAGTTGCTCACCCAAGTAACTTTACACAACGCCTTTTTAACGGCAAGAGGTAAACGCAACGATCAACCTTTGAGTACTTTATAACAAACGCAGGGCTTGTGCCACGCAATGGGATTTTTGCAACTAATAGACACAGAGTTAATATTTGTTATCGCAAAACAAACAAAAAACCACTCTGGGTGGGCAAATCTACACATCAATGTGTGATCAAGGTGGCTGGATGACGTGGTAAGATTACGGCGTTTGCGAGAAGGCGATACAGGGTGTAACTGACAGCGACGGAAGTTGCGGAAATTGAATAGTATGTAGTGCATGCAATTTGTTAACGGAGTGATAAACCGGTAATTACAAGCCTCCAACTGTAGAGTTAGCAGTTGTTTGGTGAACTTCCATGGCTCTAATTGGGCGAAAATGGGGTTTTGGGAATCGATAAGCGCTCCTCGGTAAATAAACTAAAAATAAGAAGTCTGATAATAGTGGAGTGACTTTCCCTTTACTAAAACTTATCTTTCGCCGCTTTCAGATACGATTAGTATGTAACCGTAATTAAAAAGGCCAAGCGCTGAGTATCTTTACTGTGATTTTTTCCTTATTCAGCAATCGTTTTTGACTCGCCGCATAGGTTGAATTGTAAATACAAAAGTTGCAGAAAAACATGTTTTAACGTTTTCCCTAAAGAAAGCGCAGGAGTGTTTAAAATTATGTACCCAATAAGTAAAAACACTTAGTAATGCGAATTATACTTATCGATATTTGCAAATAAAAAAAAACAATGCCGCCCGTGGGATTCGAACCCCCGCTCCCAGGCGGAATCCGAATGCTAGTCAGACGGTTTAGCCTCTCGGACGAACTGAGCCCGATCGGTGCCGATGAAATCGTGACCCACGCAGAGAGACGCAGGACAACATACATTTTTTATATATGGGGATATTTAGTCCCCCCCCCCTCCAAGTTTCTTCTATTTGGTTCTAACCTGTGCACTTGTTATGCATCTTCTACTAGTCATTTTCTTCATATTGCCATCTAATTACGGGACGCCCTACGCTTCTTTTTCAGTCTTGTCACAATTCTGTTGTTTCTTTGCTCATCGCCCATCGCCATTTCATTTTTGCTGCCACTACCGCCATATCCTTCATCTTCGTTTTATGTTGGATCCATGTCATTGATTTTCTATCTTTCAAGGTAATTTCTAATATAGACTTTACCATGTGACGCTGTGCAACCTGCAATTTGTGAATCGTTTCCCCGCGAATGTTAATGTCTCTACGCCATATATGAGGCTGAAGTTTATTTCCTTTTTTTTTGTATAGCGAATCTATTATAGCTTTATTTCATCCTTTTGGTATCTTCCTTTCTTCAACGTGTAACGTATTACTACCTCAATGGATTCTTAAAGAGTGGAGCTAACTTCACTCGACGGTTTTCGAAGCAACGAGCGCAGATCGATCGGGCACTTCCTTCTTGCTTCTCGGCAAGCCAAGTCGATTCAGTTCCGTTTAGTTGGGCCTTATAGAGATCTGAAAATCCATGCCATATTCCGAGATCATCGGGTGTTAAATGCATTCACATCTGTTCTGGAGTCAGCGTCGTGTTATTTTCCTCTATGATACAGACCGTAACGTTAAAATTTTTCACTGCACGCGTTCACAGGGCCGCTCTACACCTTAGGTATGCTTATATTCCCTTTGGTTTAGTGGCGATAAAGTTTCGCATTTAGGCCTTCTGAGATCCTCTGGGATACCGTTTCGATGCATTCGTTTGGTGCCGATAAATATTTTACCAACTGGACCGCTCCCGTTTGTAATAGCTGTAATTGTTTCGTGGAGCTCTTAGTCCCTCCTTCAGAGACGATCCAAAATTATGAGGTCGGGCAAGCTTTGTCCCGTCCCTCGTTGTATCCTTGTGAAGCGGTGCTGTTGCTGCCTTCGGAAAACCAGATGGCCGTAGCTGCATTATTTTAATTATGGGTAATATAGTACTAAGGAAATATTTTTGGCGTTAAGGTAGCCAGCGGAAGTAGTTCAAAATTATTTTGATAATACAGACTATGTTTTATACTTATAAGTTTTTCAAAGGCCTATCGACAGACTTGCGTTCTATTTCCCAGGTTAGAGTTCAGATTTTTACTGCTTGCATGCCAGATAAGAAGAGTTTTCGCTGCGCAGTTTTAGTAACTACGTTATGAGTATCAACCCTGATACTATTAAACGAGCAATTCACTTATGAGACAAATTTCAGTAATTTTCTTTCAATATTTAACTTTGATCATTTTATTTCTCTTTTGTGCCTAACGTAGCTCTTGCAAAATTTATTAGCCTGTAGCCTCCTGGATCGTTTCGCATTCGACCTAGTTTAACGTTTATGTACCAATTATAAACAAATTATAACATTTAACCTCAAGTTCTTTTGAATAGACGAGCCTGGTTTAACTTGTACGCATTCAGGAAGCTATTTATACTACTGATGTTTTATATTTTATTTGATTCAACTCTTTTTAGATGATAGGTTAGTGTACGCAAAAGCCGAATACGGTAAGTGAGTTTTATTTAGTTTAGACTGTGAGTTCGATTGTTTTTTGTTGTTGTCGTGGTTGACGACTGGCGATCTTATGTAATTTGCTTCACATTAATTACATTTTAAACGTTTTCTTTTTAAACTTATAGTTTCTCTATTTTAGACCTATAGAGCGTTTCATAAAACTCTTCGGTTTGTATTTCTTATCGGTCTGATGTTACAGTATCATCTTTTTCCTGTAACTGATTGATTATCTTTGTCATTTTTTAATCGTTTTCTTAGTACCTTTTTCCTTTTGCTTTCCTCAATTATTTGACTCTACTTTTATTACTAGTTTCCTTCTTCTTCTAGTTAGGCTTACAGCCTGTGTATCCAATTTGATTTGCCTATTCCGATGTGGAGGTCCAACACTTCTTCCACCTCTTTGGGGGTCTTCTCTAACCTCTTCTGCCTCTTGGTATGGTTTTTTTGCTCTTTTAACTAAGCTAAGTGACGCCAACCTGGAAAAACAGACGCTGCTACCTTTTGGTTCGCAGTGGGTATTTTATTTCTTTGCTATCCGGCATAGTTATCGAGCTTTGCCCTGTCCGCCACCTAGGGACGCGCCTTCTACGGGATGCAGGTTCCCCCTAGAGCACTGTGTCTTTAATTTATTTTAATAAAAATTATTTTTATTAAGAATGTGCGATATTATGCCCACCGAATAATTAGATAATTATGAAATTGTACAAACTAATAAAATTTACTTTAAAATCGCAATGATCCTTCTCTGCAGAGTGAATAAAAAGAAAGGAACAGTAACAGCGTCTGTTAACATCAAGAAACACCAACGTTTCTTATCCAACTATCGATCACAATTTGACATAGTTAACTGTTTTTGATTTGTCACACATTTTAGTTATGACATCAACGCTATTTAAAATAGAAACTGATATTTTTGTCTGGAATAACTAGATATATAAAAAAATATTACCTACCGCTCTATGTAGTAGTAAAAGAACGGCTCCTGTTTTAAGATTTTTTAATAAAGAAAACATTTTTTTCATGAAAAAAAAATGATTGTTTTTTTCGCCCTTTTTTCACAATTGGAACACAAGTAATTACTACAGTTAAACGACAACACTGTTTTCCTTTTACTTAAAGGCTCCCATCTTCGAGTAAACATAATTGTGTTATGGTTCACTAGTATATTCATCTGCGGTGTGTTTTGCTGTTGTTTAAAAAAGGTCTCGCTCAGAACTGAAAAAACACAAAAAAGTGAAAAAACCAACAGCTCCGTATGCTATTCTAATGAAAACAGGTTTGCTTAAAAAAAAGTTCTTTTCATTTACAACACTAGGCTCTGTGGCATCAGAAAATATTAAAATTCAACAACTTTTTTCAACAACGTTTCTTACTGTTTGGCCATCCTGTATATTAATACAACTTCCTAGTAAATGTTATTTTGCTCCACTGACACAGCTAACGTCATTACTGTACAATGTTCATTGTTTGTTTGGTTAGTTGTTGGATTGAAGTGTAACCTATTTTAAAATCAACCAAGAGCTTAGTTCTAGGAAAGAATAGTCAATAAAAGGAGCTCTTCAAATAGATACAAGGAGCACTAAACATATAATTTCATTCCCAGAAGTAAAAAAATCCAGCAGGTGTAAACGCTGACTTTTTGTGTTAGTGCTAGTGCTGCGACTGTCGAAAATTGCTGGTTTGTGAACAATGAAATAATTAGGGAGCATTTGGATAATTTCTAAACTTTTACGCAATGCAAAAATCCAAGATATAAAAATATATGCGTATGCGATACCTCAACTCTAATTGGTATCAATAAGCAGCGCTTTAATAATTGATTACAAGAACTTGAATGTGGATTAGTAACTTTTTATAATAATCAGTTCACGTGTACATCTTATTGGTGCCTCATGACACTACACAATTTTATAAGGTACCCGCGGTACTCGCTTTATACCTGGACTATTTTACAGAAATTTACAATTTTTGTCGCAACCTTTCCATCAAACGCCACCGACCAGAAGTTATGCGGAAAATACAATTTTTTGGAAAACAGCAACCGCTTTGGCGTTGAAAAAAATCGAGTATGTCATTTTGGATGGATGTAAACACGATAACTTAAGAACGACACGACCTATCAGGCTGAGTCATTTGCCAGTTTGTATGCAATGCAAAGAACTAAGTAGATTTTGGGCGCAATCGATCACTTTTCCTCACAGTTTTTTTTGAAATAACCTTTCACGGGTCGTATCAATCGAGTTATTTCTTATTGTGATTACACACTACTATTATGGAAACGGTTTCCAAATCGAATGCATTTAACGTCATATTTAATACGATACGGGGCTTGCAACGTCTCATCTTGTTTTCTACTGTATTTCTAACAATTTTCACATCATAAGTAAGAAAATTCGGAACAATATAATTACTTGTGGCTATAACCAACGTGGTAAATGGTAAATTTAAACAGAGCAAAACATCCAACACAAAAACATCTGCTAGAAGTTATTTTTGTCGTTATTTTCCTCTGGCTACCAATTAGCATATTTTTTGTTTATCTAAGAAATTCAGTTGAATCTCAATATGAACTGCCCACTATTAAAATAAAAACTGCAAAATCTGAGCCTGTTTTTAAACACAAACAACTTGCATGCTTCAAATAAGCCGCGGACACAGTTCGATAGACCGGGGAGAATCCTACGGCTTGCACGAAAGCTGGAATCTTTATGCGCATACCAGCCTACTGTGCTCAATTGTTTTCTCTGACTATATCAATTTCATACAAAACATAAGCAAATGATTTTCTAAAATGCAAAAGAAAAAGGCGAGACTTTTGCAAATTATTATAAAAAATACATATCTCGAAAATATACAGGATGTTCACCTGAATTGCAATATACATAGTTTCGAATATATTAAAATCGTGTTACCTAAATATTTCAATTCCGTTACAACAGCTGCAACTGCGCGTGCTTGATCCCAAACAACTTACAAAGTACTCGTGCAAATTATTAAGTAGCACATGTTATTGGAAATTGTGAAAACATTTGTTGATTTGAACAATTTATTCCAATAATCATGAGTATTAAATACAGGGTTTTTATTCCAATGTCAGTTTATTTCATGGTTTTCAAAGCCTTATACAGTTTAAAACGTATTACAATTTTAAATTTGCAAAGAAAAAACTACAACGCCACTGTCAACGACGTTACAGAAATATTACTGCTTTTCTTTACGCCAATGTATGGCAATTGTGAATATTTGAACTTCAATAACTTGTGAAGTACTCACGCAAAGAATTTGTGGAATATGACGTTGGAAAGAGAAAAGAAATGTCTATGCATACACACGATTTCAACAAATTATTGCAACTGGCATCAGCAATATTCTAACTTTAAAAATGCGGTTACATGAAACACACATTAACATTGCATTATGATGAAGATCATTACAACTACCTACGTTCGAACCCAAATAACTTGTAAACTATTGATCCCAACAGTTCGAGTTCTATATTTCCGAAAAGGTTCAAGGAAAGACCATAACATGACACTTAAAACTCAACAGCAGTCCTCCATTCAAATTTGGCACAAGGGAAGAAAAGCAAACATTTCTTACCCTGTAGTCAGCTTCAGACCTAGAGGTCCAGTTTTGCTTTCAAGAGACCAAACACGGTTTCGATTTTTCCTAGCCGCACATGCACAACTGCTCCGAACCGAACAAAATTGCTTTCTCACTGGCACGGGGGCTGGAAGCGACACATCCTGGTGCGAGAGTGATGACGAATTCGCGAGCGACTTCCACAGGAAGCGTCGAGGCTCTTTCTCCGCGCGGTCCGAAGAAACCGTAATCGCGGCGAAAGACTTTCTTGGTTAGTGGGCCAGCAGGTGGAAGTGTGTCAATGCTGGGGTCTAGAAGAATCCGCGGTCAATGCCTCGCACCGTTAGTGACTGCGGGCTCACGGACATGCGAACGCTCGAGAGCGCCGCTCCTGCATCCACGGAAACAATTGAGCGGCGGCGCTTAGGGGAACTACCCATTTGGGCCACTTACGGGACCACCCGCTCGAGGCGCTGGTACTAATTGGGCCCATCGATTAGCCAGATTCAGAGCATAACTACATTTTGTATGTAAATGCATCTTCATTTGTTGTGATACAGAGGCTTATTTTTCATCAAACACTACTATTTCTGCTTCCCCATCGACAAATAATGATACTAAGATGCTCCTTTACCAAAAGAAATGCCAGAAATAAAGGATACTGTCAAGTATTTACTTACGACTTATCTACATAAATCAGGCGCTTCCCCAGGTGGCGGATAGAGGAATGCCTTCCAAATATGGAGGACACCAGGGAAATAAAAGCACAATCTTGAGAGCGGAAGATAATACACACATATAATCAAACGGCTAATATAGTCAGATATGACGAAAAACATATTTGATAGTGGGCAGCTGCGCTCTCAAAATTGCTTGAGAGTGAAGATCAAAAACATCTGAAAAGTCACAAGATGGAAACTGTCAACATGGCTGGAAAACTGTGTTGATCGCCATCCTCCGGTAAGAGAAGACACGAGAAAATAAAATCAACATTTAGAAGAAAAATTCCAAAAAGAATTAAATTACCTTCAAAGTGACGATAACTTTACCATCAAACATTAGAAATCAGTTAATCTCCAAGTAAATGTGAATTGCAGCTGAAGAATATCGAATATCACAAACTTACCTTTAAAGAAGGGAAAACCACCAACGCAGAAATGCGCCATGTAATTTTCGTATAAAACGGCATCTCTATTTACTGTCATTAATAATTGAGGAGGAAGACACCCAAGAAAAATGCAAATTTTCAGACAGATAAAGAGAGTGACCCTGAACTAAAAAACCCGAATTTTGGGGCCCGAGAAATGCAAAAGTAAGAAACTGATGAAAAAACATTTGACTTCTCTTCTGTAAAGGAAGCTGAAAGCAAAGCCCTCATCGAAATAAAGGATTCTGTAAAAGGTATAGTCAAGTACTGTCGAAGATGAATTTTAACCATGCAAAATACGAAGCCGGACATTTCGGCGCCGCCACTTTGGCACCGCCATCTCGGCGCGGGGCCATCTCGGCGCGGGGCCATCTCGGCGCGGGGCCATCTCGGCGCGGGGCCATCTCGGCGCGGGGTCATCTCGGCGCGGGGTCATCTCGGCGCGGGGCCATCTCGGCGCAGAATTGGTTTAGAAAAATATACAGTACCCACAAGAGTCGGCAGCAAATGGGAATCATTTTTATTTTTGCTTTTCAAAAAAGTTTTTTTGAGGCAATAATTTGTGCTTGTCTGATAACCTATTTAGCCCGTATTAGATATATTGAGTGATTTTTACTTAGTGAGAAAATGACGTTTTTCGGAAATTAAACAGGATTTCAATGAGATTTTTTACTGTTTGTTAATTTTAGCTGACTGAACAATTTCAAGGCCAGAAAACAAATTTTTTTCGTAAAATTTGTTTCTGTTGAGGCTAGTAAATGCATCTTTCGTAATTATTTTTAAAATATATATAATTTTATTGCTAACGGAAGTCACCTGACCACTTTTGTTTGGCCCATGTGTTTGATTTTCCAAGAAACTCTAAATAAAAAAAAATCCATTTAATGCCAGCTTTTTGGCGATTACTGTGTTTATTATTTGTTTATAATGATTTTCTTAAGTAGTGCACACAGTAGTTTGCAAATTTGAATTCGGCGCCGAAATGGCCCTGCGCCGAGCTGATCCCGCACTGAGATGGTGGCAGCGCCGAGATGTCCTAGACCTTGCAAAATAGCAACTATTATTTTCTTCAAACTATTTGATTGTCTACCTCTCTAACGAAGAAGATACTAAACTTAAGAAAAGAAAAGCTCTTTACCTTTCTCAGCATCAATATTTAATGGGATACCCAGTTGGAGACGTTATTAGGCTACTGCTCCAGATCTAGAGGTGACATAAGTAGAGACAATCTTCATATTAACAATAACTTTAGCATTGACAAAAACAACACAGGTAAAATAATACCGTTGACATTGCCGTATCGTAAGTGTCACTCACATGGAGGTTCTATTAACGTCACTGAAGTCACTCTTGGCGTCACGGAAGTGTCTAAAAAGTTGTAAACCTAACGGTTAGCGATGCAGTGGAAAACATGACGTTGCAGGTAAGGACGCTATATAAGTATTACAAGGGTATCCGAGTTGGTAGATGAATCTATGATAGTCTTCAAGGGAGGCTCTAAAGCCTTTCTAAAATATAGTCTGTGTTAACAATCAATGTTGGACATACGCCTCTTCAAAGTCTCGAATTTTCTCTACCTTGGTCAGTTGCTCTACGGTTGGTCCAGATTCGTTTCAGGTCATCTGTCCATCGAGTGGGTGGTCTTCTGCAACTTCTTCTGTCCGCCTACCATCCACCTGTCTGGCGACGTGCCCGCCCATCTCCATGTCAGTCTTGCATTGCGATCTATGTCTTATACTCCGGTCCTTCTACATAATTCTTCGTTTCTCATTCTGACTCGATCTCGAAGAGTTAAGGCGAGCGTCGACCTTTCCATGCGTCCTTGAGTTTTGCATAATTTATTAGCCGAAATGTTTTATTAAGCTTTGAGTTATATCAAGGGAATAATCCCGTAGTGGAAAAGAAATTTAACGAGTTTGGACTGTTGTACTGCAAATAATTGAAAATTCGCGGATAAATATCGGAATGTTCTTTTTGGCAACTATTTTTTTGAAAAAAAAACGTGTCCTAGGTCGAACTGATAGATTTTTACAAGAACATGGGAAAAATGTGTCTTTAAAAACTTTTCAAGGTTCAAGTAATAAAGGGCCACTTTGCTATGACAAATGTCTAATTTATTAAAAGAAGCGTCTTGTAAAAAGAGAATACCGTAGGGTAATTACTACATACTAGGGGTAGGTCCTTGCGTCCCTCTTCAGCCAAGAACAGAAATTATAGGGTGAGCGGGAGAAAGAAGGGGTGGAGAGTGGAAGAGAGGCTATAAACGGTGGAGAAGTACTGCCCCGGCATTCGCCTCAGAGAAGTATTCTGTTGACTCAGGAAAACCACCTAAAAACCTGAATCAGAGCAGACGGTCGCGGGAATCGAACCCACGACCTCCCGAATGCTAAGTAGACGTGTTAACCACTAACTTATAGAGTTCGATATATACTAGGCGAAATGACTACTTAAAATACTTTATTTTTACATTACAGTTACGGGAAAAGGTTTGTTTTAGAAACATGTATATTCTAAACGGATCAAGTAGGGGTATAAGAGTTTATTAAGTATCAGCACTGGACAGTTTAGCGGCCGATGACAATATTGTCTGAGGCTAATAAATCTTACTGTACGGAATGCGTATAGTATTTTTTTTTACGATTGGAATAACTTAAACACTTATTTTTACTATAATATAATGCTGAATTGTCAAAAACGTTTGTTCTTTGACAAGTCAATAGTGTCAAATTTAAGGACATTAGTCAACGGTAATCAATTACTTACCGTGCAGTTATCGTAAATGCAACTTACTGTCATAGAAACTTATGCGCTAAATGAACTAAAAAGCCCAATCGCGCAAAATTCACTTTTCATATTTATCAAGTAAATGTGAGCTGTAAGTTGAAGAATATCACAGGAAGTTTTTTGAAGAAAATTTAATTTCTATAAGATCAATATTTAACAAATGCTAACAAAAATGCAGGTTACCTTCAAAGTGATGACACTGACCTCATCGGAATGGTTTACGTTTTGTTTAATTTTACCATTTGCCAATTTCAAATCCTAGGAAACGTTAAAGACTACCATCAACCTTAGACTTAGCTACCGGCTGTTACCAATTTGTCTGAAGTAGAATGTATTTAGTAATGACGCAAATTCAAATTTTGGTTTACAATTTGTTCAAAGTTTTAGACTTGCACTGATTATACTACTCCTTATAACATGAACCAATGAAACAACATGTATAGTTACGTTGTACTAACTTTTAATAATGTACATAGCAACGGTGATAATCATATACTCTCTTGGCTAATAACTGATAATCAAATACCTTCACAAACACCATGTTATCTGCTGATTGTACAATCGTCGTAGCAACTATGCTAACTGTACTTTTAATATTTATAAATAAACTGTTCAAACGTTGTTTATTGAGTCGTGATATAATCTAGCCGAATACAACTCGTGTCTTCTTGATTATCAAATCATTTCTGTTTCCACTTGATATATTGTTTTAGGGAATCACGCGAGTCCTTCGGACTCCCGTGATTGCCAGACAATACGAGGTATGTAAATTAAGTGATGAGACTGGCAACGTATCGTTCGATCTGGCAACACTGGCGATGTGGGACTTGTCAAAAATAAACTTTTTTTCCCTTTTTGCAACCTAATCCGGGGACATACTGTACAAATGAAAATGCAAAGTTTGGAAAAAATCGTTGAACCCGTTTTTGAAAAAAAAACACCATCCTGCCGGTTATGCGATTTTTTTCAAAAAGCTTGCTGTCGCCCTCTTTTTGTTTTTGAGGTATGATGTTCACCAGACAGACACACAGACAGACAGACACGCAGACAGACTGACAGACACGCAGACAGACCAATGAACAAAAATATGTTTTTTGGGTTCAGAGGACTCTAAAACGTGAAGATCTGTTGAAAACTCCATTTCGAATTTTTGGGATGAATCTAATATTTCCTTTATTGTAAAAGGAAGTAAAAAGGCTAAAGAGGAATCCGGACCTATAGAAGGTTTAGCCTTACAACAGTAAAAACAGATAAGGTACGATGTGTCCTAAAAAGAAGCAATATCAAAACCGTGTTTACGACCAAACAAACTTTGGGTAATTGTTTCAGGTTAGCAAAGGACAAAATATCAAGTTCAAAGAGAGTTTGTGTATATAGTATTTCTTGCGCTTGCGGCTATAGTTGCATTGGACAGGCTGGCTGTTCTATTGTTCTAAGACTTGAGGAAGATAAAAGGAAACATAAACGCATTAGAACATCAGCCACACTTTGAGCAAGCCTTAGTACTTGCCAGAGTACCTCACTACCATCTACGAACGAGGCGTGAAGCTACAGAAATAGAAAAACATCCACATCATCAAAACTCAAAACCACAGCTCTTCAGCCAGCCACGCGCCACCGACTTGAAGTGCATTGGACTCGAATGACTAGTTTAGAACATCCGACTCTGATGATGCAAACTACAATGTATTACGTGCACTAACGAACACAATTATTACAAAAATTCGTAGATTCATAAGATGCAAGGCACATGAAGCTAGCAAAAGATGAGCGTTTATCTAGAAAGACGACGCGGTCTAAGCCGAAATATAATTTCACTATTGCCAGTTTGATTTTCAACTTAACCAAATCTACGGAGAATATAATTTAAATCAAGATTATGATAATTGTCTTATCGGTTATCGAAATGGCAAATATTGATAACATTCATTAAAATTCTAAGACACAAAGGCTACTGAAGTGGCATGTTTTACCATATACGAAGCGGCATCAACATTATATATCTGATATTTCCCATCAAAACTGAAGGTAACCAAAAATATTTAAAAAAATCACTATTGCTCATTTAGATTTAGAAACCAGCATTTTTAAGTTGAAGAATGTCGGAGATCGCCTTTAAGAACCTTACTTTTTGCAAACATACTCAGCGTAGTAGTTACCTTATTGAAAGATTAGATTACTGAAATGCATTTTCATATGTTCTAAAAAAAAATCAACTGAAAGACGGTATACATTACAATATAAACAGTTTGCAAAATTACATCCAAATAAAAAAATACTTATAGATTCATGCTTCTATATTAAAAACAAAGGTAAGTATAGTCGGTTCGGACGTTCGGTATACCTTGCAAAATTGTCTCGGGCAACTTTTCAGTAAGTAAGAAATAACAGTTAAAATATTGAACATTCTTTGTGGGACGGATTCAGATCCGCACCGGGTCGTAAACAAAAGTCTACCTAGCTGCGAATAAGTTAATGTAAAATGAACTTATTCTCTTGTAAAACCCTAAGACCGCGATTCAACGATTTTTTTACCTCTAGCATCGACCAGTTTCAATGAGAAGTAATAAGTTGGTGCCGAATGCTGGTGATTGAACTGAATGACTTAATGTCTGGTTGGCGCTTCCGTGTCTGATTTATATAGCCTCCCCAGTTGCGTAAGTGCAGGGTTTATGGCTTGCCGGTTGCCAGACGGACCCTTCGTTTTCTCAAAAATGCCATTTAGCCAATGGGCTCCGTTTCTAAGCCAACGCATCGAAATTAATTTATTGCCCTTCTGCTACACAAGATGTCCGTTCGGCTAAGTGTGATGTCACTATTGTTCCGACGGCTTGCGGCACCAGAGTGTTCTATTACCCGCCTTTTGGTTTGCGGGCGGTTGAGCAGCCGTTTTTTTTCCAAAAGGCAGCGAATACTTACTGTGGATCCCGGATTCCCTGCAGTTTCAATTTCGTGCCCTTCTACATTGATGACGGATGTAATTTGTCATTCGCGACGCTAATTGGTCAGTTTACGATACTAGACACTTAGTTGCGCGTAGCATAACATCCATAATGAATTCCCCGCTGTGGTAGTCTGTATAGGTTTTTGAACTTAAGTTTTCACTTTTAGTATCGCTTGTGCTTACCCACAAAGTAATACTATTTTGTATTCTTTGTAGAAATCATTTTTAGACATGCGAGATTCTTGGAACCATTCGGGTTTTAACAACAACAGCTTTATGCACACATTAAAACCACAAAATACTTTTTTACCTGAATATTTAATCAACAATAAATAATTGGATCAGGTTTATGTCTTAGATATATTATAATGCCTTCTTACATTAATGTGAAATTTTTTCTCTAAAATTGCCACTGTAAGATTTTTTTAATAACAAAAGATCGTGCACTTATAAAAATTCAGAACGTAGTAACTCTGAAAATTAATTTTTCTGCTGCCAAAAATTCAGTCGCTTCTAAACCTGCCATATAATAACCAAATATAGAGTAGAGGCCCTCTTGTTAACTGGTAAGTCATGATTTTTTTAAAGCTTACATTGGCTTTTCGCCACAGTAACGCAAGAATTATTTAAGAAGTGACGCTGTTTTTTATCTAAATAATGCTGTGACTCCAACACAACGGGTGTTAGGACTTACTGCATTCAGAACTACTAATGGACACTTACATAACTTGAAATTACGATGTAGACTGAAATATTTCAAGGATAATTGTGTCTTTTTTTCAGAGTGAGAAGTTTCTTTTGCAAATACAATCAAAGCGTGTTGAAAAATTTTTGTCTTAAGCTAATTTCTACATCACAGATATAATATATTTAGTATCAAATCTTAAAGCTACTTCGAAAAATCATTCGTAAGGTCTGCAAACGCTCATTTGTTTTGTTTTTCAACCTTAGTACATAAAATCATGAAATACGGGCGTAAAAGTGAACGTGGACATAAAAAGAGCATTGGAACTCACTGTAAAATGCAGCCGATTTCTGAGAAGTCGAATTCGAGTTCAAATGCATCACTTTCTCGGCAATCTAGAAGCTTCTCGCTTCTGTGACCCGAAGCGGATCCATTGATAGCGAGTACTCCGCTATCAAACGGCGCAGCCCGGTTCCGGTTGAAGGCTTTTGTTTACCAAGCTGCAACTTTCCAGAAGCCCCACAAGTCGACGATCCTAATTAGGAACGAGAGGATTACGCACACCTTTTCTGTCGGAATTATAAATCACCGTTCTCGCCCATGACGTAAGGCTTTCGAGAGATAATGTGGGATGCTGGTCGCGACACCAAATGTGCAGAAGCAAGTAATAAAGGGTGGTGCAACCCGATGTTTAAGATCCTGGCCACGGCTCCAAAATTCTCTAAAACAAATGAAGTGCAGGGTAAGAGGCTTCAGATCCTGGTCACAGTTGCAAATATGCAGAAACAACCCAAGGGCGTTGCAGTCAGATGTTTTCCATACTGACAACGGCGCTAAATTACTAAAAACAAATGAACGGTATTGCGTTTTAAGAAACAAGCGAATTACCCTTCTGCAGATGTTTACGATCCTGGTCACGGCACCAAATTTTCTAAAACAAATTAAGGGTGGTGCAAGGAGGTTTCAGGTCTTGGTCACTGTCTCAAATGTGCAGAAACAACCGAAGGGCGTTTCAGTCAGATGTTTTCGATACTGAGAACGGCGATAAATTACCGGAAATAAGTGAACGGTGATGCGAAGATGCATTCAGAAATAAGCAAACCACCCTTCCGCAGATTTCTAAGGCACCAAATTCTCTAAAACAAATGAAGGGCGGTGCAAGGATGTTTGAGATCCTCGACACAGTCCAAAATGTGCAGAATCAACCGAAGGGCGTTGCAGTCAGATGTTTTCGATACTGGGAACGGTGCTAAATTACCAGAAACAAGTGAACGGTGATGCGAAGATACTTTCAGAAACAAGCCAACCACCCTTCCGCAGATGTTTAAGATCCTGGCCACGGCACCAAATATTCTAAAACAAATGAAGGGCGGTGCACGATGGTTTTAGATCCTGGTCACAGTTCGTGCGAACGGCGTTGCAGTCACATGTTTTCGATACTGACAACGGCGCTAAATTACCGGAAACAAGTGAACGGTGATGCGAAGATGCTTTCAGAAACAAGCCAACCACCCTTCCGCAGATGTTTAAGATCCTGGTCACGGCACCAAATTCCCCAAAACAAGTGAAGGGTGGCGTGAGTCGATGCCACGCAACAAATTTCCAAAAACAAGTGAAAATTCCGCTGGAAGAATTGGTGTCGTTGTTACACTTTCTCCAGTGCGAACGGCCTTGAATTTACGCAACTGGAGAAATTTGGGGGCGGCTATGGTTACGGTCAAGAACGTCCGTCGCGATTAGGCGGTCTCCTTTCGGGCAATTACGAAATAATTCGTTCCGGCTGCGTTGGGGGTGGTGAGCCGCCGCTTTTTCAAGTGTGATCGATTTGGGAATAATAGGCCTGCGTTGTGAATAATTTAAGAGGGGCGCGGAAGAAAACATTTTATGGGCCGAAAGGCGGCAAATGAATTGGAATTACTAATGCATAAAGCAAAAAGCGCGTTACACGCAGAAGACGAAAATAAACACAAACAGTTTAAGTTGCCGGGCAATAACAAAGCCAGATGCAATCGATGGGTGGCCATTGAGCAATTCGGACGATTGAAATTGGGGTTTTCTGCCGTTATGAAGTGTCGCCGCCGAAGTGTGTTGTCTAACGGCATGTCCCGGTTGTCGATGCATTATCGTACAAGTCCTTAAAAGCGCAGACTACAGTTATTCGGGAATAAGAGTCTTAAAACGGCACTTGCAATAATAATAATCTTACAATTGTCGCGCAATTGTATGTCCTTAATGCTTAAAAGATTATAGACAGAGAACGTCTTTCATACTTTATTAGAACAATCAAAGTTTGATTGAATAGTTGACGTAAA
This sequence comes from Agriotes lineatus, assembly GCA_940337035.1. Lineage (NCBI taxonomy): Eukaryota > Metazoa > Arthropoda > Insecta > Coleoptera > Elateridae > Agriotes > Agriotes lineatus. The sequence goes on from OW679203.1 coordinate 85,318,995, forward strand.
AAGTAATCGTTATCGATATCCTGACCAGTCTCGAAGTTTAATTTCCTTTTCCTTTGCAGCTCTTGAACACTTGTTCAGAGTAGGTACTTCTGTTTCAACGCAATCGCCCTAAAATTCTTATCGGTTAAGTGAATGCGACATTTAATGGAAACAGATTGCAAAACAAGACAATAGGCAGAGATAAATCTATGTTAATCCATTCTGTTCGGTTTACGAAACTGTCTTAATTCTGCCAAAAAGAGGCCATATATTGAGGCTTGGCGAGTGTTTTCTAAATGATAGCAAAAGTGTACCACTCGTGAAAACGTTTACCTTGTTGGTTAGATCAAAGCTTCGAACACGGTCAATGACGTTATTGGACCCATCACAATAATTGCACGTTTCAACTGAATGAAATAAAACGCGAGAACAACTACCGTTAACGAACATTGAAATTCCTTCTCCATGGTAACCTTTTCAATCCTTGTTGAGGAGTGCTAGTTACATTGCGTCTTCAAATTGTTATCAGTTAAGCAGCTGCTTTTAATGAAACCAGATCACAATGCAAGACAATAGGCAACGATAACTGCTTGGCTAATCATTTTGATTCGGTTTACGAAACTGAAGATTCTTAATTCCACCAAAAACTAGACCAATATATCCTGGCTTGAAATGTATTTTCTAAATGACAACAAAAGCGGAGGACTAGCCTTGAAGATGTTTACCATCATCATTCGTATTAAAGCTTGGAACGCCTAGTCCTATGGCAAAAATTGCACAGTTCAACAATTGAACAGTTGACCGAGCTCTGTGAACTAGTGGTTGCCACGTCTGCTTAGCATTCGGGAGGTGGTGGGTTCGATTCCCCTGGCCGTATGCTCTGATTCAAGTTTTTAGGTGGTTTTCTTGAGTCAATAGAATAACTCCTCTAAGGCGAATGCCAGGGCAGTACTTCTTCACCTTTCCTGGCCTCTCTTCCATTCTCCACCCCTCCTTTCTCTCACCCATCCTGAAATTTCCATTATTGGCTGAAGACGGACGCAAGGTCCCTATAGCACCCCACCCTCAGTTGGGGGAATTGAAATGACCCTGAACCTTTACTTTTTTGAACAGTTAAATCCAATGATCAACAAAATAAAAAAAGCCACAGGACTATACAAAACAAAAATGACCACATACTCGCTGTTGCTAAGAGTAAAATACGACGAAATAACAATTAAAACACGGAAAATCTATGAAAGACTATGATAATACGAATCTAGTCAAAACCTCAGCAGGACCCTATGAAAGACCTTACGACCATTTTAATGCATTCACTAGGAACTTTTCGCTAATAAGTTTTCCGCAGGAATCAACACAGCTACTGGACCAAAATCCCTCTACCGGACAACTGTCTTGGATGTGGAGCAATGCCTACATGACCCACACAGCAATCTTCGGTATCACAAACAGGTGCGGACTCCGAACTTGCTACTGAAGTCTCCGTCAAAAAAGGCAGAGAACTGCGACATGAATAAGTCTTGAAACTGTAACTTTCTCGCCAGGTGATGTTAGGTTAAGTGACGAGAATTGACTCTCAAATTTGCTCATCGATAACGCGGACAGAAAATACCTCATATGAGACGACTCGCCCATCAATATTGCACGGCGATACAAACCATTTAAGCTAGTGATAAACTTGAAAAGACACCCTACACACGACTATTTATACTATCTGGCCCGGAGGACGTGTCTTATGCGACTAACCAGGTGTCAACTTCAACAGAGCGTAAAGTACAAAGTGGGGGGATGGGACCTTAGACCTAACATTTTTTAAGGCGTTAACTTCAACAAAACAGCTAAATTCTTTTAAAAGTGTGACCATTTTTAAGAATCAAGATAATAAAATTTTGAACAAAAACGGAGGTCCCATCCCCCACTCTAGTCTTTACGCTCTGTTGAAGTATAAATAGCGTTAGCATGTGAAGAGCATATTTTCGGTCAACTTGCTCTCTCATCAAGGCCACTAAAGATGACAGCTTAGCTGTCGAAATACGTATTTAGCGGTTGTTAAATATTTGTGTGGTTAGGGGTTTTTAACGAAATGTGTCAGATTCAAACCACAGGCTCCAGCAGTGTTTTAGGAATCCACCCCTAGCAATCCTTGAAAATCTAGATGTGATTACTGATTACCCTCAAACTGGATATTGCTATAGTTTCAATATTTCAAAATAAATGGAATAAACCGAATTGTGTCAGTGGGTTCCTGTACAAAAATCCACATTTTAAGCTTTGTCATCTAGAGCAGTTTACAGAGTCAAATCAACCTTCACCAATCATCAAAATGCCTCGTCTTGATTTGTATCTGCATTTTTAGTTACTAACATTTCTGAAATATAGGTGCTTTCATCTTCAGCTGATTTACTATCATAAAAAATCTTGAGGGCGAGTATTGTTAGAAATAATGAGATGTGTCGCTTCGTTGCGTAAAACCAAGAATGCTTTAACAATGCTTCGAATTAAAAACCATTTTAATCAATATTGAAAGTGTAAATTGCCGTTTCCTTATATGTACCACGACGCATGCCTGCTAATTAAATATTTGTAATTATAACATCAGTGCGTAACTTTGGAAGCTTCACCTCATGTTTTTTACAAATTCTAACTTACATCGTTCAAGTGTATTCGCTCGTATGTTATTGTATCCAGTTTAACCACCTGGGCTTCACTCTTTTACATTTTTAAGAGATCACGGAACAATTCCGGTATGTTTACTACAGGTTAAGAATAACAGTTGTCCGTTTACAATTGCTAATTTTCTGAACTACGTGCTTTCTTACTTCACATTGCATGCTGGTTTGCTATCCCATGAAGTAACACAGTTTAGTTGAGTATGGGAAATATGCAGGTACCTGAATAAATAGCCCTCAGTTATAAAGAAATAGGTTTTGGGAAGGTGTAAATCATTTTAATCACTCAGTGAATGTTATTTGTTATAAATTACACGACTTAAATATTTGCTTAGCACTACTGCTTAATGTGTTAATGATGTTTAGTTTTGAGTAATCTACGTAGCGGAAGCGGGGTTTCCAGTTTATATGTTATATATAAACTACTTTGCATAATCTGTGATATTTGTCATAGAATTAAGCGTTCTCGAGGGTTTGTTTATGCCAGTAATTACGAACCATTATTTATACTCTACTTGTTATTACATAAAAGGTACGTATTCCCAATGCGTCTGAGGGACAATAGAAGATTTAAAGATCCTGAAAGGAGTCCAGCAAGAGTGTATATGGTCGCGACTTTCCACTCCAGTTAATATTTACCCAGACAAAAATTACAGAGGCGGCGGACAACAGGAACGAAGGTATAAAAGCAAATAGAATGTTGGGTGTTGTTAGTAACAAAGTAAAAAAGAGTACAAAAATTTATTCAACAGGATTCGGAAATCCAAAGAATCATTGTAATTGAAGGAGAGTAATACCCATGTTGTATAGTAAATCAATGGTGACTATAGAGTGTAAAAAGTTTAGAATGGAGCAGTTGAGAACTTCCTTCATAAAAATGAAAAAGTGTTGCAGATGTTTTACTTTACAACTGCGTATACAACAACTGATAAAATAAACGTCGAGATGTGGATCTATGGAAAATTACTGAAGATTTCATGCATCCTTCAAAATCAATATAGAGAATTGAAGTACCTGGGACATACAATTCGAAACTATAAATAAACAAATTACAACTACTTCCCATTCATGGAAAAACTGAAAGTGTAGAGAGATTATAAATGTTGCGTCAGTGTAGAAGTACTAATCATTGTTTAAAGCAGTGGTATCTGAAGTAGAGTTAGTTGATGATCGCAATCTTCGCTGTGGGAAAGAAACAGTGCGAACGAGAAACTCCTTTAAGAGACCGAAAATAAATAGCCGATAACCTACATCCAAGAGAAGAAAATAAGTACTGCTGTCAGCATAGACATAATACCGATGTAGCAACGGCCCGTGCAATGGTTCAACGACATCATAATCCTTCGAAAAATTTCGACATCCTAGGCTGCTCCATTGAACGGCAGACAAGCCAATAAGAGCCTGCCGAATTCTAAAAAATAAGACAATAGACACGTATCACGTATCTGCACGTGTTTAAATACAATTAGTTTGTTAATGTACTATTTTATTTTATTTATTAAATGCTGGTGCAGCAACAAACTAAAACGACATTTCAACGATAAGAGTTCAATGGTCCTGTCAAAAAGCTGAATTCGACGCTTATATTTAATATCACTATATAAAATTAACGCCAAATGTCCAAACATTAAGAATTTGTCATGTATGCGACTAGTAAAGGGCTGGAAATATTAAATATGATTTTATCATGGCACTCATTACTAGTAAGATCTGGGAATTAAACAGGTGTAATTGTAACCAACTCATGCCATTGCTTGAATTTCAGCACTATGCATAGTTCTACATTTATCATATGGCGGATTACTTTCTACAACATTTCTGAATCATCGGCTGTAGTAGGAGAATCAGAAAGTAGGCCCATGATCCCTCCGTAACTCCAGGTTTGACTGAATGCCATTGCCTAGATAAAAATAGAATCTTAGCTACAGAAGCGAAAGCGTCTAGCGCTTTAGTGATGGGAAACTTGGGAATCACTTGCATGACTTCATCGATTAACAATGTTGCTCCCCACGAGTTATGCAATTCATTATCCCGGCAATTACCGGGAAATTTACAATTTCAATATTGATTAAAACTGTTTTTAATTCGAAGCACTGTGAAAGCATTCTTAGTTTGACGCAACAATGACACATCTTATTATTCCGATACTCATCCTCCAGCTTTTTTATGATAATAAAGCAGCTCAAGATGAAAGCAACTTTATTTTAGAAATGTTAGTAACTAAAAATGCAGAAACAAATCAAGAAGCGGCAATTTGATGATTGGAAAAGATTGATTAATGGATTTTTGTACTGGAATCCACTAACACAATTCGCTACAAACCCCTAACCACACAAATATTTAACAACCGCTAAATACGTATTTCGACAGCTAAGCTGTCATCTTGCGTCGTCTTGATGAGAGAGGGAGACTAACCCGACAACGTTGGCCGAAGATATGCTCTTCACCAAATCACCTGTGAAAGTCAGCACATCTCCGTCTTTGTTCAAATTTTTATTATCTTGATTCTTAAAAATGGTCAAAGTTTCAAAATAATTTAGCTGTTTTGTTGAAGCTAACACCTTAACAATTGTTAGGTCCGAGGTCCCCCCCCCCCTTCTGATCTTTACGCTCTGTTGAAGTTGACACCTGATTGGGCGCATAGGACACGCCCTCCGCGTCAGGTAGTATACATAGCGTTAGATTGTGCTGAAGTGCTGACTTTGGCATTTTCGGCCAATTTTGTCTTTGTTCATAGCTACCAAAGATGACAGCTTTGCTGTCAAAATACGTATTTAGCGGTTGTTAAAAATTTGTATGATTAGGGATTTTAAACGAATTGTTTCATTCAAGCCACAGGAATTAGCAGTGTTTTAGGAATCAACTGTTACCAATAGTTGCAAATCCCGATGTCACTACTGACTATCAACAAACTCGATATTGCTATAGTTTCGCTATTTTAAAATAAATGGAGTAAGCCGCTTACTCTATTGAACGAATCTTCTGCCGCAGATTCAAATGTCAAAATGGAACGGCCACAATGATGCGGTAGACTCTCCGGGGGCCACGGAAAAAAAGTTAAGCACCAGTGCATTACAGTACCATTTGCAAAACCGTTCCTGTGGCCGTAGTCGTTGGCAGTGTGGATTTGTTTTTGCAAAAGTAACAAACTAAAAGCAGCTAGGTGAGATGTACTGATCAGGTATACAAATTACTGGCAAAGTTGGACCCAATTTACCCCAGTGAATAATGGCCATTCTGTCTGTGCAAATAACAATCAAAACCTAACCTGCCAACCTCGACTGGGACACAGACTGACAGTGTAACCAACTACGCATTTCACTACTGCCAAACCTATAACACGAATCAAAGGCGACTCAAGTATAAATTTATTTGATCCCTGTCACTTCCAATTGATTTGTCACTTTAACTTTTCACGGCTGCCAATACAAAATTTATGTTTTTTGGTATTGATCGAGTTATTGGATAAAATTTTGTATGGCACGCGTGTGCTATTACACACAATTCACTCGAGAAAAAACCCCACTCGGCCTGGCGTCTCGAGGGCTTAACTTTTCCCTCGTGGATTATTTGTAATATAATGCACTTGTACCCTAATAGCTATTTATGTATCAAGTGCGCAAACTATAGTTTTAGGGGACGAATCGTAATTAATACGAGAAGTACCCAAAAAAAGTACCCAAAAACTATTTCGCGTACGTGTTGCATATACAAGATTTTTTGTCACGAGTTCTCTAAACCACCAAATTGATTTAAAAATTGGTTTTTAAATATCGGGCTGTCAAGAATTACCTTGGTCAAGGATGGTCATGATTTTAAAATATTATGCCGGAGTTGGTGACACTGTAAGTCTATGACAAATGCTAGGTTAGTGAGTTAGATTTGGCGTCGCCCTGTGTCAAAACTGATGCAAAACCTAATCTGATAACCTCGAGTTGGACATAGCATTGTTTTGCATTGCATTGTTAATAAAAAATATCCTCTAATCTGTTGTCATAGAAATTTTAGAGTACTAGGTCCCTAAAAATCCATTTTGCGGCGTGTTTTGAATTCGCAACATGGTCATTTTAGAGAACGAATGCAAAAAATTCCATTACATTTTACACAACTTTCTAGATATGACAAAGTAGATTATTTTAAAGATAGCCAAAGTTTATTTCGCATAATTTTTCATAAGCATTGCGTTGTAATTCCATGGTCGATTTAATCTCAAATTATTTCTTAAAAAGTTTTAAGTACCTATGTCTGGAAAAAGCTTCCTGTTGTCGACTATCAAATCAAGGTAAATTGCCATTGTTTATTCAGATAATATCAAATAAAAAGAACAGAAATTAAATGCAACCGAGTACAAATTATGTACTTCTAGATTAGTAAGTAGCAAATATTTGTCATTTTCAATTATTTTCTATAATTTCAAGATCGTAAGAATTCCTGCAATGCTCATATTTCCCATAATTTTTCATGCAATGAGATTTTTTGTTAGAAGCGTTTTCTGATGCCGCCTTAAACTGAGATTTTTATGAAAGCTCCTGCGATTTTTTCGAGTAAATAGATTTTCCACAAATTTTCTGAAATTTTCCAATATATTCACAGATTTTCGTCTTCATTTCTTACGAATTTTGTTATGAGTGTCGAATTTTGTTAAAAGTGTTTTCTGACGCCCCTTCAATCTTCTGTGATTATAATTTTTGTGAAAGCTCTTGTGACTTTTTCGAGTGATGTAATTTTCCCTATATTTCCTGTGAATTTTTCCAATATATTCACAGATTTTCGTCTTCATTTCTTATAAATTTTGTTAAGAGTGTCGAATTTTGTTAAAAGTGTTTTCTGACGCCCCTTCAACCTTCTATGATTAGGATTTTTGTGAAAGCTCTTGTGAATTTTTCGAGTGATGTGATTTTCCCTAGATTTCCTGTAAAATTTTCCAATATATTCACAGATTTTCGTCTTCATTTCTTATAAATTTTGTTAAGAGAGTTTTCTGACGCCTTTTCAACCTTCTATGATTAGGATTTTTGTGAAAGCTCTTGTGAATTTTTCGAGTGATGTGATTTTCCCTCTCCTGTGAATTTTTCCAATATATTCACAAATTTTCGTCTTCATTTCTTATAAATTTTGTTAAGAGTGTCGAATTTTGTTAAAAGTGTTTTCTGACGCCCCTTCAACCTTCTATGATTAGGATTTTTGTGAAAGCTCTTGTGAATTTTTCGAGTGATGTGATTTTCCCTAGATTTCCTGTAAAATTTTCCAATATATTCACAGATTTTCGTCTTCATTTCTTATAAATTTTGTTAAGAGAGTTTTCTGACGCCTTTTCAACCTTCTATGATTAGGATTTTTGTGAAAGCTCTTGTGAATTTTTCGAGTGATGTGATTTTCCCTCTCCTGTGAATTTTTCCAATATATTCACAAATTTTCGTCTTCATTTCTTATAAATTTTGTTAAGAGTGTCGAATTTTGTTAAAAGTGTTTTCTGACGCCCCTTCAACCTTCTATGATTAGGATTTTTGTGAAAACTCTTGTGAATTTTTCCAGTGATGTGATTTTCCCTACATTTCCTGTAAAATTTTCCAATATATTGACAGATTTTCGTCTTTATTTCTTACGAATTTTATTATGAGTGTCGAATTTTGTTAAAAGTGTTTTCTGACGCCCCTTCAACCTTCTATAAATAGGATTTTTTTGAAAGCTCTTGTGAATTTTTCGAGTGATGTTATTTTCCCTAGATTTTCTGTAAAGATTTCCAATATATTCACAGATTTTCGTCTTTATTTCTTATAAATTTTGTTAAGTGTCGAATTTTGTTAAAAGTGTTTTCTGACGCCCCTTCAACCTTCTATGATTAGGATTTTTGTGAAAGCTGTTGTGAATTTTTCGAGTGATGTGATTTTCCCTAGATCTCCTGTGAATTTTTCCAATATATTCACAAATTTTCGTCTTCATTTCTTATAAATTTTGTTAAGAGTGTCGAATTTTGTTAAAAGTGTTTTCTGATGCCCCTTCAACCTTCTATGATTAGGATTTTTGTGAAAGCTCTTGTGAATTTTTCGAGTGATGTGATTTTCCCTAGATTTCCTGTGAATTATTGCTAATATATTCACAGATTTTCGTCTTCATTTCTTATAAATTTTGCTAAGAGAGTAAAATTTTGTTAAAAGTGTTTTCTGATGCCCCTTCAACCTTCTATGATTGGGATTATTGTGAAAGCTCTTGTGAATTTTTCCAGTGATGTGATTTTCCCTAGATTTCCTGTGAATTTTTCCAATATATTCACAGATTTTCGTCTTAATTTCTTACGAAGTTTGTTATGAGTGTAAAATTTTGTTAAAAATGTTTTCTGGCGCCCCTTCAACCTTCTGTTTTTAGGATACTTGTGAAAGCTCTTGTGACTTTCGAGTGATGTGATTTTCCCTAGATTTCCTGTTAAATTTTCCAATATATTCACAGATTTTCGTCTTCACTTCTTACGAATTTTATTATGAGTGTAGAATTGTGTTAAAAGTGTTTTCTGACGCCCCTTCAACCTTCTGTGATTAGAATTTTTGTGAAAGCTCTTGTAACTTTTTCAAGTGATGTGATTTTTACTATATTTCCTGTGAATTTTTCCAATATAGTCACAGATTTTCGTCTTAATTTCTTATAAATTTTGTTAAGTGTCGAATTTTGTTAAAAGTGTTTTCTAATGCCCCTTCAACCTTCTGTGATTAGGATTTCCTGAAAGCTCTTGTAACTTTTTTGAGTGATGTGATTTTCCCTAGATTTCCTGTGTTTGCAATATATTCACAGATTTTCGTCTTCATTTCTTACGAATTTTGTTAAGTGTCAAATTTTGTTCAAGTGTTTTTTGTGACTTGTGATTTTTCAAGTGTTGTGATTCTCCCTAGATTTCCTGTGAACTTTTCCAATATATTCGTGGGTTTCATCTTCATTTCGTACGAATTTTCGTGAGAAGTGTTTTCTGATGTCCCCTCAAGCTCCTGTGATCAGGAGTTTTGTGAAAGCTCCTGCAATTTTTTCGAAGAATAAAATTTCCCCCAGATTTTCGGAAAAGTGTTTCAATATATTCTCAGCATTTTGCCTCTATTTTTTACGGTATTTTTCTAGAAGTGTTTTCTGATGTACCCTCAACTTTCTGTGAATAGGATTTTTCTAAAAGTTCCTGCGACTTTTTCAAGCAATGAGATTTTACCTAAATTTACTGTAAAAATTCAATATACAGCGTGATTAGCAATAACTGATTGAGTTGGCAATCTAAAATTTTACTTGAAGTTGGCAAGATTGTAAGTTTTGCGCCAGTCTGTGTCAAAACCTAACTTGCTAACCTCGAATTTGACATATAAAACTTAGTCCTGCCAGTTTCAAGTAAAATTTTGGATTACCAATTCAATCAGTTATTGCTGATTAGTGATCGGCCGATACGGATTTTTTTTGCCGATACCGATAATCGGCCGATACCGATATTTTAGTTGCCGATACCGATATAATATCGGTATCGGCACTGCATTTTTAAAAGGTCTGTAATTATTTAATATACGTTGATATAAGTAAAAATTGTCAACTCCGCATCGATGCGGACGTGACATGAACCAATTTCGGTAATTTCCCGACAGTGTCGTGGTGATTACCCGTTTTACTGAAACTGTATTGTTTCATTGTTTGCGCCAGTGCACAGTGCTGCTGCAGTTGCTGCTCAGATAACGATTGTGTCGTGCGGTATTATAATCTTTTGGGATTCAAATAAAAATACGATGGGAGAAAATAACGAAAATAAGTTTTTACATACAAATAATTAATAAAATGGTTGATCTGAAATTTGCCGATATATATCGGCACAATTTCGCCGATACCGATTATCGGCAAAATTTGCCGATATTGCCGATACACCGATATTTATATCGGTATCGGCCGATCACTATTGCTGATCACTCTGTTTTCATAGGTCTTCCGTCTCCCTTTCCTATGATTTTTCGTTAGAAGTACATATATCTGTGTATACGATGTTTGTGTAAGCTCTTGTAACTTTCGAGTGATTTTTTTCCAGATTTCCTATACATTCTTATAATACAGTAGAACTCGGTTATAACGAATTTCACGGGACCGCTATATTTGTTCGTAATAACCGTTATTCGTTATACCCAAGAAGGTCATAATTTGAGCAAATTTCCAACTTCCGTAAATTTCTACTTTTTCGGAAAAGCAAATATTTGTCATTTTCAATTATTTTCTATAATTTCAAGATCGTAAGAATTCCTGCAATGCTCATATTTCCCATAATTTTTCATGCAATGAGATTTTTTGTTAGAAGCGTTTTCTGATGCCGCCTTAAACTGAGATTTTTATGAAAGCTCCTGCGATTTTTTCGAGTAAATAGATTTTCCACAAATTTTCTGAAATTTTCCAATATATTCACAGATTTTCGTCTTCATTTCTTACGAATTTTGTTATGAGTGTCGAATTTTGTTAAAAGTGTTTTCTGACGCCCCTTCAACCTTCTATGATTAGGATTTTTGTGAAAGCTCTTGTGAATTTTTCGAGTGATGTGATTTTCCCTAGATTTCCTGTAAAATTTTCCAATATATTCACAGATTTTCGTCTTCATTTCTTATAAATTTTGTTAAGAGAGTTTTCTGACGCCTTTTCAACCTTCTATGATTAGGATTTTTGTGAAAGCTCTTGTGAATTTTTCGAGTGATGTGATTTTCCCTCTCCTGTGAATTTTTCCAATATATTCACAAATTTTCGTCTTCATTTCTTATAAATTTTGTTAAGAGTGTCGAATTTTGTTAAAAGTGTTTTCTGACGCCCCTTCAACCTTCTATGATTAGGATTTTTGTGAAAACTCTTGTGAATTTTTCCAGTGATGTGATTTTCCCTACATTTCCTGTAAAATTTTCCAATATATTGACAGATTTTCGTCTTTATTTCTTACGAATTTTATTATGAGTGTCGAATTTTGTTAAAAGTGTTTTCTGACGCCCCTTCAACCTTCTATAAATAGGATTTTTTTGAAAGCTCTTGTGAATTTTTCGAGTGATGTTATTTTCCCTAGATTTTCTGTAAAGATTTCCAATATATTCACAGATTTTCGTCTTTATTTCTTATAAATTTTGTTAAGTGTCGAATTTTGTTAAAAGTGTTTTCTGACGCCCCTTCAACCTTCTATGATTAGGATTTTTGTGAAAGCTGTTGTGAATTTTTCGAGTGATGTGATTTTCCCTAGATCTCCTGTGAATTTTTCCAATATATTCACAAATTTTCGTCTTCATTTCTTATAAATTTTGTTAAGAGTGTCGAATTTTGTTAAAAGTGTTTTCTGACGCCCCTTCAACCTTCTATGATTAGGATTTTTGTGAAAGCTCTTGTGAATTTTTCGAGTGATGTGATTTTCCCTAGATTTCCTGTGAATTATTGCTAATATATTCACAGATTTTCGTCTTCATTTCTTATAAATTTTGCTAAGAGAGTAAAATTTTGTTAAAAGTGTTTTCTGATGCCCCTTCAACCTTCTATGATTGGGATTATTGTGAAAGCTCTTGTGAATTTTTCCAGTGATGTGATTTTCCCTAGATTTCCTGTGAATTTTTCCAATATATTCACAGATTTTCGTCTTAATTTCTTACGAAGTTTGTTATGAGTGTAAAATTTTGTTAAAAATGTTTTCTGGCGCCCCTTCAACCTTCTGTTTTTAGGATACTTGTGAAAGCTCTTGTGACTTTCGAGTGATGTGATTTTCCCTAGATTTCCTGTTAAATTTTCCAATATATTCACAGATTTTCGTCTTCACTTCTTACGAATTTTATTATGAGTGTAGAATTGTGTTAAAAGTGTTTTCTGACGCCCCTTCAACCTTCTGTGATTAGAATTTTTGTGAAAGCTCTTGTAACTTTTTCAAGTGATGTGATTTTTACTATATTTCCTGTGAATTTTTCCAATATATTCACAGATTTTCGTCTTAATTTCTTATAAATTTTGTTAAGTGTCGAATTTTGTTAAAAGTGTTTTCTAATGCCCCTTCAACCTTCTGTGATTAGGATTTCCTGAAAGCTCTTGTAACTTTTTTGAGTGATGTGATTTTCCCTAGATTTCCTGTGTTTGCAATATATTCACAGATTTTCGTCTTCATTTCTTACGAATTTTGTTAAGTGTCAAATTTTGTTCAAGTGTTTTTTGTGACTTGTGATTTTTCAAGTGTTGTGATTCTCCCTAGATTTCCTGTGAACTTTTCCAATATATTCGTGGGTTTCATCTTCATTTCGTACGAATTTTCGTGAGAAGTGTTTTCTGATGTCCCCTCAAGCTCCTGTGATCAGGAGTTTTGTGAAAGCTCCTGCAATTTTTTCGAAGAATAAAATTTCCCCCAGATTTTCGGAAAAGTGTTTCAATATATTCTCAGCATTTTGCCTCTATTTTTTACGGTATTTTTCTAGAAGTGTTTTCTGATGTACCCTCAACTTTCTGTGAATAGGATTTTTCTAAAAGTTCCTGCGACTTTTTCAAGCAATGAGATTTTACCTAAATTTACTGTAAAAATTCAATATACAGCGTGATTAGCAATAACTGATTGAGTTGGCAATCTAAAATTTTACTTGAAGTTGGCAAGATTGTAAGTTTTGCGCCAGTCTGTGTCAAAACCTAACTTGCTAACCTCGAATTTGACATATAAAACTTAGTCCTGCCAGTTTCAAGTAAAATTTTGGATTACCAATTCAATCAGTTATTGCTGATTAGTGATCGGCCGATACGGATTTTTTTTGCCGATACCGATAATCGGCCGATACCGATATTTTAGTTGCCGATACCGATATAATATCGGTATCGGCACTGCATTTTTAAAAGGTCTGTAATTATTTAATATACGTTGATATAAGTAAAAATTGTCAACTCCGCATCGATGCGGACGTGACATGAACCAATTTCGGTAATTTCCCGACAGTGTCGTGGTGATTACCCGTTTTACTGAAACTGTATTGTTTCATTGTTTGCGCCAGTGCACAGTGCTGCTGCAGTTGCTGCTCAGATAACGATTGTGTCGTGCGGTATTATAATCTTTTGGGATTCAAATAAAAATACGATGGGAGAAAATAACGAAAATAAGTTTTTACATACAAATAATTAATAAAATGGTTGATCTGAAATTTGCCGATATATATCGGCACAATTTCGCCGATACCGATTATCGGCAAAATTTGCCGATATTGCCGATACACCGATATTTATATCGGTATCGGCCGATCACTATTGCTGATCACTCTGTTTTCATAGGTCTTCCGTCTCCCTTTCCTATGATTTTTCGTTAGAAGTACATATATCTGTGTATACGATGTTTGTGTAAGCTCTTGTAACTTTCGAGTGATTTTTTCCCAGATTTCCTATACATTCTTATAATACAGTAGAACTCGGTTATAACGAATTTCACGGGACCGCTATATTTGTTCGTAATAACCGTTATTCGTTATACCCAAGAAGGTCATAATTTGAGCAAATTTCCAACTTCCGTAAATTTCTACTTTTTCGGAAACCGATAAAATTTTCTGTTTGACTACCGACATTTTTCCACAACTAGAAAATGCGTAGGTACATACGGAATGTCAGTAAAGGAACGACCAAGATACATCCACTTGAAGATTTTTGTAACTCTTTTTGTTGCGTTATAGGCCAACGTCTTATAGCTATTGTACTTTTAATCCTGTAAAGGGTTTTGTTAAATGCAATAGCTAAGACGTGGCTATGACGCAACATTTTCGTTTTGCAGAATGCGATAACAGAACTGAGCCATAACATCGGGCGAAACCCATTATCGCTTTTCGAAGAACTGGATCCTGCAGGTAGCTGCTGGGTTCTAAGAAAAACGGAGTTGCTTACAATGCCCACTATCTTGCGCTATTGTACAGAGTGCTAGAGAGAGCTAGAGAAAGTGGCCTACGAAATTTAACTGACCACTATTTTCCTAGAAAACTTTCCTTATTATAATGTTGCCACAACAAAATACCTAATATCTTTCAGTTACATTTTATTAGGAGATGAAAAGGATCAGTTCTGAAAATGTATTCTTAAATTTTGGTTCGTTATTCCCGTGAAACGAATTCGTAATAAACATGAAATACATGTATTAAATCAAATGTAATTCAAATATACCTTCAAAATTATTTGTTATAAACGATTTCGCTGTAACCGTGATCGTTAAAAGCGAGTTCTACTGTATATTCATGTTTTTTTTTCGTTAAAATAGTGTTTGATGTCCCATCAATGTTCTGTGATTAGGATTTTTCTGAATGGGATCTTCCCCGCACTTCGTGTAAATTGTTCGAATATATTCAAAGGTTTTGATCTTCATTTCTTATGAGTTCTTGTTAGAAGTGTTTTCAGATGGTCCCTCAACCTTCTGTAATCAGGAGTTTTATAAAAGCTTCTGTAATTTTTTCAAGCAATAAAATTTTCCGCCCACTTCCTGTAAACTTTTCCAATATATTTCTAGGTTTTCACCTCAATTTCTTACGATTTTTCGGTAAGTGTTTTCTGGCCCCTCAACATTCTGTGACCAGGATTTCAATACAAGTTTCCTTACTATTTTCAAGCAATGAAATTTTCCTCAAATTTCATGCAAGATTTTCCAATATATCTCTCCCTTTCCTAATGATTTTTCGTTAGAAGTATGTCAGTGATTAGAATGTTGAAAGTTCTTGTGACTTTCGAGCGATGCGATTTTCCCCAAATTTTCTGAGAATTTTTTCCATGTATTCATAGGTTTTTATCTCCATTCCTTACGATTTTACGTTAAAATTGTTTTATGACGTCTTCTCAACCATCTGTGATTAGGATTTTTGTGAAAGGGCTTATGACTTTTTTGAGAAATGGGATTTTTCCCATATTTCGTACGAATTTTCCAATATATTCACAGGATTTCGTCTCCATTTATTACGATTTTTTGGTTAAACGTTTTCTGACGTCCCTTCAATCACCTGTGTAAGCTCTTGTGATTTTTCCTAGATTTTTTGTGAATTTTTCCAATATATTCATCGGTTTCCATTTCCATTTCTAGAAGACCCCTCAATTTTTGCGAAAACTGGATTTTTTTTCGAGCAATGAGATTTTCGTGTAAATGTTTCCAATATATTCATAGGAATATTCAAGGAAGGAGCCGCGAATGCGTGAAATAGCAGCATACGCCTACTGGACGAAAAATTTGACACCCAGTCAATTTTTTCCAGCACGCAGCGCAGCCACTAAGGTCAGACCTTTCAATTACTCTACTCTTCTGGGTGCCTAGCAACTCACCTCGCGCCTCCAAGAAATATTCCTGGTTTACTAAATTACGCTCACTGGAAAAATTATTCGACACGGATTTAAGGTTTTAATTTTTTTTAAGCTGAAATGCGATCATCAGTCGTTTCTTGATTGAACCTTACAATTATTTTGCTGCGTAAGCGATTCCGCATTACGTTTTCATTTGAAATAGGAATAGTAAACACGTGGACATATTATTCGGCGATTACAGCAAAGATTACATGTTGAAAATGACGGTATCTGCGAGTCAACTTAATCTGTAGTTTTGTTTGAGTGCTAATTGAGGGGTGTTGAGGACCTTTATCACTTCGTTCGATTTGTGCCGTACGCTCTTATCAAGTCAGACATTTGAATCTATTATTGTTAAATGTTAATAATTTATTTGAAATCTGGGTTCGCTTTGCGTTGGCGAGCCCGGTCTTATTAATGTCGTTCCGCGCAGCCTGTTTTACGTAGTCGCTCATCTACTCCGCGTGGTTTGACGGAGCATAACACGGTAAGTTGCTGAACTTGGCGCCCTTATCTATTAGATTATTATTGCTCATAAGTAGTTGATGAATCTATTACGTATTATTTAGCTCACTACCCTCCCCCCACCCACAAAATTCTGTTTGAGGTAACTGTTTGGAATAATAAAAGTTACGACGTTGATATCGGACATTTTCCTACGAGTTATCTGATATCTGGTATAATGAAAATATAATTTTATTAATTGTTCACATACTGCTAAATAAGGAAAAAACAAAAGCAAGAAATAATAATCGAGTAGATACCTAATCACTAATTGTAAGTAACCAATAAAAATAAAATTCTTTTGTTGATATAGATAATAAATATGAAATAAAAAAATCAAATAAAATAATTACTGCATTAATTACAATCGATTTAATCATAATGATTTGGTGGAAGTAAAAAACATTAATCAAGAATGAAGTAGCTTAAGTGGCAAATAATTTGTTAATTTCCAATTGTGTATTTCCCCTGATTACCTGATCAAAGCTTTTTTATGATGTTTCCAAAACTTTGTAAATCCAAATGGGTTCTCTTCCTGTGATTCTTGTTTTGGAAGCGTTTCGAAAGCTTTCTGAAATATCGGCGTTTGTATCTTCCTAAGCTTCTTGCAAATGCAGCAATGTGTCAATTTTCTAGAATTCTTTCGCTTTCGCATTTGGGCGATTTTCCCACTGCTTCCGGAATTCCCCTAAGTTTTTGAAATAAAAAGGCAGAAGAATTATAATCGAATATGCACAAGATTTTACCAATTTTTAATTATCTTCTGTTTCCTTCCTACCGATTCCTATTAAAAAAAAATCTTCGATTTTTTCTTAAACTAGTTTTTATAACGTTTACCACATTTTAATATTCTCGTGGGAGCTGTTATAACCCCAGACCTTCCATTACATTTTCCAGCTGCTCTAATCTTCCCAGACTTCCTGTAAATTCTGTCCATGTCTCCATATGTCTTCTTCAATACCTTCTGTAATTTATTCATTCCTTCTACATTTTCAAAGAGATTTTCTGCGATTTTCCAGTATTTCTACGATTCTTACTAAGAGTTTTGGAATGCTTGCTGGTTGTTCTCTATATATCTGTCATGAATTTTTCTCAATATTTCCTGTGACGTAACCATTGTTTTGCAACATTTTTTGAAAGATTGATGAGCTATTTTATTTTTATTTTTTATTTATATCGCACTCAGCCAACAGCCGTTAGGCCAATTATAGGCGTCGCTGTGCATTTATGGGGACTTCCAACCCCACTAAGGACTGTCATGACGTTGCTATGACCGACGGGACCAACTATTTCCGTGACAGCCGTATCACGAGGCGCCGAGAGATCCAGCCGTGGAACTCCCATCCAAGTTCTGACCAGAGAGAGCGTTGCTTAACTCTGCTGATCGAACGTGGACTCTTGTTCAAGCTACACCACCCGGGACCCATTTGTTGATTTCCGGAAGTTATGTCAACATTTTTGTAATCTCTGTGAGAGCTCGGGGGAGTTTTCATTGGTTTCTTTATATTTTCTTCTCCTTATTCTTCTCTTTCTTCTTCTTAGGGTTGGCGATCATGTTCACTATTATATTTGCGATACTAATTTTGTTCTAGTATTTCCTAAACATTTCCGACTTCCTCGACATTTTCATATACTTCAAGTATCTTTTATAGTGTCTTGTATTTTTCATAAGTTGAACGTACGTGCAACAGTTCTAAAGTACGTCATGTTCAGGTAGATCTTCAAGTGTTTTGAGTGGCCTATCAGACACAATAGCTACTCATACAAATTAGAGTATGCTGGAAGTAATTAAGGAATCAAACACGTGGCAATCATTGACATATTGCGAAATGTTATAGAACTGGTTCTCCAATCGTGAAGTTCGAAATTGGGCCTATAAGCTATATCTGTAAGTGACTTTCTGGCTATGCGCTTGCCTGCCGAGCCTGCGTCGATGAGACTGCATAATTAAGATTTTTTAGACAGCCGCGGTTAAATGTCTTAAACACTATAACAATAAGTAGCTTGATTATAGGTGTTATTAAAAATACAAGAAGGGGAGATCCATTAAATTTTTAGGTCGTATAAAATTTTTATTTTGCTCAAATGTAATTGTTTTTCGACTTGTGCAACTGCTATTACAAAACGACATATTTTTAACAATTTAATGGTCTGCTTGCTGCAACCTATCGATTTATTCGATTAAATTAATTTAAATGATTTACAATTAATTGTACCAAAGAATAACTCCATAGTTTGTCAAGCGTTTTGGTGGGATCAAGGAGGCTTGGGGTTCTTATGTTTATGTAAAAGCAAGTGAAGAGCGACCAAAGGGCATTTGTTTTGGGGCGTTCAAATATGCCAAAATGGTATTTGCAACGGAAAAAACAGCGGCTTCTCTTGACAATTAAAAGCGATCCGCAGAAGTTATAATTTAAGGCTTACCACACCTACGCCCGTTTCGTCAATGACTCACTTTCAATTATTTTAATTGAAAGCTATCCCGTAGAACAATTGAAAATCAAAACGTTCGCGGAGCCGGCCATGCACTAGCGCACATCAGATGACAGTTGGAAAATCTACCCGGCAATTTTTTTCAAATTCTGTCATTTCAAGGCCATCTCGGATGGCAAAAATCCCAATTCACGCAAAACACATACCTGCAACCGCAATTTGGTGGCTTCGCTGCACCACTGATGGAAATAGCGGGAGCCGCGGTGAACAATTGGCGATAAATCCTACATGCTAATAAAGATGATTTTATGAATCCCGTTTGCGTAAATCACCTCTCGGCGAAAATCCAAAAATTATCGCAACACTGCGCCGCGAAAGGGGAGCAGTTTGGCGGTCACGTTTCACACAGAAATCAATATTAGGTTAGGTGAATATTCCTGAATTTCGAACCTTCCTTGGAGCAGGCCGGGGGGCGTGAAATAGTTGAAAAGCAAAAAATCGACAGACGACTCAAAATTGCCGCAGCAGCTCCAAGGGTCCAAATTTCAGGTTATGTAACGGGACGGAGGGTGACCGTAACCCTAAAAAGCATGATCTCAGCCTCACCTAAGCGATGCAGCTGCAGGGAGCCGGTCCTTCCAAAGTTGTGGGAAATCGCAGGAACGGGTGCACGCACATCACCACACGGACAGCGGACGCGCCCCCGTCTCGCCGGAACGTCTGCCTGCAGTTTTTTCACACACACCCCGCATAGTAAAGCATTTTCGGTGTTTTATTCAGAAATCAATATAACGAAGAACATAGCTGAAATCGCTTGGGCGAGAACCGCATCGGCCAGCTGAGATGGTGCGCACGGGTGGCGCCACCTTGCGGCGACAACTCTAACTAAAAGTTATTGACGCGTTGGTTAGTAGAATTCTGTGTTGACTAACAGTGTGCGGCGTCACCGTTAGATGGATACCTAATAAAATGCCCGGCAAGGTCAACCATGATCTAATTTTCTCTGATTTGCTAAAGGGTATATTTAAAATTACTAAAAAATGAAAACAGAAAATTCATGTTCTTAATAAGACAAATATTCTCCTAAATGTTTTTCCGAAAATGTTCGTTTAACGAAAAAAATGTTTTTAAATTTTTCCGTATGTTGGTGATTTGAAAATATACGTTGTATTTAGATAGTTAACTGCTATTTTCGCAAAAGTAAACGATATACAATGCCAGTGTTTTTCTTGGTAGTGTATATCGACTTTTAATTATTATCCAAACCAACCTCTCAGTATAATTCTCGCTTTTTCACGAAATGTTATTTGGGAATATTCAGTGCACCTAGGATATTCCGTAAGAATATATTTCCCTACGTGTTACTTCCTCGAGAAACAAATATGTTGTAAAGTTTTAGTAGCACGAATTAGTGCTGAAATGTTGCAAATTATAGCTGAAATTGTGCTAGTGCAAAATTATCACCTGTATTCAATTATCTCCATGAAAACTAGGATAAATATAGTTTCGCGCTGTTGGTTGTTTGCAGTAACGTAGCTAGGGTTTTCTTTAGGGCCGGGCTCTTCCCTCATGTTTTATTCAACGGTTGCCATATCAAAACTGAAAAATAGGGGAGGGGCTATGAATGTTTCTTGGAGTATATTACAGCTTATTATAAGGAAGTGAAATTAATTATTAATGTACCTACCTTTCAAATCAGAAATTTATTCATGCAAAGTACAGATGATGTAAATCCCCGTGGATAGCAACACAAATTTGAAGCAAATATTGGAATAAATGTACACTCTTAGAACAAAAATTGTACAAATTTACATTGATGCAACTCTAGTGTACACAGAGTTGAATTGTCAATTTTCAATCTAGACAGGCAAGAGATTATTTTATATATTTTTTTAGATTTGGGGGGGCAGGGGTCAGCCCTTCGAGCCTCTCCTATCCAGTTTTAAACTAGAGGTGCACAGCCCTAGCCAGCTCTAACTCTCGGCAGAATATGGCGTGAATAAGAACCAGGCAGCGCAGCGGCTATTAAAAGGTTAAAAACAATCATAAATTTGTAGAAGTGGGCGCCAGTCGTTATACACAACATAATTACAAATAGAGCTACCAAAACAAATCACCACCTACCTTGTAAATCTCTTACTTCAACCTAAATCTCAAAAAAACACGAGCAGGTTCATGAAGAGTCGTAGTATAAATAATAAAAAATATATATAAACCAGCAACAGTAAATACAATTTAAGCATCCAGGAGGTCGTAGGTTCCATTTCCGCGGCACTCTGCTCTGATTCAAGTTTTCAGGTGGTTTTCTTGAGTCAACAGAATACCTGCTCTGAAGCGAATGCCGGGGCAGTACTTCTCCACCTTTCCTGGCCTTCCTTCATTTTCCACCCCTCCTTTATGTCGCCCATTCTATTATTTCCGTTCTTGCAGAAGAGAGACGCAAGGTCCCTATAGCAGCCCACACACAGTTGGGGAATTGAAATTACCTTGCACTTTTACCTTTTGTAACTTTTTAGCTAACACTTTACTCCGACTATTGGACGATGTCTTCTTAAATGTTAGATTAATCTTTGGTTTATGCACGATGGGGCTCCTCCGCATTTTGCAGTTGCCGTAAGAAATGTTCTAAATGAAACTTGACAGCTGGATAGGAAGGGAAGTCCAGTGCCGTGGCCACCCAGATCCCCTGATTTAACCAGCTTGACTTTTGCATTTGGGGATTTTTTAAATCGCTAGTGTATCCAAGGCCCGTTAATAACGTAGACGACTTGCAGCAGCGAATAGAAAATGCCTGCCCGACTATTCTCCAAACTTCAGGGATATTCGACAGAATAAGAGCTTCGTTGTTGCGACGATGTGAAGCTTGTGTACAAATGGAAAATGGACATGTAGAACATTTACTTTAAGTATTTTCCGTTATCTAATATTTAACTATTAGCACATTTACTGTTCGTTTTGTAATAATAATGCAATTTTTTAAATTAAAATACAAAATCAACTCTATATCTGAAACAGTTGATTTGAGGACCATTTTGATTAACACTTTCTTGCTTCTTTTGATGAGTATATATTATACGTGGGTAGAATATCTGACCTTTTTAAACACCCTGTATAATCATAAACATTAGTAATTGTATTTTAATTTTACAAATGCAATTTCCTGCCACGATCTACAGGGTGGCAGGTTTAAAAATACCCCTAACCCGCAAATAACAAAACACATTTAAAGCAGATATTGGAATAAATTTACACTCTTGGAAAAAGTAAAAAAAAACGAATTTACATTGATGTAACTCTAGTGTATACAGAGGTGCGTGCTGGCCCGCCGGGCAGCTGGGCATTTTCCGGTAGGCTCTGAATAGTTGGGCCCTCCGACTATTCCTGTAATTAATGCTGATATTAGCAAATGCATATTTTGTATAATTGATATGCCGGCGAAACTTTTTGCATATATATTGCTGTGGTTTTAAGCCCTACCAATCAACTCTGTTAGCATTGCCAAATTAATGGACATTTCAGGAAAGCTCAGAGTGAGATATTTTATATAACTGCACAGTTAAAACTTAAATTTGCCAGAATAAATACATTTGTAATGAGATGCCAGGAATTGCAGAATAATTAATTAATGAACGCAGTAAGCAAAGCTCAATTTGCACAGGGATCTAAGTTGAATGTAAGTTCAGTTAATTGATTAGGTTTGTGCTAAAGTAAATGCCAAGCCGAATGAAATTTAATAATTACAAGATGGATCGCAAACGCAAAGGAATGACGCGTAGAATTCAGGTACAGTTTAATAGTGAAATCCAGTCAGGGTTTTATAAGAAAGGTAATTGAAAGATAGATAAGCTTATGAACATGCAACGAGCAGATAAGAATGAAGGCGTTAAAGCATTTGAAGGAAACCGTAAGAATCAAAAGACAAGGGTTATAGAAAGTGCAGAAAAAGAGACAGCATATGAACTTAAATATGTGTGGAAAATAAAACAGTGAATTCAAAGGAAGCCAGTGCATGAAATGTGCGAATTAAATACTCTAATCAGTGCAGTGACATGTGAATATTTAAACGCAAATTAAAAATACGTGCACTGACAAATAGACACGCAAAATTAGTATAAATGTAAACAATTATTTTAGATGTAATATTAGTGTAAAAATCCTAGCTTTAAGTAGAATTTATTGTTAAAAGTCAGTATTTTGAACCATGTTAACATCCGTAATTAATTTGAAACTAACTAGCTTTTGTTTATAACAAAAAAAGGAAGACAAATGAAAAAATTAATGGCTTGACGTGTGAAATTGTGCTCTGAATAAAAAATAACATTTCTGATATTAAAAATAAAAATACATGTCTGAAACTTTACCAGTGTGTTGAACAAATTTTTGTGTCCATGTGGTATTATTTTTAACAAAATCCGCCACCAAAAATTGTTGAGGTGTCCGATGCTGTTTGACATCACCTCGATCCGAAGCAGCCTTAGTTCCGACAGCTACGAGGAGGTCTATCAGTCCAGCCAGCCCATTAGGGAAGACACCAGTGCCATTCAGCAGCCCGTGGGGTACGTGCCCGTGCCCCAACAGCAGGATCCGACCCATAGCAGCCCCACAACGAGGTCAGCATAGCCTACGAACACCCCGATATAATATCGGCTAGTGCAGGTACTCTAATCCTAAAAATAATTAAGTGAGCACCGGGAAATTCATGCATGCGTAAGAAGAGCAATACTCAATGCAATTCAGGCCAGTTCCATCGCCGTACGAGTGACTCTAGTCTGCCAGGAAGCTCAAAATCCATTATTTGAGGTTATCCGTTAGTGTGATCCAGACTCACGCCAAAACAAACAATAGTGAGATAGAAGGGAACCCCATAAACAAATGATATAAACCAATGAGGATTAATGCCGCGAAAACCAACTAATTTAAATAGTTACCAATATAACTGTGATCGATTTCACTTGTTTTGTTTATTCAATTTGACGCGATTTTGCAAACGGCGTCCATCTTCGCTTATATTTGTCCCAATTTCAGTTTCGATTGTGCGCAGTTAAGCGTATGCGGAGACAGATCCGTATTTAATAATTTTAATAAATTATGCATTCAGGGTGGACCTAACTGAGATGAGTCCGTGCTTTATCGATTTGAGCTAGCGTATTATTGGATTAATTGCAGATAAATAAAATATTATAAAGGGCATACAACTATTTATTTTTATCTATCGATTTACAAGTAACTTTTAATCAACCTAAGATTTGATAACACGAATACGAAAAATATTTGCGTGGTACCCTTATTGAAAAATTAAATTAATAACATATTACAATACTAATTAGACATACCATTGCAATATTGTAATGATCTGAATACAGGGGTATAAAAATCAATTTTAAAATAGGATTAAGGGATTACAATAGTTGAATATTATAGGGATCAATTTGAATATAAATTGGGAATATGAATAATTAGTATGGAATTAGAAAAGAAAATAGAGTTTATAATTGAATACAATATGGCTAATTGAGAAACAGATGGATTCGAATACAATGTAATATCTAAATATGAAATTTGAAGGTAATGACAAATACTTAATCGAAATAGATTATTGCACATAGTAGGTAGAAATCAAAAATAAAGATATAGTGTGTTGGAAGGGGAAAATATGATATCTTTGTTTTCATTATTAAGATAAAATTTTTTGAAAAATGTAAAGCTCTAATTAATTTAGAGTAATTTAAAAGTATGAAATAAACCCTATTTTAAAAGGAAAATGTTTGGAAATTAAGAAGGGTTGATATTAAGACTAAATTTGCGTGATGAAATAGAAATGGAATTTAATTTAAGAAGATGAGATATAAAATGGAGGAAGATAGCAAGTATATGGTGAAAAACTAAACTAAAAGCAGGACTAATCTACAAAGGAGAATAAATAGAAAAAATACTAAGTTAAGTTTATTGAAGAATTACATTTGACATTGTATATCAATTGATTTGGATTGCATCGAGCTGTTGGTGCGAGGGAGAGTTCTGAGGGATAAACCGTTGGTTCTTGGTGCTGGTCAGTGGAGTAATTTGGAGGAGTGTTTTTGGATGCGGTGTTGGAGTTGAGTGACTACAACTGGGGTCTGTTTTGGGTCCATGCTGAAGGGGAGATTCTGTTTCTGATTCTGGGCAGTTTTGACATATTGGGTGTCATTGGAGGCTTTCGCTGTGTTTGTTGACTGCACATCAGGGACATTGATAAGTTCGAGTGAAAGGTGGGTGATTTTAGGTATTTGGTAAGCACTGAAAGAAAATAAAGACTAAAAAGGTGAATTAATTATTAAGGAATTACTGTTTAATATTTGTATGTGGCGAAAGTAACGATCTGGTATTTGTCAATGAATTTTAAAATTTTTCGCCATATCATTTGACAGAAGTTATTTTTGACTTGTAATAAAATTAAAATCAGAACATCAAACTTCAGAATAAGGAATATAGAAAAAAGGAAGCCACCCCTGATTTTCATTGGCTAGCTAAAATAATAACAATTAATATTCAAATAATATAAACAGGACAATTTAAATTGATAAAAATATAATTTAGAAACATATACCATTAGGTAACACAAAGTAAGAGCTCGGCTCGTATTAATTAATACTAATTATGTGAAAACAAATCGTTTAAGTCAAGTTCCATTTTGCATATTTATACCTACGCTTTTGAGCATACTTTCTGGATTTTGCATATTTGGTTATATTTAGCAATAATTTGTAATGTATGAACTTTGTGAGATTTTTGTGTAAAGTTTACTATTTTATTAAATTTATTAATAAAATTTTTGTGTGCAATTGAGATATATACCTTGCAGTACGCGTATCGAAATGAGCAGATGAAAGGTGAAGTCTCTGTTAAAATCTTTAACTATATAAACATAGACTGCCAGCAACCCCCACTTTTCCCATAGAAGCAATGTATAAGGAATCAGCCAACATAGAATCCATTTCAAAAGTGTTTGGGGGAATAATAGTCTGGCGGGGTTAGGGGAAATCTCATTTTTATGTTGCTTACAACATGATGTTGGCAGTCCATGTTTATATAGTTAAACGTAAAATGAATGACGTCTTTGAATAAAAATTTGAGAAATAAATATGTATCTATGTATCACCTGAAACCTCATTTACCTTGGGGTATAGAGGCTGGTGCTTCGTACGCTAGCATCTGGCGGTGCAATGCTCAACTTGCCCCGGATGTGATGTGTTGACCTTGTTACTCTATCTCTTAGGTCTGTGGTTCTGGGTAGAGCAGAGTTAATTTGGTGCCCAACTGTGAATGGTCTTACCGAGCTAGATTGCAATCGCCAAGGCTGCGGAAAAATTCCGACCCCCACGGGACTCGCACCGACGACTTGCTGAATGCAAGCCTAGCGCTTTCCCAACTGCGTTACGCCGCTTCTCCGAGAAATAAATATACAAAATAATTAAAATGTTTACATTATTTAAAATACTATTACGTACTTATTTTAAAAAAATAGAGCATAGTATGTGGATATATTATAACTTTGGGTGCATATACTCAACAAAATGTATTCATATATATATGCGCATATTTTTGTACATTTGAGTGCATATCATTATCAGCTTTACCTATAATAGTCTGTTCTTAAAAAATATATAAATTATCAAGATCACTTTCGTTTAACCACATTTAATTTCGTGATGGAACAATAAAAACCAGCACATAAAGCAGATTTGCTGATCACCGATAATTTCAATCCCCGTAGATTTCCTGAAATCAGTCAAGGCATGTCGATTTACTCCTTGAACAAAATTTTGAGAAGATATTTTGAAGACGTGTAGGAGACAGCTAAAACTAAAGGCTATGATTAAAATGAATAAAGACAAGAAAGTCAAGAAAGTCTTGGCATTGACATTGAAGATAAAATTCCCTCTGCAAATCTAGTTCTCACCCATATACCGGGTGACAATGGGACTAGGGCCATGCTTATATCTTATTTATTTATGAAAAGATTTAGTTGAAATTTGATACGGAGATATTAGACATAACCTCTGATTGGCGAATAAACTTAGTTAAAGTTAAAATGGTAGACTTCCGGTTTTACCGGATGTGCCATTAACTTTAATTTTATAAATAGATTTAATAATAGATAATTTAATAATAATAGATTTAAATACATAGGATAGTCTTGTCAAATTTTCACTTTACTAAACAAAAAGATTTTTTTCCCATTTTGTATCATAGGTGCCCGTGACTGGAGAAAATTGGTTTTAATTAACTTTAGTAACTTGCAATAAAAGCTATTTTGTCAATTAGATCAATAACAAATCCTTCACGAACGAATAAAATTTGAAAACGTGTTTTTGAGCAAAATTCGCTTTTTTAATGTCACCTCACAAGCGCCATCAGGCCATTAAATAGAAAATATAATTAACAATCTAACGATATGCATCATGCACTATTTTATTTTTATGTGAAATTGAAGAATATTAATTAATAAATGTTTTAAATATTTGTGTGTGACACCTAAGCAAATTTATCAACACTGTCGTATGTAATTTAAGCCGTAGATTCAGAAAAACATAAAATATATAGCCGATTAATTAAAAAAATATAATTTAATGACATTTCCGGTAAAACCGGAAGTCGACCATTTTGGTTGTGTCTGTCAATTCCAAATTGTGTTTAATACCCCCTTGCAGCAAGTTTCACCCAAATTGGTTAATAAGTAAAATCGATAGAGACACGGCCCTAGTTTCATTGTCACCCGGTATATCATAGTCATAATAGAAACTATTCCCGTGATGTGAAGTGCAATAGTTGTATATCGTGTGTATTTTAATGTATATTGTACTAAATTTTATCGCTCGAGGACGAAAAGGACTTGCTTTACCCCTGAAAATGAGGTCTAAAACGCTTATTATCGATCGATTGTACGACAGTACATACAGTTTTGTATGCAACTCAGGCGTAACTTGCATTTTTTTGTCCCTTGTGGTGTTATAGCTCTACGTGATATGCACGATACACTTACACGTGCTATGCAACTCGTGAGATAAACACGCCGTGAGCCAAAAATGTCTGTTTTACGCCCTTGATACATAAATAACTATTATTTTAAATAAATACTACTTAGTATATTTTGAGTTGTGTTACCGTAAGAAACCAATTATATAGAAGATTTATCTCGACCTAAAATTCTATCGTTTTGGATCGTTTGAGCTTGAACGTTTTTAAATTTTCAGGCAGGTATTTTTTAAGCCCTTCCCCCCTCCAAATTTCAATGCCCGGTCCCGCTGTAGAGTCCCATCACGCCCCTGTGTACACAGAGTCGAATTGCCAACTTTCATTCTAGACAAGTAGAGGATCATATTATTTTTTATGTTTTGGAGGGGGCTTTTGCCCCTCGAGCGCCTCCCCTGGCTACATCACTGATATGCCGTAATTGGCTATAACTTTTGTCAAAAAAGTTTTTTTGTAAAATTACAGACAGTTCTTAAAAAAATCGCAAAATTTTTGCATACATTTTCTTCAAGTCCAAAAATACAAATACAATTTTTTTAAACTGTTGTAATATTACGTAATTATCTTTTGCGAAAAATTTTTTTTGTTAACTAGTTTTTGAACAAATCGCAAAATCAAATTTTTCAAGCAATAAAAGAAAGTTGTGTGGTGGCCACACCTCATTTTTATGTCTTCGGCAAATATTAAAAATGTTTCCTTAGGTTTATAATTGCCATTGGTTGATTTTATTCCCTTTTTATCACAGTTGCAGAAGAAAACCAGTTTGTCAGAATAACGATCGATGCCCCATCTATGGCTGGCTGAACAAAATGTCTACAGTTCTCTTTTAAATTCCACACATAAATTCCTACCGGGAATTTTTAAACTGTAAAAGGTAAAACATTTTCGACATTGTGGATTAAGTCATGCAGAAGGTCTCCAACGATAACCTTCTATAACCCAACAGCACATACAAGACGAGTAATAAACTAAACGCCAACTGTTTAATTCGAGGCACCGAAGCTGGTAATACCATCAAAATTGGCTTCCACGCGCTTCTTCGCTTCAAAACTAACTTCTCAAAGTGTGCGCGACGCTGCCGGTATCAAGTCAACTTTGCATTCGCAGACAGGTCTGGATGTTTGCTGGGTTAATATTTGTGGTAGCAGATAAATAACTTTCGGTAACGTGCACTGTTAAGGTAAGTGTACTTTAATTGTAACATATCAGTCTGTGCGAAACATTACAATTCTGACATTTCTTTTCGAAATGTTGGAGTTCTATAAAATACTAAGTTACAAATGTCCGATGTGATCATTTGATCGGGTTATTGGCACGTACAGGAAATTGATTCATTTGTTTTGCATACCATTTGGTGGGTTATTGTTTTATACACGTACCTACCACGTACGTCCCAGTTGGCCATGAAACAAGCCCGAAATGTCAAAATGGCCTTTAATTTGCGTCAGGTTTTTGCCGAAGGGCTAGCTGTAATTAGGCTATGCACCAGCTCAGAGACGACTTTGGATAGTTTTGACGTTAATTGTGGAAAAATTAAAATTTACCGGTTGTAACTTGTGACATTCATTATGACCACAATAAAGTTGACAAAGCTGAGTTTTCTTGCATTTTAAACGATAACGACGATAATGGTTTTAATCGCAGTAATTTCCATAAATGCAGCGATGGCCTAATGGCCCAAATTATAGCAAAGAGTCATTAGAGGCGCCCAGAGAAATAAATGTTAGGTTAGGTCGCGACCGGGCGTACAGAAGGAACTGTAATTGTCTGAAAAAGTAGCTGAAAGTGGACACTTTCTACTTTGGCTATTATTTACTCATCACACAAATTGTCGAGTTAAGAAAGCACATCGAAAATGATATTAGAAAATCGAATAGCTCCATAATTCGAGCTGTACCTGTTTTATATCAAGGGACCCAAATCTGGGGCTCGTGGGTGCAACGGCCAGTAACTGGCGGTTTGTGTGGTATTTGCATAACTGTAAACGTTATGATACTATACCGAATTCATTCACACTTCCGAGCGGAGTTAAACCTTGACAAAAATTTGGCACCTTAGTCGTGTTAGCTACTGGAAAACAGGGGTTAAAGTGCGATTGCTCCATTGGCGTCACGCTTTTTAACCTGTTTGTTTAATTTTACTTGTGCTCGCCTTGAACCAAATCGAGATTACTGTAATAATCATCTGGACATATTTCCATGGGGTAGAATATTTGTTCAATAAAAGGATAAACAGTGGTTGAAGCCTTGGATTTTAATTGAGCTTAAGTGTATATATTTCAATAGCAAGGGAGGGGCACCTGACCTTATGTGTGCCACTGCTGCTTTTATTACAATTGATCCTAGAGTGTCAGTTATGAAACAATTGCCCGTCTGCAACAGAGGTTTAATTTGGAAAATTTCAAGGTATTCCAGTTTTTACAAATTGATTTCAAATGAATTTGAATTTGTAAATAGTTTTTTTTAAATTACGGCTTATCGAATAGGTAATTTACTGAACTGTTACATTTTATCTTTTTGCACCTACCGTAATAAAACAATATTTTTTGCAACGCCATATTCTTAAGTTGTTTTGAGTATTGGGTTTTTTGTGTCGAATGTGTTTTTGTTATTATTAAAAGTGTAAAATAAAAGTTACTATAAAATAAAAATATATAGTAGACCTCTCCTATACTGAACTTTAGGAGACAGTCGACAGTTAATATTAGTCCATTATAACCGAGTGCACATTTTATCCAAATTTGATTTCTTGTTGAATAGAAAATTAACTTGTAAGTTGCAATATAATACATCTGTTAAACGTTGGAACAGTTATTATAAGATTACAACAATCCGTAATTTTTTTTTCAATGACCTTTTCCTTAAAAATGTGATTTAAAACAATTATATTTTGCCTGATTGATAAAGAATTTCACTTGCAACATCCTTTTACTGGAGGTATTGTTGTAAGGTTTGAAAAGCATGCAAGGCATCTGGAAAAGTCGCTTCAACTTCTTCCCCCAACGGATGCTTGGGACTTTGGTGATTTTTTAGTCTCAATGCAAGCGAAAGTCCATTATAAGCGAGTCCATAATATCCGATCTAACTAGGCTTAAATGACTCTTAGTCGGGACTTTGGTAATGGATCCTTTATAAACGGGAGTCCATTACCAGCAAGTCTATTATAAGTGAACTATACACTATAAAATTTAAAAAATGGCAAGTTTTAGTAATATTTAATTACAAATTGAAAGAAACAATTAAAGAATATGGTGTTTAAAAATTATGTATGCAACTAGTCACTAAGCGGTACTGGTTTCGTTTGTAAGGTTTGTGAAAAATAGCACCTCTTAATATTTTTTATCTTCATCGGTGTTATTAGACTATTAACAAACTTAATTTTAGTATTATTAAGAGCTTTATTACCGCACTCTTTATATAAAAAGTACATTAAACCAGAATTTATTAATGAAGATAACATATTGAACAATACACGTTTTCTTGTGGCACTTAACGAGACTTGTTTGATTGCCTCAGAACTCGGCTCGCCACTCGTTCTGGCAGTCATACTTGTTACGTTAAGATGCTCATAATCACACTTTTATCGTTAATAACTATTATCTTCATTGGTGTTGTATTTACAAAAATTATTTTCAGTATCGTTAAGAGCGTCATTACCGCATTCTTTTTACATAAAAAAGTATACATTGAACCGGAATGTATAGGTGAAGTTAAGATATTGAACAATACACGTTTGTTTATGGCACTTACCAATACTCGTTTGATTGCCTCAAAACTCGGCTCCTCACTTCGTTCTGGCAGTCAAACTTGTTTCGTTAAGATGCTTATAATCAAACTTGTATCGTTAATATCTATTATCTTCATCGGTGTTATTATAGACTATTTACCAAATTAATTTCTGTATTGTTAAGAGCTTCATTACCGCGTTCGGTGCAGTAATAGATATTACCGCACTCTTTTTATATAAAAAAGTACATTGAATCAGAATGTATTCACGAATCTATAACATAAAATCGGTGCTCTCTTTGTAT
The DNA here is from genome assembly GCA_940337035.1 of Agriotes lineatus. Lineage (NCBI taxonomy): Eukaryota > Metazoa > Arthropoda > Insecta > Coleoptera > Elateridae > Agriotes > Agriotes lineatus. Next base: position 85,350,915 of record OW679203.1, read on the forward strand.
GTTTGCGTGTTTGCGTGTTTGCGTCTATGTTTGTTCGCTATCTCCTCCGAAGATACTGGACCGATTAAGTTGTACGATGGCTTAAAAGTTTGCTAATTTTTAGATTTAGATCGTAGGCCGGTTTTTATTTTCAAAAAAAGTGCGAAAATGTTTTAATTTAATTAACACCTCTAGGCAGCAAGGCGGAGCGCCTTACGCCGTGCGCTATTAGCTCGGGTGCGCGCATTATTCAAACAAGAGAGGTGGTCCTGCGGTAGGGTGCTGGCCTATGACGCGGGTGGCCCCGGGTTCGATCCCGCCGATGCAACCTTTTTTTTTAAATTTATATTGATGAATCTCTCTTAATTTTGCGAACCGAAACGTAGTTCGGGTGACTCACTAGTATAAAATATTATACAATACACGTTTGCTAATGCCTCCTAACGAGACTCGTTTGATTGCCGCAGAACTCGGCTCACCGTCTCGTTCTGGCAGTCAAACTCGTTTTTTAAGATGCCCATAATCAAACTAGTATCGTTAATATCTATTATCTTTATCGGTGTTGTTATAGACTGTTTACCAAATTAATTTCAGTATCGTTAAGAGCTTCATTACCGCACTTTGTGCGGTAATAGATATTACCTCACTATTTTTATATGAAAAATTACATTGAACCAGAATGTATTCATGAAGATAACATATTAAACAATACACGTTTGCTTAGGCTCCTAATGAGACTCGATTGATTGCCGCAGAACTCGGTCCCGTTCTGGCAATCAAACTCGTTTCGTTAAGATGCCCACAATCAAACTAGTATCGTTAATATCTATTATCTTCATCGGTGTTTTTATAGACTCTTATCCAAATTAATTTGAGTATCGTTGAGAGCTTCATTGCTTCACTCAGTGCGGTAGTGGATAGATATTACCGCACTCAGTACGGCAATGGATATTACCGCACTCTTTTTATATAAAAAAATACATTGAACCAGAATTTATAAGTGAAGATAACATATTGAGCAATACACCTTTGCTTATAGCACTTAACGAAACTAGTTAAGATGCTCATAATCAAACTTGTATCGTTAATATATATTATCTTCATCGGTGTTGCTATAGACTATTTACCAAATTAATTTCAGTATCGTTAAGAGCTTCATTACCGCACGATTTTTATATAAAAAAGTGCATTAAACCAGAATGTATTCATGAAGATAAAATATTACACAATACACGTTTGCTTATGGCTGTTAACGAAACTAGTTTGATTGCCTTAGAACTCGGCTCACTTCCTCGTTCTGGAAATCAAACTCGTTTCATTAAGATGCCCATAATCAAACTAGTATCGTTAATATTTATTATCTTCATCGGTGTTGTTATAGACTCTTAACCAAATTAATTTTAGTATCGTTAAGAGCTTCATTGCCGCACTCAGTGCGGTAATGGATAGATATTACCGCACTTTTTTTATATAAAAAAATACATTGAACCAGAATTTATAAGTGAAGATAAAATATTGAACAATACACGTTTGCTTATGGCACTTAACGAAACTAGTTAAGATGCTCATAATCAAACTTGTATCGTTAATATCTATTATCTTCATCGGTGTTGTTATAGACTATTAATCAGATTAATTTTAGTTACGTTAAGAGCTTCATTACCGCACTGTTTTTATATAAAATATACGTTGAACTAGAATTTATTGATGAAGTAGTATATTATGATACTAGTGTACAAGTACACGTTTAAAGAACGTGCGACGAGTTTAAGAGCACGACGCGAAGCGGAGTGCTTATAACGTCGCTAGTGCTTTAATGGCACCTATGCACGTGTATCATACGCTACTTTTTCTACGACCGTAACAAAAATATAAAACTTAGTTCGGTGAGACTTATCATATGTAATCAAACTTGAATCGTTAATATCTATTATCTGTATTATACTGAAAGTAGTGCTTTAATAGGGTTTTGCATTATTCTTTTTATATGAAAAACGTCGAAGCAGCCTCCTCCATTTTAGAGCACTGACAGATTGTAACAAGTTTTTAAACACTTCTCGTAACTACGTTACGTGTTTAAAACGCTTCAATTTTGTATCATAAATAGCTTTCCATTTTGCGTCTATACATAATAGAGCTACTAAAAAAGCACTCTAAATAATGAGTTTACAGCTCATGTGAGTGCTTTAATAACCTAGTACAATTTACTTTTTCAAGGTGGTAGTTTTGAAATTTCATAATGTCTAGACAACAAATTGCTGACGATAATCTACTAATTTTTAATTAAATTTAATAAAAATATGCCAAAGCAAGTTGACTACCCCAAACCTCAAATTGAATTTCCAAATGTTACATCAGCATTACCAACCATCACAGCGTTAGTTAAATTTTATAACGGGAATTTTTTAATTGAAAATTCCATAAAAGGCGCAAATAGAAAAATAGTACACATTTCGGAAAACAGAAAGTAATGAAAGTACCTACATTACAATTTTCACAAAAATCAGTGGTGACTTGAAGTGTTGAGTGTTTATTATGATTATTATTGATTTTGACCATTTGACTCCGTCAAAATTAGACTCCGTCAAAATTAGACTGATATTTTTTAATGACAGTACTTTTCTAGTACATTTTATGAGTGGCTATTTTGTTTCAATAATTTCAAGGCACCACTGATTTTTTTAATTTTTCGTTTTTCCGAAATTTAAATAACAGGATGGCACGAGTAGAATCAGAATGGTTTTCTCCACAAATAAACTGATTGGCAAGTTTGCTGCGAAATTATTAGGGAAGCAAATATTTTCATATAAAGAAATTACCAGTGAAAACCTGATGGTGCGTAAAGCATTTCTACACACTGTATACAGTATAAACGTGTGCTGTGTCTGCGTTTTTGCGTGCGTCTCTGCGTCACCTTTTCGTCGTCCACGATTGGCCGTCGTGTCGCCTGTCGTTTATAATGCAGCGACAAGTAAGAATAATGCGTACGCTGCAAGAGGTCAAATGGTCTGATTAATAATCGATTTCCGCAAGTTCAAATCCCACCTACTGCAATTGTTTATTAATATAATTCGTATTGCTGGCGTTTCCTTTTGTTGTTTCAGTATTATTATTATTATTAAGATATTATTACCAATTTTGTACATACTTTTAAACGCTCTTTCTATATTAAGACGTTAAAACATTTTCTTGTGTAACATTTTTATTTACAATTGAATTTAAAAAATGCAAAAACTATTTTAATTATAGTAGGCCGCTGGTGGGTGTGGTGGCTCAAAAGCTAGTAAAATAAATTGTTTCATGAACAGGTTCAGCTACATGTTTCGAGTAGTGTCCATTACTCATCTTCAGGCTTATCAAATAACGATTTAAATAAAAAAAGTTGAAATTAGTGCTAGAGTAAATTATCACAAAGATAAAAAATAACTTACCATAGAGACAATTATTAAATGTGTGGATATATTAAACAGTGAATAATATACAGCCTTATATGAAAAGGTGATCCAAACTGAATTTACTTCAAATAGTGCAAATCAACATCTTAGAAGTTTTGCGTTTCGCGATTTCCAAAAAAATCAGAAAAAAACCTGTATTTTTAAAGCGAAGGATTTCAAAAGTATTGGTCGCAACATTATGGTTATGAGTGAGGATATGATTGAGGCTGTTATTGAGAATTAAAGTTTTATGCTCGTTGAAACTTTTAATGAAAGATCTGCCTGTTTGGCCTATGTAAACGTCAAGACAGGACTGGAGGAGCAATTTCGAAGGTAAATCCCAGATTGATTAAGTATTGGGATTTTGTCTTTGTTGTTAACAAATGCAGGTTTTAAGGTTATGGTTGCAGGAGAAGTTGAAAGCCTTTTAATTTGTAGGAAAAATATTAATTTGTAGGAAAAATACTGTAAAAAAGAAGGGATCTGTAACAATAAATTCGATTATTATTATCTGAGGGTAAATTGGGGATAATATTAAAGTTGGGTTTAAGCTATTTGGAAGGGAGTAAGAAGCAAGCCGCGACATAGAGATCTAAAGGAAACTAATTTATGTGACAACGGGTAATTGGAGCAATAAGGTATAACTGAATTTGCACAAGAAGGCTTTTTGTATATGCCGAAGTAATTTTTTTGTGGTTGATCAGGAAGCAATAAATCAAGGAACGGATTAGGGGAGTTATTTTAAAATTCTATGGTAAATTTAGTGATATGTTGAACATAGCTACCTCAAAATATAATGTAGTTGAGAAAAATACATACTGTTATGGGAAATAAATTTTAAAAATATTTTTATTATTTTTTATTAGTTTCAATTTGAGGCATAAGTTTAACAATTCCATCTCTTTTATTACTATTATCTAATTTTATGTGTTTGATGTGGCTATTAAAATACTGAAAACTTGATTAAAGCACTGTAAGCACATAAACTAAAAAGTGTCACGAATGATAGATAACATCCGCGACGCAGTTAGCAACGCATGTACAGTGACTTAATGCACCGGGTAAACCAGCTGGAGCAAATGCGACAGGAAACCCCGAGTAGCAGACAAGCAATTACTTTACGAGGTGCGAGATAGTAAAACCTTTTTAGATGCAATAGCCGACGGCCAGGCGAGATCCAGGGGAACTCCGGGACCACTCGGAAAGATAAGCGGAGGCATAAAAAATCTTTCGCACGGCCAGCTACAACTACCCCTTATTCGGTTAATTCATTCGAATGCCAGCATTAGATTACATTCGACAATTCGATCGTAAGCGTTTCATCGCGAGCATTCCGTTTAGACAATTTGACTTCAGACCTCCATTCGAGTACATATTTCAACGCTCAACTTAAGAAAAAAATCAACCAAACCTTTCAAATATTAATTACAGTAAAAGTGTGTTTCTGAAAAAGCCCGCTTCCTAGTTAGTGAAACGTACCATAAAATTGTAGTTTTTTTTGTTTTTAAAGTAAAAATACATCTTCATGAGGAAGAAAGTCTGTTTTCTTCCCGTAATAAATAAAACTAATAATATAATTATTTCGTTCTTTATAAAAAGTCCACGCCTTACTAGATTTTTTTCGTATTTTCTTTAACTTCGTTTAATTATTTTATTATTCAACTTAGAATGAAAGTGTAGATGTATTATTGTATGCTTAATAAGAGCATTTGATTGCATTACAGATGTATTTTTTCAATGGAAGTCATAGTTGCCCTATCGTAAATACGAAGGATATTACTTCTGTTTGCAATACAAATAAACAAGTCGTACGGTGTATTGCAGTAGATTATTAAAAGTTAAGTAACCTTTTAAAAATAACTGAAGCGCGAGAAAGAATGACGATCGCATATACATGTGTTAATTCATTGTACTGTAAATTCGTTGAATTTTGAGCCAATCATCATCGCTTAAATTTAGGATATTGGCTAATAGGACCCTCAACTATATGACGATATAGCGACTCATGATTTTCGATTTGCTACAAGCTAACTTGGCTTTGTTTCACGGGCAAATGAACTAATTTAGAAAATTCATTTGATTTTTGTAGGTTAAATCGTGCGTTTTAAGCATAAAAAGCAATAAAGTGTGGTTAGGGAAAACATTGATCATTAGCATTGCTACTCACATAATAAAATAGCATTACGCTCTCTCTGGTATATATTTTAAACTTTTATATTCTCTTTCTAAATATAATTCGTAGTACGCCTAGTAATAAGAGTACTACCTGAAAATTACAGAAGCTGCAGTAACAGTTTTTAATTGCACAGTAAAACTGATATCACTGAAAGAGAAATATATAATCATTTCAAGTGTCGAGGCTAGTGATGTAAAAGAATGCGTTTTTTAAATTTAAAAAAAAACCTAAAAAGACAAAAACCGGTTTTTTTATTTTTTATTCATTTTTGTAATTGGCGGCATGTTTTGGTAGTTATGGTTGGCGTCAGGTAAGCAAGCGACAACATTTAAACTTATTTTGATTTTACATGCTCTTTAAAGTTCAAGAAGACTACAGCACAGACTAGACAAATGTTTAATAAATGAAAGTTACATTTTATACCTACTGCCTACTCGTATTACATATTACTCGAGATATTACTCTATGTTCGATGAATCAAGTTACGTTAGCGATTCATCCGAGTCATCAGACAGTGACATGGGCGACGAAACTGCAAGGATACTGACTCCGAGTCAGTTGAGGAGTTAGCCATGTCGGTTAGCGAGTAATTTCTGCGTTATTATAATTTCTATATCCACTTTAGCTATGAAATGTAATGCATTATTTTTCTTTAGAAATATTTGTTTTTTTTGTTATTATAAATTCTGTAATTCACTTTACCTATGAAATGTATTATGTATTTTTATTTAGAAATACATATCTGTTTTTTGTTTTTCCAAAAAATATTACTTGTTGTTATTCACTACACAATAATTCTGAAATAAAAAACGGATTTAAAAAAAGCACACCGCTTCGTTAAAAAAACAGGTTAAAAACGAACTTTTTTTGTTGTTGCATCACTAGTTGGGGCCCACTATGGTTTCAGTTTAGAAAAATAAAATTTTACGTCTAACGCTTAGCATAGAAGCAATTATTCAATAGGTTGAAAATTACTTTTATTTTTTTACAACTGTATTATACCCTCTTTGTACGTAAACTAAACCTATACAGCCGGAATCACCTCCCCATATGATGAACATATTGGTCCGACCAAGTCTTTTTTCAATTTTGACAGTAGATGGTAGCCGCTGAAGGCAATATCCGGAAAATACGTTGCACGGGAACTGCAATTGTTAATTTTGCAGGTTGCGATTCAAGGAGAGTGAGCCGGTGCGTTGTCATTATTAAAGAGTATCACTTTCTCCGTCAAACCCGCTTTTTCAATAATTTTTTGGTTTAATCGGTACAATAGCGTTGCGTAATACCCCGCCTTGACCTGTGTATGTGTAAAGGTAGTCTCGAGTTTGAAAAAAAATGACACTGGCCTTTCAGTCAAAGTGACCTTTGCCTGAACACAGACAGTTTGGATCGTCAATTTAATGACCTAAAATGAGGTAATTGGCGGTCTTACACCTCGTTGTTTCTTGCAGCCGCAAGTAACCGTGAAGCTATCGTGCATCATGGGGTTTTTGAAACGTCAAAACATGAAATGGCGTACATGTCCAGTAAATCTAGAAGTTCTAGACGGACATAAAAACAAAACCGCGCTTATTTTACATTAAATATGGATAAATATACGTGTATTTGCAATATTAATAACCGTGGCTTTAGTTTTATTGTCACTTATTGTTTGAGAAGATTTTTTATTAGTTAGTACCTTTTAGTATCAGAGGGATGAAGTCGAAGATAAAGCTTTAAAAAAATTATAATAATCAGTGTACACCAAAGAACTTTAAAAACAGTTGGTAAAATACAATCAACTAATACTTATTTTTGTTTATACGATACATATGAACTGTATTTGGGGCCGGATACGTTACTTTTAATGGCTTCCACAATATGATCTAATTGTTAATGAAGATTTCAAGAGCTGGAGAATTATTCCACTCACTGGTAATTTAAATATTATTGATTAACTCATCTTGATGAAATTTAGGAGTACCGTAATATTGCATAGCAATAGATTCGTGAAAGCTACTAGAAGTAAGAATAATATTGCTGACCTTCGGAGGTTATACATATAAACACCTAATTATGTGTTAGCGAATTTTATTTGCATTATATTATCTACCACGAAACCTACAAAAACACCTTCAATCACTTTTAAATACGCGGTTTGGATGAGTATGCGGTTATTGTTTATCTGTAGGTAGCTACATTTGTACAATAATTGTACAACTCCATACTGAATGTAAGTGCCTAATCCGATAGCTTGTACTTTGTAAAAGCCCATTTTAAATATCAATTAAAAGCAGTTATCAATAGTTACTGCAGTATTGTAAATATTTTTTACACAACATGTAGTTGTTACCTATTGTAATCGGTATTTAAAAGTTGTGTTTTTATTGGGATTTACATAATTTAATATTTATTTTACTTTTCCCAAGTTTTATCCTCAGAAGTAAGGTGAAAGTACTATAGTAGGGTATGAATGTTATATTTGTTAATATATAAAAAAGCGAATTGTAAGTGCATTAAGTCAGTTGACGATTAAATTATTCTTCTGATATATATGCGATGCAGTTATAAACAAGTATCGGTGTGCAACAAATTTTCCAATAACTCGTGGTACGGCTATCACGGAAAAAGTTGGTCCCGGCGGTCATACAACATCATGACAGTCGTTAGTGGGGTTGGAAGTCCTCATAACTGCACAGCGACGCCTATAATTGGCCTAACGGCTGTTGGCTGAGTGCGAATTAAATAAATAAATAAATAAATAAACACTTTTGCAGTAACTTTTAGTCACTCTGCAGATACTCTGGCAGATTTGCAGTATATATTCAACCAGTTTAATACATATTGTAAAGCGAGGTTGAAGCAAATGTTGAGTAAGTTACAGTATTTTTTAAAGCAAATTTCAGTAAAATGTGTACAAGTTGTAGTGAATTATCAGTGAGTTTGCATTAATTTTTTAACAGTGTAATAGGAAGTTTTTTTGCGTTAATTGTCAGCATGCTTAACAATCTCAACAAGTTTGTAGCCGCTTTTTGTTTTTAGTTAACTTTCAGTAAGTTTACAGCAAATTGTTAGCAAGCTTGCATCGAATTTACAGAACATTTCAAGCAAGTTTCAATAATTTTGCAGTAAATTGTCAGCGTGTGTCTAATAATGTTTTCATAATTTTTCAGTAAACTTTCTGTAGGTTTGCAGCAAAGTTACGATAATTTTTTAGTAATTTTGAAGTGTTAGTAAGCTTGCAGCAGACTTCCAGAAAATCTGCAGTACCATTTGAATAATTTGAAGTATATAAAGTTTTGCTATACATTTTTAGTGGCATTGTAGCATTTCGTAAAAAAACAGGAAGCTTACATCAGAATTTTATAAATACCGCAGAATATTTGTAATAAGTTTGTAGTAAATGTCAGCAAGTTGTTTAGTAAACTTCTAATAAGTATGCAGCAAATTGTAACTTTGCAGCGAAGTACGGCAAATATGCAGCAACGTTTGAAAAACTTCGATTGAAGTTTGCAGTGAATTGTCATCATTTTTGTGCAAGCTTACAGCAGAATTTTTGTAACAAGTTTGAGTAAATAATCAGAATATGTGTAAACACTGGCAAGTTCTTAGTAGTCTTTCGTAGTGCCAACTGCCAACGTAGTCGAGTGGTTAGGGAACTCGGCTGCGGTGCTGTATAGATATAAGAACTTCAATTCTCACATCTGGCAACTTGTCCCTTTAAAAATTGTTGTCGAAGTAGTGAAGTAAGTTTAGTCCTAGAAGACATGATGCTAACCAGTAACCACAACACCCAGTAGGCCATTAGCTGTGGGCTATACGACTGGGTTTCGAAAGAGATAATCGACGGCCCGAACTTTACTTCAGCAAACTTTCAGTAAGTCTGCAGCAAATTGTTAGTAGCTTGCAGTTTTGGTCATTCTGTAGTATGTTGCAATTTGCAACACACTTGAAGAAAGTAAACTTCTAACAGGTTTGCACTAAATTGTCAGTAGTTTGGATAATGTTGTAGTAAGTGTGCAGCGAATTGTTAGCATCCTTGTAATAAACTTACAGAAAAGTCGCAGCAGCGTTTGAATAATTTTGAACTAAGTTTGCAGTGAATTATCATAATCTTGGTAGCATTTTGTAAACAGTTTTCCAGCAAACGTTCAGCAAGTTCGCACCAAGTTGTCAGAAAGCTTACAGGGCGGGAGTTTTTAAACTAGTTTTTAGTAAGTTTGTAGCAAATTTGCAAACTCAGTTTTTTTCTTAAAACTTTCAGTAACTTTGTAACAAATTGTCAGGAAATTTGCAAATATTCTTTTGTAAGTTTTTAGTACACTTTCAGTTATTCTCCAGAAGATTGTCGGAGAGCTTCCAGTATTAAAAACTCCTCAGGAATTTTTTAACAACTTTGTAGCAAATGTTAGTACATTTGTAAACACTTTCTGGTAAACTTATTAAACTTCCAGTAAGTTTGCAGCAAAATGTTCTATAATTTTGTAGTAAATTTGCAGCGAATTGTTAGCCAGCTTGCAGAAACTTTATAGCGTTGTGTCAAAATATTCCAGTAAACTTTCAGGCAGTTTACAGCACAATTTCATAAACTCTTCTGAACACTCTTCTGTACGTTTCCTTTAAGCTTTCAGTAAGTTTTGCAAGAAATTGTCTGGACATTTGAAAATACTTTTTGGAAAGTTTTTAGTACACTTTCTATTATTTTACAGATGATTTCCAGCAAACTTTCAGCAAGTTTGCATCAAGTTGTTAAGCAAGCTTACAGCAAATCATATTTGTAACACTTTTTTTGGGAAAGTTTTTAGTAAATCTTCAGCAAGCGTACAGTGGCCTTTTTTAAGCTCTGGAGGAATTTTTATAACAAGTTTCTGGTAAGTCTGCAGCAAATTGTTAGTAAGCTTGCAGCACAGTTTCGATCATTATTTAGTAAGTTTACAGCGAATTGTGAACTAGCTTGCAACAAACTTAAAGAAAGTAAACTGTCAGCAAACTTACACGACACCACATTGTCAGAAAGCTTACAACAAACAGAATTTTGTAAGCTCTGGGGGCATTTTTGTAACACAAGGTGTAGCGAGTTTGTAGCAAATGTCAGCAATTTGTAATCACTTTCTGCTAAGCTTTTACTTAATTACCAGTAAGTCTGCAGCAACGTTTGAAAATTTTGAAGTAAGTTTGCAATTAATTGTCATCCTCATCAATCATCATCATTGTAGCCTTTTGCAAACACTTTTCAGTAAACTTTCATCAAGTTATCAGTAAGTTTACAAATTTGAGAAAGCGTTTGAGACGTTTTTCGTACACTTACACACACGCAGAAAATTTTCAGAGAGCTTATAGCAAAATTTATAAACTCCGCAGCAATTTAGTAACATATTTGGAGTAAGTTTGTAGCAAATCGTTTGCAAGCTTGCAGAAAATCTGCAGGAGCGTTTGACTAATTTTGAAGTAAGTTTAAATGAATTGCCATAATATTTGTAGCATTGTGTAAACAATTTTCCAGTAAACTTTAAGCAAGTTTGCATTAAATTACCAGCAAGTTTACACCACAATTTTATAAACTCTGCGGCAATTTTGTAATTTGTTTGTTTTGTAGTAAATTGGTAGCAAATTAGTAAATACTTTTTGCAAGCCATTAGCACACTTATTTTTTCTGCAAAAGGTTGTCACAGCTTACAGCAAAATTTTATAAACTCCGTAGGAATTTTATAGCAAGTTTGTAGTAAATCGTCAGCAATATGTAAATAGTTCTTGGGAAGTTTTTAGTAAACCTTCAGTAAGTCTACAACCGTCACCAAACTTGAGCACAATTTAAAAAACCCCCGAAATTTTGTAACTAGTCTTTAGTGAGATGGTAGCAAATTTCGAAACACATTTTCCTTTAAACTTTAAGTAAGTTTGCAACAAATTCCCAGGAAATTTGAAACAATCTGCAGCAGCGTTTGAATAATTTTGAAGTAAGTTTCCAAAGAATTGTCATATTTGTGGCATTGTGTAAACAATCTTTCTGTAAACTTTAAGCAAGTGTGCATTAAATTACCAGCAAGTTTATAGCACAATTTTATAAACTGTGCGGGAATTTTGTAATTTGTTTGTTTTGTAGTAAGTTTGTAGCAAATGAATAAACACTTTTGTAGCAATTTTCCTTTAAAATTTCAGTAAGTTTGCAAGAAATTGTCTGGAAATTTGAAAATACTTTTTGGTAAGCTTTTAGCACACTTTTAATTATTCTGCAGTAGGTTGTCAGATAGCTTACAGCAAAATTTTATAAACTCCTTGTAGGAATTTTATAGCAAGTCTGTATCAAATCGTCAGAAAATTTGTAAATAGTTCTTGGGAACTGTCAACAAACTTGGAGCAGAATTTTATAATCTTTGCAGGTATTCTGTAACAGGCATGTAGTAAGTTTGTAGTAAATTGTAGGAAAATCTTTAAACACGTTAGAATTTTCCTGTAGTTTACATGAAATTGTTAGAAGGTTTGTCACCGCTGTTTGACAAGTTTCCTGTAAAATCTCAGCAAGATTTCACCTCCGCATGCCTAGACCTTGTTCATAACAAACAGTGAGCAAGTTTGTAAACGCTATTTGACAAGTTTTCTGTAAACTCTCAGCAAGATTGCAGCAACTGTCAGGAAGTTTATAAACGCTATTTGACCAGTTTCCTGTAGTTTCTTAGAAAGATTATAGCAAATTTTCATAAAATTTGTAACCATTGTTTGACAAGATTCCTGTAAACTCTTAGTTCGTTTGTAGCAAGTTGTCAGCATTTTGCAGCAAATTTTCAAAAAGTTTGTAACCACTATTTGACAAGATTTCTGTAAAAACTTTTTGCAAGTTTGTAGCAAATTATCAGCATATTTCCAGCAAATTTTCAGAAAATGTTTGACCACTATTTGACGAGATTCCTGTAAGCCCTCAGCAAAATTGCAGCAAATTGTCAGAGTTTGTTACCATTATTTGACAAGATTCCTGTAAACTCTCAGCAAGATTGCAGCAAACTGCCAGGAAGTTTGTAAACGCTATTTGACCAGATTCTGTAGTTTCTCAGGAAGATTATAGCAAATTTTCAGAAAATTTGTAAACATTGTTTGTCAAGATTCCTGTAAACTCTTAGCCCGTTTGTAGCAAGTTGTCAGCATTCTGTAGCAAATTTTCAAAAAGTTTGTGACCACTATTTGACAACATTTCTGTAGAAACTTTTTGCAAGTTTGTAGCAAATTATCAGCATATTTGCAGCGAATTTTCAGAAAGTGTGTAACCACTAGTTGACGAGATTCCTGTAGGCTCTTAGCAAATTTGCAGCAAATTGTCAGTGAGTTTGTAGCCATTATCTGACGAGATTCCTGTAAATTCTTAGCAAGTGTATAACAAATTGTCAGAAAGTTTGTAATCACTATTTGACAAGCAACTCTCAGCGAGATTGCAGCTAATTGTTCGCATCTTTCTAAGCACTTTTTGATAACTTTCAGTAAGTTTGCAGTAACTTGTCAGCAAACTTGTATATCACTATTTGACAGGTTTCGAGTAAATTGTCCGAAAATTTTGCAGTAAATTTCCAATAACTAAGTTACCCTGACATGTTGCAGTAACAAACACTTGTATCAGCTAGATGTTTGGAGTAAAATAAATCTGATAACCCTAATGGTGATAGACTTTAAAATTAACAATTAACTAAAAATTAACAATTAACTATTTTATAAATGCTTGGAAATTATGAGGACATTTTTCCTGTTTTTACTATTTTAGATCCGTTAAAGGCAAAAGGTTGTATTCACTATACAGGATACAGGTTGTCTCGCGAAGTTCTCCCGGCACTTAAGGAGCATGTTCTTGAGATCATTTCAAGCAAAAAAGTTCATATGAACATGTGTTCTATTCTCAGTATTGGATTGGTCGCGGTGGGTCACACAATTGGCCGGCCAGATCTCCAGATCTAAATCCCCTAGATTACAACATATGGGGTTGGATGAAGAAGTTGGTGTACGAAGAGAAAGTAGAAACATGCGAGGCTTTAATCCAGCGAATTTTGAACGCTGCAGCACAAATAAAAGACAGCCGTGCTGAGGTAATGAATGGAACGGGTGGTATTCGCAGGCGTGCGGCGAAATGCATTGAAGTAGGAGGTGGAATTTTTGAACATCTATGACTATGTTCTTTTAAATTATTAGTCAGCGGTCATTTATTTTGTTATTTTTAATGTCGTAAAATAAAAATTATTTAAGATTAATTTAGTTTTAAATGTATATAGCTCAATAAATACTGAGAATAGGACACATGCTCATATAAACTTTTTTGCTTGAAATGATCTCAAGAACATGCTTCTTAAGTGCCGGGAGAACTTCGCGAGACATCTGTATTTAAAATAAACTCTTGGATTGACATTTGAAAAATCTGAGGGAAATCCTGGCGTGCATCCTGTGAAAACAGTTACTCGAATTGCGCGATATTTGAATTTATTTATGATACCTTTTCACGTATAGAAATTATACCTTACATAATGAACCACGTAAGTTGAGAATAGTGCGTGCACACAGGAAAAACTTGGTCTCCGATAGCCTCAGCAGTCCAAAGGTTGCCGGCTATCGGATGATTTCCGGTTGTAGTGATTGCAGCTTGCAATATAAGTAGAGGCGCCGCTGCGTGTAGCGTTACCTTGCCTAAGAATACTTTTATTGACGCAGAGGCGGCGCACGGGATCAATGCCCTTCCGATTTTTGCATTACTGATCTATAGGATGCTGGATGCAGGATGCGGCGAGAACTGGCACATAAAATACTGCATTTGCATTGTGGGAATCACAATGTTCCTATGCTGAAAATACAGGCTTCAAATTTGGACGTTTTTCACATTAACATCAAATTAATATAAAGTGCGTCTTACCAACTATCAGACATAGCCAAATTAACATTGGAAAATTATTAGGCGATCAACTATTGTGTAGGCATCTAACGGGTGTCCAGCGGCAAATTTCATTTTTAAACTTGAAATAAATTTTTTATTTCTTCAAGTATTTTATTGAAAAAAATTACAAAATAGACCTCAATCTTTGGGAAATGATTTGTGAAACAGCACATCTACCAAATAACGCCCCTCACGTTGTACCGCCGCTTCTTCCAACAAACTTGAAAATTGCGCATCACACGCATAAGCATAGCACGTGTAATTCTACGAATTTTGCGGGTGATGTTCTGCTTTAACACATCCACAGTGGCTGGTACATTCTCGTAGACTTTTGATTTGAGATATCCCCACAACAAAAAGTCCAAAGGAGTTAAATCAGAGCTTCGCGGAGGCCAATTTAGAGTCCGTTTCTTAAAAAATATGCGATTCGGGAAAAGTCAGAACGATACCTGGAAATGATCAGTAACTTTCTGTGGCCTTCTCTTCGTTGTCGGTTAATGTTTAACAGAGGTCAAGATATCTGATTTATGCAAGATAGGGCTATCGTAATGGCTTCGCTAACTTTTCCCGAGTAGCATCATTTCTAAGAGAGGGACTCTAAATCCCCCCCCCCCCCCCTCTGGTCTCAAATCAAAGGTTTACGAGAATGCAGCGCCCACTGTGGATGTGTTAAAGCGGAACATCACCCGAGAAATTCGTGGAATTACACGTGCTATGCTTATGCGTGTGATGCGCAATTTTCAAGTTTGTTTGGAAGAAGTGGTACGACGTGAGGGGCGTCATTTGGCGGATGTGCTGTTTCACAAATAATTTCCCAAAGATTGAGGTTTATTTTGCAATTTTTTTCAATAAAATACATAAAGAAATAAAAAATTTATTTCAAGTTTAAAAATGAAATTTACCGCGGGACACCCGTTAGGTACGAGATTGTTTAGAAATGAAAAACGTCAAATTAATTTCAAATGTTTTTATTCCTGACCAATCGCGAACCTTGTGCGTGCACAGCAATAGTTGATCTTGCATAATTTCCCTATGGCTGTATGTTTAATTTATCAGTTGTATTTCTTTTGAGATTTAATGGCAGAAAATTCACTTTGTTCTTTTAAATTGTAAACAGAAATTTGCTCTTTAGTTTTTACGGTTTGACAAGCCAAATCAGTGAAATTTAAAAGTGAGATTAGTAGCGATAAACCCAAATCCAACCAGCTTATAAAGCCTGTTTTTTGTAAAATCTACTAGGTGCATTATGTTGGCTAAAAAAATGTAATCAAGCAGTAACTTCTGTTTCACTAAATATGGCAGCACTTATGCAAAAGTAATTTTTGTTGTCAAATTTCTTACTATTACGCAGGTGCATTGCTAAGTTTAAATATAAATTATGCCGCGTAAAATATGAAATGTACTTAAATCACAAGTTGAAAGACGCCTTAAGCGTTTCCATGAATTATGTAATTTAGCACCAAATTTGTAGAAGAAAAACTTTCATAAATATTATACAGTAAGTGAATTAAACATACGTTTATTCACGAAAAGTTGTTGAGCCCGCGAGCACGTAGTGCGAGTGTGATCATATCTTTGAGCGAATAAATGTTTAATTCACGTGGCGTATATATGTTTTTATTCAATTTTGACGAAATTTTTTATAAAAAATAAGAAATATTCAAATCAAGATATAAATTTGCCCATTCAGCGTCGATTTCATCTAAATTTTAGTAATTATATATTACACACTACAAAAAGAAAGAGTAACTGAATGTAAATATTTGTAGAAATAATCAAAATATGTTGTTCTTCATTGAAACTTGTTTAATTTACTAGTGAATTTTAAAAAAATCTCTAAAATTTCACTTCTGAATAATTGACTGCTTATGAAGGTTGTTATGGAGTTAATAATGTCACTTTAAACTGTCAAAACTGAATAATAGTTATTTACTGTACAAGTGAGACAAGTGAATTAATGAGGCATTATTTTTTTATTTTTATTTATTTTTTATTTAATTCGCACTCAGCCAACAGCCGTTAGGCCAATTATAGGCGTCGCTGTGCAGTTATGAGGACTTCCAACCCCACTAATGACTGTCATGATGTTGTATGACCGCCGGGACCAACTTTTTTCCGTGATAGCCGTACCACGAGGCGCCGAAAGATGCAGCCGTGGAACTCCCATCCAAGTTCTGACCAGAGACAGCGTTGCTTAACTCTGCTGATCGAACGTGGACGCTTGTTCAAGCTACACCACTCGGGACGCTGTCACACATGTATTGTACAAAATGTTATCTACAACTGCCCAAAACTGAGAAAAGTGCATTAAAAAAAATTTCAAAAATATTTTAATAGGCAAATGCCATTAAGTCGCTTAAGGTAATGAAGCCATTACACTACCAGTGGAACGTTACGGGATATTCTATCACTGGTCCCGGAACTGGCGCTTTCGGTTGGGGTAAAACGTGACGAAAGTTGTTCATTTTCAAATGGTTATAGAAAAAATATATTTTCAGTGAGTTCAATTTTATTGTTCTTTGTCGTGAACATCGATTTACTAGTCTTGAACAATATTATTCTTGAGTTAGGTATCTAGAGCTACAGTCCGCAGTATAATAAACATAGTTAATGCTGGTCATAAGGAGGAATCATCTGCGAGTCACAGTGATCGAAAGAAATCGAACTTTTATGAAGATAATGTTTTGCGTGAAGAGATAAAAAATTCTGAAAACTTATTTAAAATATAAAGAAGACTACCCCAATACAGCGTGAGTACTAAAAAGTGGGGAAAGAGTGGGGAATTTTGAATTAAATTCTAGTAATTTTTTGCTTTTATGTTTCTCGCAAGTTTGGTGTCATTTTGTGTCAAAAGTGACGCAAAAACTAACTTACTAACTTCGAATTTGACATAGACTTACAGTGCCACCAATGACATGTAACCAGAAAGTTGGAGTGATACACCTGCCAGAAACATAAAAGCAAAAAATTCTAGTATTTAATTCAAAATTTCCCGCTCTTTCCCCACTTTTTAGTACTCATGTTGTATAAGATTAATTTTTATTGATTAGACCGGAATTTACAAAAACGGTTCTTCTACTAAACCTTGGACTTGCGACAATCTTCCCAAGAAAGATTTCTAATTGAGGAAACCAGAAGGTGAATGTTTTACGGTGCTTCATGCTGGATAAAACTATGGGTAATCAGCCATTTAAAGAGTGGATACAAAATCAATTAATTCCAGCTCTATCATTTGATGGATTTAAAAATTCTGTCTGTTTAGACAAACCTTCAACTCGTTATTCAAACAAAACTGCACTGCGCAATTATTTAATAAAGTGTAACGTTTTATTTGAACTTACATATACAAAAGCTCAATTATTGCAGTTAATTGAAACTATTTTACCAAATTATTCGAAAAAGTATGAAATTGACACAATTCGTTATCAAGATGGTATAGATGTGTTAAGATTTTCTCCATATCATTGTGAGTACAATCCCATTGAACTGGCCTGGGCATATAACACAAATGTACAACATGGTGTCACTGAAGATAAAAATAGAACAATAAACGTATGGGCAGAAGCAATATCCAATTTCGCCCCTGAAATGTGACATAATAGTATTCCTATTCAGCATTGTGAAAAACTAATCTAGGACGATTGGCATAAATATATGGGCAATTTTAGTGTACAACACATACCGCCCGTTGTAATAAATTTAGGTGAAGACTCTGATTCTAATTTTGATGTCGATTTCTCGGATGACAATCCAGAGTGTGGCGAGGTGTAATATAATCACTTATAATACCATGAGTAGTCAAAGTTATGTCGAATATATTTGCAGTGGTATCACGAATGTTCATTGCGCTAAGGTTCCATTAGGGCGAGTGCACTATTCAATGAACCAAACTACTTTTTAAAATTGCCTGTGGTTTGAAAATGACGGTGGACCTATACCTTCCTCCATCTTGTATGATTTGTTGAAGTCGGCCATGTTAATTGGCCTTCGGCCACGCCCTCCTAGTCAAACACTATAAATAGCAGTTAAATGCGCGGGAATCGCCCACTTCCATTTGTGATTTGGTCACAAGCATATTGTTGCCATTTTGCTGTGTAAGTTTCGTAGCTACAGATGATGACAGGTTGCTGTCAAAATACGTATTTAGCAGTTGTTAAATATTTGTGTGGTGAGAGGTTTTAACTATTTGTGATAGTTTTCAGTAAATCTAGCAACAAATACGCAATTTCTATAGTAACAGAACACTAATATTGACTTTTTCTAATAAAAATCACTTGAATATCCGCTGATATTTTTTTGATTGGTCAAGAAACGTCAAATTCTCGATTTTCATTGGTCACTTTTTGACAGATGACAGGTGAATTGAATAGTCTAAAATATTTTTAGTGATTCTAATTTGCCTAAATAAGTTGATTGTTTTTTATTCTACCTCTAATTATTTCAAGTATGCTTAATACCAAAGCGTACGAGTTTACATAAACTCTATAATATTTATATTATTTGTGAAAATAACACGTCACAATTAGACGTTATATTCACTGAACGCTAACCTCACCTTAAAAAAAATCACTAGCAGAGTTGCCGCTAATACTTTTGAGAGGAGTTGCGACGTTGGTTGATTTTGTGTCACGTTGACCCAGGTCAAGTAAATTTGATTGTTAACCTCTTATTATACAGGAAATGCTATTTAGAGCAAGAAGGAAAGACGAATTGAACCTTGCTCAATCTATAATACACCAAACTTCCCTTTAAAGTTTTAATTTCATAATGGTCATTGTGGGCATTTCAGAAAAACATTTAAAATTCCCCCTATTTCATAAATATTTTGTGACTACATCTTTTTTTTAAAGAAGCATTCCTCTAGCTCGGCAAATTTGAACTGCATCGCTGCATGAGTACAATAAGCTGTCCCGTAAGACTTCACACCAGGAAGCCTTAAAGCGAGTCAATATTTGC
The DNA here is from genome assembly GCA_940337035.1 of Agriotes lineatus. Lineage (NCBI taxonomy): Eukaryota > Metazoa > Arthropoda > Insecta > Coleoptera > Elateridae > Agriotes > Agriotes lineatus. The sequence continues at coordinate 85,370,341 of OW679203.1, forward strand.
AGTTTATTGGCATAAAATTATAGCCGTGTTTGTTTTCTGCTCGAGCACACTTATGAGTGCGCTGTTAATTTTATATTTGCATGCTAAATACGTGCCTTTTGTATTTGCTTAAATGCGTGCAATTCATATGCCACGGTTATGTCATCTATTGTGAATTTGTGGAATTTAAGAATTTATCGTGTTTATTTTAGAAATTCTGCCTCATTGCCTCACGTGGCTGTAAAAGCATGGAAAATTGCAGATAATTCCTTAAGCTTTCCATGCTCATAATTGGACTTTAAACACCTGCTGGTAATTTCCTAACCTACTTAATGAGCAACCTACGGTCCTGTTGCATAATTGATAGTTATGCTAATAAGGTTGTGCTTAAGAATGTATAATTTTGTATTCAGCTATTTATATACTTTTAATTGTTTTATTCTCTGTAATTGAAACATTAACAAAATTATACATAGAAATATGATGTAGCAAGTAGCAATTCAAAATATTTGTGAAAGACAGCTCCTAGCTCGTCATAACCTGTGACATATTATTGACTTTTAATATTATGGAGTTTGTAGTGATATAAATTCATTGGAACGTATTCTAACTGCTTGTATTGATTACTCTTTGAATATAAACATTTCTTAGGAACACTGCTGACCTATTTTGAGGTTTTTGTCATTCTTAGTTATGAGCTAATCATCTTACAGGAAATTTTTGTTTGCATGTCTTTGGCAGAGTTGTTCTCTGTTAGATTACTAACTTTGTACATCCGTTCTTGCTCTATGTATTGTCCTTCCAGGTTTTAGAATGTTTTTGTTAGGGTCTCCTAATCTTTAAGTTTAAATTTACTAAGTTACCCCAGCAACCCCACTAATATAACCACAAATATTCATTGACTTATGCTAACTAATACATAAAATAATATATTACATGTATATATGCAAAGAAATTGCAATAATTAACAATAATAGGTAAGAGATTTACATATTATGATTTAATAATGTATAAATACATTGATATCGCTGTAGTTGTTAAGCAATTGCAAAGTTCTCACGAGTAGAGAATGACCACCAAAGCTGGTTTTATGGAAAGTGGTATAACTGTATATGTGATACTCCTGAAGGGACCAGAGAAGAAAAGTGAAAGGGATGGTTTTCCAAGCTAAAATGCAGTAATGGCAGAAATTTGGCGTAGAACTGGAGGAAAACTAAAGAAAATCAGAATTTTTTAATAGATATTAATTAAATCAACAAGGAAGGATAAAATAAATCCGCTGCATCAACTTAGAGCCTCTGCAGAAGACTCAGTGAGACAGAAAATTTAGAAAAAGCATGTTTGAACTTCAAAGAAACAATTTTGACAGCGGCTGAGGAAGTTTGTAGTTAGAAAAAACAAATCAATCAGCTGATGGAATAAGGAGATAAGAAGAGAAATCAAGAAGAAAAAACAACTTTAGAAGAATTGCCTAACAAAATACGACACAGTGAGCTGTGAAGAGTATCAAGACCAGAGAAGGAAAGTGAAAGGGATGGTTTTCCAAGCTAAAACGCATTAATGCTAGAAATTTTGTCCAGAACTGAAGAAAATCTTTAATGAAAACCAGAATTATTTTATCGAGTATTTAAATCAACAAAGAAGGATAAATTAAATTGGCTGCATCAACTTAAAAACAAAGGAGAAATTCTAACAGAGGAAATAATTCAAAGATGAAAGAGCACTTTGAACAATTTCTACAAGTGGCAAAACAATACCATGTAAATGAAAAGGAAATTGAAATACAGATGCTTAAGAGTCCAGATACAGATGATATTTCCATAAAAGAAGTAGAAACGGCTCTAGTACAACTGCATAAAGCAATAGCACTGGCGTGGAGATAAGAAAAGATCTCAAGGGACTGGGAAAGAGTAAGTATCTTCTTTTTCCACAAGAAAAGTGACAGCAGATGCTGAGAAAATAACAGAGGAATGGAGTGGACTCGGCAAATTGTATGAGAGAATACTGGAACAAAGGCTAAGGGCAGTTATGTAGCAAAAAAATGGAAGATTCTCAAAGCGGCTTCAGAGCAGGAAGAGGCACAAACGATGCTACAATTTTTGGGTTAAAGCAAATCAAGTAGGAAACTATAAGACAACAAGGAATTATAATAGTTGGACTTGACTAAAGAATAATTAGTTATAATGAATTGATAAAAACAATAAAAACACCTGAAACTATAACAGAACATGAAATATCAAATAGACAGAATTTAAAATGGAAGATATAGTAATACAAGGAAGAGTGTTGACAGTGAGGGGTGTTTCACTGTAGGCAGTAGGTGCTCACATTGTGCCGGCAGGACTGAGGAGGACCTGGCTGTACCCGGCAGTGCCGTCCAGGATTTGGACAGAAGTAGGCAGAACCTTGAATCAGAACTGTAATATTATTTATCTACATCGGTGTTGTTATAGACTCTTAACCAAACTAATGTTAGTATTGTTAAGGAGCTTCAATACCGCACTCCTTTTATATAAAAAATACATTGAACCAGGATTTATTGATGAAGATAAAATATTGAACAATACACGTTTGCTTATGGTACTCAACAAGACTTGTTGGATTGTCGCAAAACTTGGCTCACCGCCTCGTTTTGGTAGTCAAACTCCTTTCGTTAAGATGCCCATAATCAGACTTGTATCATTAATATCTATAACAGAACTGTAGCAGTACTAAGCAGGACTGTGGATAAACTCGTACTAGAATGAATCAAAACTGTGGTAATGCCTAACAGGACTGTGACAATACTAAGCATGATTGCAGAAGTACTAAGCAGGGCTGTGGCAGTACTAAGCAGGGTTGTGGCAGTACCGTGCAGGACTGGCAGGACTAAGGAGAACCTGGAAGAACCAAGCAGTACCTGTTAGTACCCAGCAATACCTCAGAAGATTTGACCAACTCCCAGCAGTACCATGCAGGACTCGGACAGGAGTAGGCAGAATCTTGAATCAGAACTGTGACAGTACCTAACAGAACTATAACAGTACTAAGCAGGACTGTGGATGAAATCCTACCAGACTGAATCAAAACTGTGGCAATACCTAACAGGATTGTGATAGTACTAAGCAGGACTTTGGCAATTCTAAGCAGGACTGTGGCAATACTAAGCAGGATTGTAGCAGTACCGTGTAGAACTGGCAGGATCCAGCAGGACCAAGCAGAACCTCGCAGTACCCAGAAATATCGGACAAGATTTGAGCAAGACCCAGCAGTACCATGCAGGACTCGGACAGAAGCAGGCAGAGTCTTGAATCAAAACTGTGACAGTACCTAACAGAACTGTGGATAAAATCCTAACAGAATAAAACAAAACTGTGGCAATACCTGACAGGACTGTGACTGTACTCAACAAGTCTGCGGCAATATTAAGTAGAACTATTGCAGGTACTAAGCAAGATTGTGGCAGGACTGACAGGACCAAGTAGAACCTGGCAGTACCCAGCAATACCGGGCAAGATATTAGCAGGAACCAGCAGTACCATGTAGAACTCGGACAGGAGCAGGCAGAGTCTTGAATCAAAACTGTGACAGTATCTAACAGAACTGTGGATAAAATCCTAACAGAATAAATCAAAACTGTGGCAATACCTGACAGGACTGTGACAGTACTAAGCAGGACTGCAGCAGTACTAAGCAGGACTGTGGCAATGTTAAGTAGAACTATTGCAGTACTAAGCAAGATTGTGGCAGTACTGTGCAGGACTGACAGGCCCAAGTAGAACCTGGCAGTACCCAGCAATACCGGGCAAGATATTAGCAAGTACTAGCAGGACTCGGACAGGAGTAAGCAGAATCAGAACTGTGACAGTACCTAAGAGAACTGTATCAGTACTCAGCAGGACTGCGGATAAAATCCTATTAGAATGAATCAAAACTGTGGCAGGACCAAGTAGGACCTTGAAATACTGGCCAAGATATTACTAAGAACCAGCAGTACTATGCAGGACACGGACAGGAGTAGGCAGAATTAGAACTGTGACAGTACCTAAAAGAACTGTGACAGTACATAAGAGAACTGTAACAGTACTAAGCAGGACTGCAGCAGTACTAAGCAGGACTGTGACAATGTAAGCAGAACTGTTGCAGGACCAGGTAGGACTGATCAAGACCTGGCAGTATCCAGCAATACCGGGCAATATTTGAGCAAAACCCAGCAGCACTATGCAGGACGCGGGCAAGACTCGGACAGGAGTAGGCAGAATCTTGAATTAGAACTGTGACAGTACCTAAAAGAACTGTAGTAGTACTAAGCAGGACTGGATAAAATCTTACCAGAATGAATTAAAACTGTAGCAATATCTAAACAGGACTGTGACTAAGCAGGACTGCAGCAGTACTAAGCAAGACTGTGGCAATACTAAGGAAGATTGTGCCAGTATTGTGCAAGAGTGACAGGACGAAGTAGGACTTGGCAGTACTCAGCAATATCTGGCAAGATTTGTGCAAGATCCAGCAGTACTATGTACGACTTGGACAGGAGTAGGCAAGATCTTGAATCAGAACTGTGGCAATACCTAACAGGACTGTGGCAATGTTAAATAGAAGTGTGGCAGTATTAAACAGGGTTTTGACAATACATAACAGGACTGGCCAAGCAAGCAGGACCGAGCAGGACCTGGCAGTACTAAGCAATAGGGATGTCGGCGGGTACCCGGGTACCCGGGTCGACCCGGGTAATAGTCAACCCGGGTATATTTTCAGGACCCGGGTACCCGACTAGTAAATTATGTAATGCCCCAAAAGTCAGCCTTTTTCGGAGAAGATAATAAAAACTTAAAAAGAATAGGAATAAGTTCTAGAAAAACACAACAATGCAGTAATAACAAGAATCAACCCATCCCATACCACAGAATGTTGATTATTGTTTCATGTAAGGCAATAAATCCGCTTCACAGAAATATTCAACCCGTCAATAGCACCATTAGATCGCATCAGTATTGGTTGAACTAACATAAACATCATCTGTGTGATGTTGATGCTGCTACCAATTTCGCATAAAAAGTCACGTACTTGAATTTGATAACACTTGGAAGTCTGAAAATATTTAGGACAGACGACTTGCAGTTTGAATTGGCGAGTAGGTACTATTTCAAATTAGTTCACTTTAAAACTCGCGGCATTAAAATGCTTAGAGCATAGAGCTTGAACATTGTATGAAACTACAAAAGTACAAACAAATAAGAAAACAATGTCATAAAAAAATCGCCTGTATGAAAATATTTTCATTCGCCCGAAAATAATAAGGCAAAATGTAAAATCTTCGGGTACCCGAGGGTACCCGGGTACTGCTTTCGGGTACCCGGGTTTGATTTTAGACCGGGTACGACATCCCTACTAAGCAATACTGGGAAAAATTTGAGTTAGACCTAGTAGTACCATGCAGGATTCGAGCAAGAATAGGCAGAATCTTGAATCAGAACTGTGGCAGTACCTAACAGGACTGTGGCAGTACCTAACAGAACTGTGACAGTACCGTGCAGGACTGGCAGGACCAAGCAAGATCTGGCAGGACCAAGCTTGATCTGGCAGGACCAAGCAAGATCTGGAAGGACCAAGCAAGATCTGAAAGGACCAAGCAGGACCAGGCAGGGCCTTAAGAATAGTGAGGTATTGCTTAAATCGGTAGTAGATGTAGAAATTAAGCCTAGTGAAATACCACTTGGTTGAGCGTTTTTGAGATCACAAACAAATCAAGTATTGGTCCAGCACAGAAATTTAGAAGCCATATGGGTCTCTGATCGGAATTTATATATGTGGACGACTTTGCAATCATTGCAAACTCTGAGGTGGAATGGAATTATAGAAAAATCTGGTAGTTTCAAGCTTCCAATATGTGGGCACAACACTGAGTTACAAAGGAGGCATGGAGGGAGAGGTCAGCAGCAGATTGGGAGCAGCAGCTAGATCTTATCGTGATAAATAAAATAAAGAAAAAGAGATCATCAAGCAAACAAAAGTAAAAGTTTACAATAGCATCTTCATACTGACTCTAATTTACAGCAGTGAAACATGGACGACCACAAAGGGGCAGCAGGAGAGACTGCAAGCAAAGAAATAAAATAAGAGAAAGGCTGCAGGTGAAACCATTCAAGGAGACAGTAGAAGCAAACCAGTTATATTGGCTTGGACATTTACACAGGATAAATAAAGATCTGAAAGCTGTATGGGAGGCGAGGCCAACAGCTGTAAAGATGTGGAATCAAGAAATGGAAAAAGTGCTAGAAAAGAGAACTGTCAATTGGGTAGAGGTTAGGAACAGATCCATTAATAGAAAAGAGTGAAAATTTTTTTGCAGATGTAAGTAATTGCACGAAACAAAAACAAATACAGTACCTTGATTACAGAATGTCAGTAAATGAGCAGATAATAATAATAATAATCATATGGCTGTGAAATGTGGATATTGAATAAAAGAAGACAAGAAAACTTGATGAGATGGGAACGGAAAATATTAAGAAGAAAATAGATGATAGGTATGAGAGAAGGACAAATAGAGAAGTCTACGAAATGTACGCTAAACCAACTATAGATATGTATATAAAAGCAAGAAGGTTACAGTGGGCAGGCCACATCGAAAGAATGACAGAGGATCGAATACCGAGAAAGATAGCTTAGAAAACACCCAAGTATAAGAGAGAGGAAGACCAAGGAAAGGGCGGAGAGAAGCGATTGAAGCAGACTTAAGAGAGAAAGGTGTACGAAACTGGAAATCCAAGGCCAACAACAGAAAGGAATGGAAACAGATCACAATTCTGTGGTCCTAAATGGCCTGTGTAAAGCCACATATATATATATGTAATAATAATAATAAGAAGAAGAAAGTATTTAGTGCATTTTTGGTTTCATAAATATTTGCCTTGCGAATTTCTTTGAAATTAGCATTACTACTCTTCCCTCTTGTAGTTGCTAACATCTAACAGAGTGGATAAGCAGTTGAAGAAGAAGAAGTCTCTTCTCTCTTGGAGTTGTGAACGAGTGGGCCCCCTACAACCTGCAATGTCCCAATGTTTCCATACTCAAACATTATTGCGCTTGGAACATTGGGTCAAGGAAATTGAGAATGTCAATGCGCCTCCTGACATGTTGTCGAAAACACTGAGTCATTACCATTCCTCTGCTTAAACTAACTTATGGTAGCTCATATTGTTTTTACTTCCTTTTACTATAAAGGAAGTATTGGATTCACCCCAAAAATTCGAAATTGAGTTTTCAACAGATCTTCACGTTTTAGAGTCCCCTGATCCCAAAAAACATATTTTTTTCATTGGTCTGTGTGTCTGTCTGTGTGTCTGTGTGTCTGTCTGTGAACAGAATATCTCAAAAACGAAAAGAGGTATGGCGTTGACACTTCATATATAAATTTTGTGTACTATGTAGATGAGACAGCAAGCTTTTGAAGAAAATCGCATAACCGAAAGTAGGTGTTTACTCTTGTGATTTTTCAGTTTTTTTCGATTTATTCAAAAACGGCTCTAACGATTTTTTTAAAACTTTACATTTTTCTTACATTTTTAATGTGTATTGATGTGAGATAGGTGATTTTCCAGTTGAATAGTTCTAAAGCGGGTTTCTTTTGTTTTTTTTTCTATTTTTTTTATTAACTCTTATTTTAAATAAAACACCCGGTATATTATTACATTCACCTTAAAATTCTAGAGAAAATTTGTCTCTTCAACTAACACTCGATTTTGTACCGTTTTTGTAGAATTTGTAATTTTTGAAAATTTTTAACAAATGGTTAAAAATTAAAAATGAAATTTTTGACTAATTATAAGATCACTGTAAAAGGAAGTTGTGTGAGTGTATCACACCAGATTTTTTGAATTATTCTTAATTTCCACTAATTTCTTTGAAAAGCTTTTTGAGATTCGGTGGTTGTGGCGGGTCGGTTGTTGACTTTACTTTTGAGGTCTGGGTAGTCCTTCAAGTTTTGCTCAAGGATAGTAATCACTTTATATGATATAGCTTTAAGTGATTGACTGATAAACAAACCTTTTGTTAATTGGGAACCCAATTCCATTAAGAAATACATTATATTTTCAGTTATAGAGTAGTTATTGTCCTGACCTCGGAATAATAGTCTTTTTTCTTTGTGTTTTACAACTACGTAAAATTCCATGACGAACATATTAACATACTCAAATTTCCATTTAAATATTTAATTGAATATTAATGAATTATCCAAAAATCCCAATAGCCATGAAATTTTGGAAACTAATCACCACAAATAATTATCATTAACCAAAATATACCACAGAGAAACTATTATATAACCGCAGCGTCATTCATGTGCTGCCTCAGTTGTGCTTCAAATTTATGCAGTAAGGATTGATTTTTATTATTTTTAAAATTTATCATTTTTATATTACAGTATATTCCGTTCGCGTTGTTGTGGCATAATAGGAGGCCATAATTTTTTTTTTAATGTTGGACACACTGTTCTACGTGACACAATTTTGCGTCACTGACGTGCCTGACATATTTGCCGTGTTGCTGAATTTCCCGCGACCATACACGACTTTAAAACGAGATGGTATTGTTTGATCAATGCTGGTAAAAATTGTGAAAATTGGGTGATTCATCAGGTTATTCCTGCTGTGGGGAACTCTCGTGTTAAATTAGATTAAAAATGTGTGAAGATGTTTTTATTGCAAACTTGTAAAACTGACAATGCACTAGACATATAACCTCAAACTTAGAAAAACATAACCTAATTAAACAGACAGTCGTACTGCCAACGTAAATGCCAAATTTCCATGCCCCTCATATTGTGCCAAAACAACGTGAATGGAATATATTTGGGAGTCAGCTTCTGTTGTGAAATGAATTTTTAATAAAATCAGTAACCACTAACAAATCTTTTTTTAAACAGCTTGAAGATCTATATATTGATTTTAGTTAGAAACAAGTGTTTTCATAATTATAGTCTGTGTGATTTTGCTCCCGAGCAAACTAGTTTAAAACTGAATTCCCGTAAAATACTATTTTAAAAATTGTTTATTCGTAGATGGCGTCGACGACAGGAGTGGCCAGCTGGTATTCCGGCAAGAACATATTTGTGACTGGCGGTAGCGGTTTCCTTGGCATCTGCCTTCTGGAGAAGTTCCTGCGATGCGTTCCAGACATAGGCGACATTTACCTACTCTTACGGCCTAAACGAGGTAAAGAAGTGGAGCAACGCCTGGAAGAAATAAAAAAGAACTTGATTTTCGAACGGCTCCTGGAGTCAAAATCCGTTGAACAGGTAAGTTCGAAGTTTACCAAAACCTACAGCTATTAACGAATCTTCATAGGTTTTCGCACGAGTCAAAGCAGTCGCAGGAGACGTCGGTCAAGATGGGTTAGGACTGTCGGAAGCAGACAGGGCAGTACTCAAGGACAATGTGAATGTGATATTCCACTCAGCAGCGACACTGGATTTCGCCGAAGGTTTAAAGCAGACCGTGCAGATTAACCTCCAGGGAACGCGGAAAGTGTTGGAGCTGGCCGCGCAGTGCCGTAATTTGGCCGCTTTTGTGCATGTTAGCAGTGCTTATGTGAATTCTTGGCGTTTACACGCTGAGGAGATAGTTTATCCCCTGAAAGAAGACGCGGAAAAGGTTATTGCCCTGGTGGAAAAATCCACAGAGGAAGAGCTGGAGGAACTAACGCCTGGTTTGCTAGGCGAGCACCCCAACACGTACACGTTTACTAAGCAAATGGCCGAGCATGAGGTGCAGAAGATGCAGGATCAGTTTCCCTGCGCAATCGTCAGACCAAGCATGAGTAAGTGGATAATTCTGTTTGTTGAGTACGAAAATAGCAGTTTCGATTCTGACCGTATTTGATTCTTTTTATTTTTTGTGAATGAAAAGTGTACGTGTGAAGAAAGATTTTTTAAAATGGTTAACAGTATGAAGTTTTGAAACATGTTTTGATAGAGGTGCGTGTATCAATGTTTGGCATTGACAATTTACTGTATATACAGTCCGTTCTACAAAAAAGGCCCCGCCTTCTAGCTACTTTATTATTTATTTTAGACCCAATAAACACTTTAGATTATTCTGAAATCTCGCAGTTAAAGCTTTTGTCTACTATTTGTTTTGTTTTTCTGAGTTACACTTTTGTTTACAGTTTTGTATCATGGCCTCCCACTGTGAAAAAGTTTTTGTAATTTTTCACGAAAATTTTCTTATGCAAGTGCATGAAATATTTATATTGTTGAAAAGAGAAAAAAAACCTCTACCAGAAAATGTCAAAAAATATATACAGTGTCATTTAAAAAAATTGCATGTGACGTCACCACTCTGAAACAATTGAAGATAAAAAAATTTTGATAGTGTTAAAATGTAGGTTTTTATGTGTCATTTGATTTGATATAAGGTTTATTGGGTCGAAAATAAATAATAAAGTAGCTAGAAGGCGGGGCCTTTTTTGTAGAACAGACTGTATAAGATATTTCAAGTACTGATAGCTCAAATGAGGAGAACAATCTGAATTTGCTGGCATATTAAGGTTATGCACTTTTTTACGTAGTAGAATGTAGTCGGAAGTAATATGCCGCCTAAGGTGAAGTGGAGTAAATGTGATGTAGTATTAGAATAGTTCACAAACAAATGGCCAAAACTGGCACTTGTACGAAAGCAACAAAATTATAAAATTACTGAAAACTCACAAGTGATTTGTGGACTGACCGTTTTAGATTATTTTGGAAAAATTTTAGGTAATTCAAAAAAAAAATGTCAAGCTATCACATTTACCTCGACAGGGCTTCTACGTACCCTTGAATAAGTTCTCTGAAATCAATTGGGGCAAATATATAAAGATTGTAGTTTGTTCCTTAATTAGCTTTTTGCGAAATTATAATATCTCAATAAACCAACAAGTTATAACTTGATTGATCACAAGCAAAGTGGATCCTAAAACTATAAACTGAAATTTCTGGCAAAACAAATGGTATAGGGAATGTAGGTATTGTTACGTTTTTACGTTTCGGGCTATTTAAAAATTATACGACGCTTCTTGCACAGCATTTATTTACTACGATTTATCTTAACTATTTACAAAGCAACTATTAAAGCGGAACACGAATTATTTATAAATACAGGAACTAATTCTAACAACAGATATACTTTATTTATTTATTTACAACTTAACATTAATGATTTATATGGTTATATTTATTTGTTATTCACGCGATATTTATTTCACTAGAGTTATGTACACGGGTTCATTGCAGTTTACGCGCTTTGAGTTTGGATGAGAACTGCCCGCTATTCCTGCGGGCGCGTATTTATATTGCCGGATAATTCCTTCTGGACACTTCGCGAGCACCCTGGACCTTTCTGGCGACTGCATGACGCATCGTGTGTACTGACCCCGGGTGCGTTCTCGAAAGCGTGACTCATCCGTCGCACCTGGCTCCAAGGTCGTTTCTCGAATATTCGGGCCACTGACTCACGCGTCTGCAACGGCCTGATCCCAAGGTCGTTACAGTATAAATATAAATCTCAATAAGTATTACATTAAATATAAACGAAAAATAAGTTTTCTTACGTTAATATGGTAAATTATAGCCTTCAAATGACACTGGAAATATAAAAGAACCGCGTCTATTGATGGTTGGGTCTGGCGAAACCATAACACATTTTTGGCCATGAAAATGTTGTGAACTTAATTATTCAATCGTAATCATATTGCTTCTTGGTGCAGTATCTAAGTGGCACCCAAAGATTAACAGTTACTGTTTGGTCAACATCTAAGGAATCATCATTTTTAAACTCTTACCAAAACTCTTCAGTGATGTTGGAATCCATATAAGGCGGATATTCGGATTCGACATCTTCACTACATGAGGAACTCGATATTGGTGTTTTCGAATTTAATTTGTCTGGTTTTGATTTTAGTTTCTTTTGGGTTGTTTTGTGTTTTTAATTTTTTCTTTAAATCACTGTATTTGCTGAAGTTAATAATTTCGAACCAGGACATGCTCTTGATTTTTTTTGCTGGTCTTATTTAGGTGCTTGGCAAACTGAGAACAATAATAAGTTCTCGAATGATGATGTACTACTATCGGGTTCTATTGATATTTCTTTGTATGTGGTAGCCACTGCAGTGTCATCTGCTACTGAACTTCCATCAACAGCTATAGGCATTGTTGCCTTCGTTGGCTTCGTCGATGTGCCCATATGTCTTATGATCGAGAGTTTTTGGCAAGAAAATGTCATCTGGTATAATAAGTGGCGAAAGTCCATGTTTCCCGAATCGACTCATTATACCTTTAGGTGAAATATCTTTCCAGACATCACAGAGGAACTTGTTCTGAATTGCTGCTTCAAGTACTTCCATAATATATACAGGGTGCGGCAATGAAGCGGGGGTGGAAGATATTTCTAAAAAGTGTGGCGAATCAAACTTACTTTTTTTTAAATATAATGCCCTATATTTGGGTAGCTTAAAAGTAGTTTATTGAAATACTCATCATTTTTATATAAAGTTGTATGGGTCTAACGTCAACTGTTTTGGAGATATTAATGATTTTATGCAAAAAATGCTGAACTTCAGTCGCTGCTATAAGCTACAGAAAACAATTGAATGAAGGAAAACGTTACCAAAAAATTATGATTTTTGTAAACTATCTTTTAAGTGTAAAATGGTGGATCTGGGTATTAATGTTATACAGGGTGCTTAATATTTGCAAATCTAATAATTTAGATTTTTTTACAATAGAACGCCCTGTATATTTTTGTATTTTTGAAGAGCCCTTTTAATGGGCTTGCTTTTGATATGTTACTTCATACCTCTAAGTTCAACTGTTTTTCAGATATGCGAGTTTAAACATAAAAAACAATTTAAACCCTTTAAGTTGCTTTATTTCAGGGGATAAAAAACTAACGCTGTTAAAATAATGATTTAAACGCATGATCTCTGCAAAAATAGAAACACAAAACCAGGTTTAGAAAATATAAATTCAGTCAGTGTTGATACAGGAAATAATAAACACGACAAAACGATAAATGCAGGAATAAATTAATTCCACGGTCAAATTAAATCAGATTTTAGAAAAACAAAAGCCAATACACCAAAAGCTTATACGTAATTACACTAACTGTTCAAATAGTTCTTATTTCCTGCTCTGAGTATTAAAGCTGTACAGAGAACACTCATAATCGGCAAATATAATTATTTTGATTTATTTAAATGGAACACCCTGTATATCTCTGTATTTTAAAAAAAATACTTTTAACGAGCTTTCTTCTGCCACTTTATTTCCTATATCAAAGTTTACTCGATTTTCAGATTTAATTTTCTCCTGCTTTTTTTGTTTTTTTCGTATTGGTTATTTCTAGTTTTGAGTTTTGGTTGGATTTTTGTATTCTAAACTTTGATTTTATCTTTTGTTTGGAGAATTCAAGTGTTTAAATCATTATTTTAAAGGCGTTTGTTTTTTATCCCTTGAAATAAATCATCTTAAAGGCCAACGCGCACTTGGGCGATGCGCGGAGCAGCGCGGCGAAGAGCCGAAGAGCCGTGCTAACGCGCACTTGAGAGCCATTTCTGTCGACAATCGGGTTGGTATTAACGGAATATTTTGTGGATTTGTTTGTGTTCGGTAGCTTTAATAAATAAAATGGATAGCTCGGACGAAGATACTCTAATTGTCTCTTTGCTTTGTGAAGAAGCTGAAAAGCTGGAAAAAAGAGAAAAAAGCCGTTGTCAACCCCGAAGTCTTTTTCGATTAATTTCGACCAAGAGATCACTATGCAAAAAAACTACGTATACAACACGTTTTGAAAGTCCTTTTTTTCATTCATTTGCTTGATTAGCTCGGGCTTCGCCCTCGTTATCAAACTGCAAATTCATGAAAAAAAGTATGACTCAAAACTAGTTGTACAATAGTAATTTGTACAACTAGTTTTGAAAGGAATTGATCGAGTTAACTTGTCAACCAATGGCATTTTTTAATTTAAAAATAAACTACCAATCGAACCATTATTCTAGTGACAATATTTCGAGGAGCTTTATTTCAGCGATAATTTTTTCTGTAGGTAACAATTTTTTTTGAAAAATAATTTGGATTTTAGTTTTAGAAAAGGATACAATTCAAAGACCGCTAGGTTTGTGAATTTAAAATTTTAGTGTTAGGAATTTTTATTGACCATTTTCAATAATTGAAAAGTTAAATTGTCAAGACGAATAGGACTCTAGGTCGAAATATTGCCGAAAATGTTTGCTCTTCAGATTGTCTCGTTTCTGTTGCTTTAGAAAATAACGACTCGTGCAAGCACTCGTGGTTATTTTCATCGCCACAGAAACTCGTATCTGAATCGCAAAAATTATTGTCGGCAATATTTTGACTTCTTGTCCTATTATTACTGAAAGTTAATAGCGAAATGCTGAATGTTAATGGAGCGGCGAGGCAGAAAGTGAAGTTTGCATCCAAATTATTTCAGTTATTTTATAATTCACATTATTTTGATTTGTAGATTGTTTAAAAGAACGTTGGAAATCCCAATAACCTATAATTCATCAAATATCATGTCTGCTTAGAAACACATAAGCCTTCCTGTAAAGATAATCCTTTGCCAGGCGTCAATCAAACGGAACAAATGTTGCACGCCACAATTCAGGTCGGATTTTCTACGAATTTTAACGTTAAATGCGTCATGGGTTTGTAGTTAATTTCTATGCAAATGAGACAGTAATTTTAAATTTAAGACGAAATAGATGTTTCTAAGTAAAACAAGCATTTAGAATTAAAAATATACTGCTCAACAAATGAACTGGACCACCCATAAAAATTTTATTATTGATTTTTATTGATTTTACGACAAAAAGTCATTCTTTATAAAAAGTTCTGCTTTCAAGCTTCAACGAAAGATAAGAAAAAAATTCAACTCTTGCGTTTAGCGTCTGTCGGAATACATTCGGCTAGTTCCAGCTGCTTTCGGAAAACTTTGTAAACCCCAATTCCGGTCACTTGGGTCGCAAGGTAACGCGCACTTGGGCGAAGCGACGCGCGGAGCGGCGCGGCGCAGAGAAAAATATTCTCTGGCAAGAATTCCGCTAGGGTAGCTTCGCTGCGCCGCGCCGCTCTTCCGTCAAGTGCGCGTTAGTAGGTAAGAAATACATTAAAGATATAACTGCTCTTCGCCGCGCTGCTCTGCGCGTCGCACAAGTGCGCGTTGGCCTTAAGGGGTTTAAATTGTTTTTTATGTTTAAACTCGCATATCTGAAAAACAGTTGAACTTAGAGGTATGAAGTAACATATCAAAAGAAAGCCCATTAAAAGGGGTCTTCAAAAATACAAAAATATACAGGGAGTTCTATTTGAAAAAGATCGAAATTATTAAATTTGCAAATATTGAGCACCCTGTATAACATTAATACCCAGATCCACCATTTTACACTTAAATTTTTTGGTAACGTTTTCCTTCATTCAATAGTTTTCTGTTGCTTACAGCAACTGCCTGAAGTTCAGTATTTTTTTGCATAAAATCGTTAATATCTCCAAAACAGTTCAACTAGCGAAATCAGGTCCCGGCAGCCGGGATGTATAAAATGACATTTAAAATCCCGGCAGCCGGGATTCATTCGATTTGAACTAAAAATCCCGGGTGTCGGGATGTATAAATTACATTTAAAATACCGGCAGCCGGGATTCGTTCAATTTCAACTAAAAATTCCGGTAGTGGCTGATGGGAAGGGTAGCATATACATTAAAAGAACGAGGTTAGGGATTGTCATTGCAATGAGAGCGTGTGCATTATTGTGATTCTACCACTCCCTCTAACATCAACCAATGAAAAACGGCAAAATGCATAGTTACGCATGTACTAACTTGACTGACTGCCGGGATTTGTAGTTGAATTTGAACGAACCCTGGCTGCTGGGATTTTAAATGTAATTTTATACGCCCCGGCAGCCGGGATTTTTAGTTCAAATCGAATGAATCTCGGCTGCCGGGATTTTAAATGTAATTTTGTACATCCCGGCTGCCGGGACCTGATCCACTGCCTATAAATATAGGTTGTTATTTAAAAAAAAAGTCGATGACGTCATATCATGAAAAACAAAGTAGGTACATAAGAAACTGAAAATCAGCTGAAAATATTCCTTATGGTCAAAATCGCACACCCCTTTGATATTTTTTCATAAAAATTAATTTATCTGTTACTTTTTTTCCACACTGTTGAAGTTTTTTTCTGTAATTGTAATGTTGTTATTTTCGTATGCGATGTTTTGTTGCATGTGATCATTTGTCGCGCGACATTTTCACCGCGGTCTTTTGTCGCATGCGATTTTTTGTCGCATGCGATCAGTTGTCGTGCGACCTTTTAACTGCGATCTTTTGGCGTATATCCAAGTGAATTGAATGACCATTGTTACGTGTAATTTTACATTTAGATACAGTTAAGGATTGTTTGGATAATTTCTTAGCTTAAATGCATTCATATAGTTAGATTCACCTGCATACGTTAGGTGTAGCTTTGGTTGCATACTCATTTTTGCAAAATCCTTGATTTTTAGGGAATTTTGAGTAACAATTTTGAAAATTGTTTTGATAGTACGATTTCCGGCGACCATTTTTAAGTTTTCCTTTTTTGGAGCTGCATGTGATCTTTGGGAATTTTCACTTAAGTGGATTATATAGTTTCCATAGTTCTTTGAGGAATCTGCCATCCAGAAATAGGAAATGGGTGTTATATTGCTAAAATGAATCCGATTGTATTGGGATAAATATATATTTCTGCAATTTACTTACTCGAGGCCACATTACAACTCTGGTATGTTAATTTATGATTGCCGTAGAATATTTTTCGATAACGTCTTGTATTTAGGCCTCCTCGTCCTAGTTTGGCCTCCTCGTCCTAGTTTGCTGTATCGTTCTCCGATTTTTCGGGATCTATTATGCCTGTGGCATTGTTGTTACTTGGCTAAGGCACCTGGAGCAACAATTCCGTTCCAATCCGAGCCCCTCAGCACATGTGATAGTTCGCATGCAAGGCTTCTCCCCATGGTGACTGCACTCGACTACGTTTCTCACCTGCAAAGTTAGATGAAGCCCTGACTCTTTGGAGGTTACTCAAGCTGGTGGACATCTTAATAGCTATCCCCCATAGCTGTTGATGTAGCGATCCTTCTGTGCACGATCCAGGTATCTACAACACCTAGTGTTATATACCTTTTGGTGCTTATTGAACTGAAACTATCGTTCGTTATGGCTCTATGATCTTTACTTTATGTATTGTACTTACCTAGGTATATGCTAGCGAAATTCATGCCGTTTTACATGCGGAATATTGTATAGCTTCGTTGTACATCACGTGCAATTACTTTTGTAGAATAGGATGTCATTCTATGCATTTAATATCTTCACGTTTGGTAGTACTGCTTTGGTTGCATTCAAGTTTTCAAGTACTTGTCAGTGTTTCAAAATTTAAACCATTATTGGCGGAGGTCTCCGGGAGCATTAATTTGACATTTCACATAATATGAGCACCGTAAATACACCATTTTATGTGTATTAGCACTCCCCTAGGCGAAATGGTACCAATTCGAAGAGGTTCGCGACTAGATAGAGTATTTACCTAATTAATCAAGCGATTTAGAACTTACTATTCTCCCGCATTCCGGTATCGCTGTTTTTAATTATATTTAAGTCACTATCGTAGTTGATACACGGGTACTCGAACGAATTGCGATTATCGTAGTTACCTTTTCGACTTTATTGATATAAAATCTTGTACATTACATACCACTAAGATTACATTTACAAACTATTCCATTTAATCACAGAATTGTGTTGCCTTTTCCAAGTATGACACAGAATTTCGAAGGTGTACAAACTGTAAATAAATAACTAGGTTATTTCGAGTCTTGGTGTTTTCTGTCTTTTATTATTTGTTTTTGTGAAACAGCTAGTGGTTTAGGAATTTACACGGCCACCTGTAGGTTTTCTGGTTTGGACCGTCTCAAACCAGTGGCGCTTCCGGACAACCCACCCCATCCTGCTCAGGACCTAGCTTGGCAAACGTTTGCTACACGACTAGACGATTCCTGTACCACCCTGCTGTGAAGTATTTATAATTTTTGTTTTTACGTGCGAATAAATTCCCGTGTGTAGCAAATGTAATACCATTATAAACTATCAAAACAGGACGTTCTGGACGAAGTGCTGGAATTACAATTTTCAGGAAGTAACTTGTAAAAATCTCGCTCTTCATCTAGCCATTCGCGCTGACAGCGTAAACATTGGCTGCAATATCTTATGGGAGCAGTTGCATTGTACATCAAGAGAATAGTTGGGATTTATTTACCTGGGGAACTTATTGCTTTCGAAGATGCTTTGTTCACTACTTGACGTCTTTGGACTGGGTCTATGCTTAGACTGCTCTTGTTTAGGTTGAATATCGTGTAAGAATTGTCGAAAAACTGAAAGTTGAATACTCACAGAGACACCGTCTTTAAATTAAAATTTAATTTTGTTTTCTGTTACTAACTTCTCAGTACTTTTTCTTCGACAGACCAAGTTCCTACTTTTCAAAAAATTTCAAGCCATTTGCTAATTTTTAGGTTTTCTTGGAATATTTAGTGGACGTCCTTGACTGGTTTTTTTCTTTCCCTGAATAATTTAATGCGACTGTAGTGTTCCATAAGGTATATTGAATTATTGGGAGGCCCCATATATTGTTTTTCTTCCTGCATATACTTCATTTATTTCCAAATTTAAGTCGTTCTTGGTGTATTTAATGTCATCTGTACTTCTTTTTACTTCCTTTTACGATAAAGGAAGTATTGGATTCACCACAAATATTTTAAATTGAGTTTTCAACAGATCTTCATGTTTTAGAGTCTCCTGAACCCAGAAAACATGTTTGTGTTCATTGGTCTGTCGATCTGTGTGTCAGTCTGTCTGTCGGTCTGCCTGCCTGTGTGTCTGCCTGTCTGTCTCTCTGTGAACAGAATATCTCAAAAATAGAAAGAGGTATGGCGTTGAAACTCCATATATAAGTTTTGTGTACTATGTAGATGCGGCAGCAAACTTTTAAAGAAAATCGCATAACCAGAAGTAGGTGTTTACTCTTGTGATTTTTCAGTTTTTTTCGATTTTTTTCAAACTACATTTTTAATGTCAGGGTGTCTAGCGACCGGGAATTCCTGGAAAACCGGGAATTATACGGGAATTTGAAAGTGCCCTTGAAAATGTGGGAAATATGCGAGAATTTCTTAGGCAACCGGGAATTTTTTTATCAAAGGGAATTTGCAGTAATTTTTGCCATTTTACGGAAATAATAAGCAAAATTTCCATAAAAATTTTCGGATTATCCGGAATCATTTCAAAAACAAACGGGACGTGCGAAGAAAGATCGTTGCTTTTTTTTTAAATGAATACCCAAAAAAAAACAGACCGGTAGACCAGAAAGTATCCGGGAATCCTAATAAAATGGCCGGGAAATACGGGAATTTTGAATGCCATATCTGCTAGACACCCTGAATGTGTATTGATGTGAGCTAGGTGATTTTCCAGTTGAATACTTCTAAAATGGGTTTCTTTTGTTTTTTTTCTATTTTTTTTATTAACTCTTATTTTAAATAGAACACCCGGTATATTATTACATTTTTGAATTCAGCTTAAAAATTTAGAGAAAATTTGTCTCTTCAACTAACACTATGTTTTGTACAGTTTTTGTAGAATTTGTAATTTTTGAAAATTTTGGAGAAATGCTTAAAAATTAAAAATCAAATTTTTGGCTAATTATAAGATCGCTGTAAAAGCAAGTTGTGTGCGTGTATCACACCAGATTTTTCTGATATATGTTCGTATCATAATGTATGTAGAACAATGGGGTAAATGTAATAGAGTCACACTTCGTCGTTCGCGGCTTTGTAGTTTGCTGATTTGATTTTACGCGGGGCACCTTTGTGCTCCCTTTTCTTTGCCGTTCGCGGATATTTGCTTTGCCATTTGCGGATGGTATTGCCAACTGTTTCAACTTTCACACACAAAAGCGCATAAAAATTTGATTACTAATGAATAATATGCTATAAGCACCAACGTTTTGATGTGCTTTTGTCTATTTTAACAGCGATTTAAAGTTAACGTCAGGTTAGTGACTTTCATAAGACTGGCCGTAAGTAAATAAAGCAGACGTATGCGGTTTATGTCATGAACACCTAAATAACAATATTTATTACGAACTTGTAAACACACTTATCGAACCTATTCCTTTGAATCTCTTATTACTAAATCGGACCTGAAAGAAATAAATTGTAAAATTATAACTTGAATAAACAAATGGGCATTTGAGCTCTGGATTCAAGTGGCAGACTTATGTTACATAAGGAATTTTAGTTTGTATACGCACGTTTATGTATCTCTGAATTTTTTGAGGTTGCATAGTAACAAGAGATCAATAAAAAAACCAATTAGAGTAGGCTGTGATATGTGTTATACGTTTGGCAGTACTGAAGTGTATTGTCAGTCTATGTCAAATTCGAGATTAGTAGGTTAGGTTTTGCGTCACTTTTGACACAGACTGACGCAAAACATAACCTGCAAATCTCGAATTTGACATAGACTTACAGTCTTGCCAATTTCAAGTAAAATTTTAGATTGCATTATGGGAAATTCAAAGCATACTAAATGTAATTCATTTTAAGACACCCGGTATAAAAATGTTGATGAATGTGGACAGTGGAAGTGTCAAGTAGGATGAAATTTAAATTTATAGTGGTTTGTGGTGGTCACTTATTGCGTCAGTGGGACCGCATCGCATTATCTGGTTGATGGCAGTTGATGGTTGTGGGTGGCGGTAGTTCGGTGAGACTGCTGCCTTATTTAACTGTTTAATTTTGCCATAATTTCTCTGTTAGCAAATTAGTTTATTATTTACTGTATTGAATAATTTTTTTATTAAAGTGTAATTCTATTCGAGTAAAATTTTAGTATTGCGTTAATGCAGTTTATCTAGTCAACTACCATCAGTTTCATTTAAATTTGGCGCCATTGAATTTGACGGTTAAACCACTTTCAGCGTGGTGAAGTTTGCCAAAATTGTTCCTTATAAATGCAGTGGAAATTGATGCAAGTGTCACTTCTGGTTTGTTTATTGTGCTATATACAGTGTGCCTCAGGATTGATGTTACAAGAGGTGAGATGGAGTATTTTATTTTAAGATTGTGAGATTAAGCCCTTCTTGGTCTGAAGAGAATTTTAAGAATATGTTCAGTTTTTGAAAAATCAAGTCGGCCTTGACAGTGAAGCTAAAACGATTTTATTTTCAGGTAAACTACCCTTTCTGTTCATGATATGGCAAAATTTTACCAAGAAAAGATGTTCAGAATGATAAATTATGGCCCTATACAAAATTCCACAAAAATCTACCGACTTAAACCGTTAAAATTATCTTATTAAAAATCGCTATTCTTTTAAAAAAATCTTTTGTTTGTGAGAAAACCTGTTTAATAATCACACGTGATTTGGTAAGTGCCAAATTGACAGACGAATTAATATGTGAATTAATCTACGACACTGATTTTGTGCCCATAGCCGCCCTTGTTTAAAAAAAATTATGATTGTACTCGTCTGCTTGATTGTTTAAAAAGTATTATTAAAATTTTTAGTGGAGTGTGAACAAAGTGCTGTCTCAAGTACAATCATATATTAGCTAAATCATGAATAATGTTTGTAACTGTCAAACTGGTTGATCCTAAAACTGGAAAGAAAATTTATAACATTAAAAGCTTATTGCTTGCCAGTAAATAAAAAATGTTTAAATTAAACAAGTTTTACTTATTAGTTCAGTTTGTTTTGTCAAAAATTGTTACTGTCAGTTAGATAAAGCCTTTAGGGGGGCATTGGAGACAAAAAATATGCAACAACTGTCCCTCTTTCTTTATTGTGCTGCATTTTGCTGTCTAGAAATGTGTGGACAAACTACAGTTTACCAAGGTAAACATTTTTACTCCAGCGGGGCAACTTAAGTAAAGGGTTTATTATCTGCTCTTTGGTCATTTCAACAAGCAGGTGTGCCTAGATAAGAATGCAGGTGCTGCCAAAAACAAGTTGGCAGGAGGAGTAAAACGCTCGGTTACAAAAATTGTGACAGAAAGAACACATTTTCTCTCAAGGGAGAAGATAAACATTATGAAACAAAATTAAAATAGTCTATTGTCGTGGTATTCGTAAAATAACATAGTTCAAAGGCTGCTAAATATTACTGATTTACAGTAATGCTTTAGTTATGAAAATACTTGTTTCTTGCTGTTCTGATCCCGGTCGTAGAAAAATGGTATATACAGGGCAGGGCTGAACACCACTTTTCTCTTTGTGTATTTGTAGTCCTTGGACTTTGCCCTAGGGTTTCAAACTCACACCTTGGAAAGAAATACTCTTTTCTCTCCTTTATAATGTGTTATTTTTTTACATTACTATTGGTGATGTTAAGAAACGTGACTTTTTGATACTTTGCATAATTGGTCAAAATCATATTGATTTTACCTAAAAATTTCAGGCAGGAGCACCATTTCGCCTGAAAATTACATCAAATTTGACATGGTCGAGGGATTTTACTACAGAGCATTTTGGTACGACGCTCAAATTCTTGTTCACAGCCCTCATCATACCAATCCTTGATTTTAACTTCTTGTTTCTGTACTTAATACTTCGTCAACTGTTCTTAGTGTGTTTCGTATGTTCCTCATATATTTCTTCCAGATTTTTACTATCATTGCAATTAATATTTCCTTCAATGGATTCTCATACTTTCTCTTTTGTTTTCCATCTTCTCTAAGTTTATGGAAGTCCGTTCTTTTATTATTTCTCTGTATCTGCCTAATGCTTGGAGTATCTAATCTGGTTTTGATTCCAACTAGATTAGATTAGATTTAGATTCCACGATTGCCTTTTGCTGGCATGCGTACGTCAGCCCTTTGGGCTTTTTGTACTGTCGGGAGTTTTCAAGTTAGCAGGCCGACATCCGTATCTTTTACTAAACTTGCAATGTCCCCTGCTAGCTTGCGGTTGTCAGTCGAGTTGGTGTCTTTTACGCTCTAATGCTGGGCATTCAAAGAGGATATGATAGGCTGTTTCATCATCCTCTTGGCATAGTCTGCAAACAGGTTCATCTCTATAGATATTGATCCTGTGCATAAATTCTCTGAATGCTCCAGTGCCTGTCAGTAGATTGACTACTTGCTTGATTCGAGCTCTGTTCAGTCTCAACAGGGTTTTGGTGGTTTGTGGATTCGGAGTTTTTAGCAATCTTTTGCAGTGTGTTGCTTGATTGTAGTTTCTCCCCCAAACTAGGAAATGATGTGTGTCCGCGCATCTGGTCCTCTATAGCTACGAATATTTATACTTTCTTTTCCATCATCTACTAGTACATGATGACGACAAATATTAGATTTGGCAATACAGTCACCACCTCCTTGTCGTGCAATTTGTCAGTTAAATAGTTATTTGCATATGTTTCTTTGATGATGATGTTTTATTACTGCCATTCTGATGAACTGAGTAATGATCATACGAGGGTGGTTTGTTTAAAGAGAATAAAAATAAATCTGATGTATATTATTAATATTGCCACTTACTCACGATTAAGGTTTAAAAGTATCAAGATATGTTGCAAAACAATTAGTTCTTCTTCTGACGTACACTATTTGCAAAAAAAAATAGGAAAAGAATTGAAAATGGTCAAGTAAAGTTTACGAAAAGCATTTATTAGTTTTTAAGCATTTTACCAAAAGGATACATTCAATTTGCATTTTGCAGTTGTTGGAGCATGGAAGGAGCCCATTCCTGGTTGGACGATCAGCAAAAATGGTCCTGCAGGTTTCCTCATGGGGGCAGCTAAGGGTGTAATCAGGCGCCTACCTGTTGGAAAGGAGCTGGTGTACGATTATATTCCAGTTGATATTGTTGTAAACGAACTTATTGTCGCAGGTTATCATGCTGGTAAGTGCTGAGTTCACTTTGACTGATGAATTATTCTTGTGTATGAATGTAAAAAACAAAAACTAATCAAAACAATATACAGGTTCAACAAAATCCAAAACAGTAGAAGTTTACCACTGCACGTCGAGCACTAGGGCGCCGTTCCGATGGGCGCAAGTCGACGACAAAATAAACACATACTTGCACAAGTTTCCTCTAAAGTCAGCAGTGTGGTACCCACACCTAAAGCTGCTTCCAAGTGTGACGTGGTTTAAAATTTCCGCCATATTTGTGCACATTCTTCCAGCTATAGTTCTAGACACCGTCACCAGGATTGCAGGCGGAAGGCCGATGTAGGTTTCTTATAACATAGTGAGCCGTTTCGTTCCTCACAGTTTACATTTTTGCAGTCTTATGAAGCTGCATCGCAACGTCAACACGTCCCTGAACAGGCTGGAGAAGTTCATCTTCACCGAGTGGACGTTTCCCGCAGATAAAACCAACGAACTCCAGCAGTGGTTGTCAGGGGAAGATCAAGTCAATTTCAATCTAGATATAAGTGGTCTCGTGTGGTCTGATTACTTCGACGACCTGGCTAAAGGCGTGCGGCGGTATTTGAACAACGAGAAGATGAGCAACATTCAGGCGGCTCGAGGAAAAGACACGCTGTAATATATTTTTTTAACAAACTTGGCTTTTGTGACGTGTTTGCTTTCAGATTAATGGTGTTCCACCTGTTGCTGCAAGCTGCCTTCTTTTCGTTGATTTGGTTTGTGTTTGCCTGCATTGTCGGCACCAGCATGTCCAAGTCGGCGTTCGTCGTTCCATTGGCGTACATCCTATTTAGTTTTCTGTGAGATCTAGAGGCGAAATGCTTGAGGCCTGGGCTGATGTTTCTCAAATTTGCATTTATAACGCTTACTTAAGGTTCTGATCGGTATTTTTGTATTTAATGTAAGGGAAGATGTTTAATAAATGATAAGTTATTATGTTTGCGTGTTATTTAAATTTTATGGAGATTTAGAAGGGTTGTTGCAAACGTTTTTTCAGCAAATACCAGAGACTGACTTCACGTCGAGGGTTCAAAGAGGATAGCGGCATAGTAACTATGGTTGGCCCCAGAAGCTTCGTAAAATTTTGTGCCCAATTTTAACAGTGCTAGAAAAATCCAGAAATTGTTTGCTGTGATCATTTTAGCTTGCAATTTTAAGTAGGATTTTGCCTGGAGATTTATATTTTCTGGCAAAGATAAAATAATTTTTTTGTGAATCATTCAATTTTGGTGCCTTCTGAAATGTTGCACCACAAATCTGGGCTTCAAAGGCTTCAACAATAATATGGTAATGAAAGTATAAAACGTGCATTTTGAACTTCAAAGCTAAACCCATGTTATTGGCAATGTCAACCTTACAATTAGCAATTTCAGTATCGACAGGTGGCGTGAAAATTGTAGCGGAATTATGAGAAAAAAAATGAAAAGCGACTCAGATTAATGTTAAGTTAAATAGAAAGTTGTTTAGCATTTGCTTTTTGGTAGAAATACCATTAAGTCTTGTTCCGTAATCGTATAGGGAGCACTCTGTGCAGATGTGCATACGTAAAGTAGACTAGTTAATGGCCTTGATGTGAAATTTGCGAAAAGATCACGGCTACAGGTTTTGCAATTATGGATTATAATTGAATTTTCTGCAATAGTGCCTGTAAGTTATGTACTATCAGTTTTGCACACGTAAATGGCCATTATATGTAGTTGCTAAATAAATGCATTATTACAGCATTGCACGATTTCCTAGCGTTTCAAAGCAGTTGCCGGTGCATAAACGGAATAGTAGGTTATTGCAATTATACATATTGTAATGGTCTTATGCCTGAGGCTCTACTCTGCTTGCAGTACAGTTTAGAAAACAAATAAGCACAGAGTTGGGGTGTTTTATGTAGCTGCAATACTAAGCTTAAATTTCATTCAGTAAATGCATTGGAAAAGAGATGTCAGTATTAATAAATAAATTGAGTAAGGAACACAAAGGGCAAAGTTTGTTTTTCACAGGGTTGAAGTCGAAGTTAAAATTAATTAAATATTAGATTTGTGCAGAATGAATAGCCGAGCCAAAAGAAATGAATAGTCACAAAAAGGTTTGCTATGTGCAGGTCAATATAGCTAAGTAGGTCAAATTATGAACAATCTTAAAAAGGTATAAGAAGCCAGAAAAATAATGTTGCAACGAGCAATTAAGAAGGCAGGCATAAAGACAGAAAATAGCAATTGTGAGAAGCAGACAAGACATGATAAAGCAAGGGAAAAGCAAACACCAAGACAGGAAAAAAACGAGTGAAAAGCAGACAGATGAACATCGAAAGCATTTATGAAGGAAGTGAACTCTAAAAGGATCAGTGCAGTTACGCGAGTGAACAGAGCAGAACAAATAATAAAACGTGTTGTGGCGCAAAGAGACATTTTAACAATTAAAAATGTGGACAATATTTCAGAGATAAATTTTTTTTAAATTTAATAATTTGTAAGTAAATTTATTTCAAAATGTATTTGATTTGAACATGGCTAATTTTCGTTTGTATAGTATTAGATTAGCATTTGTTTATAGCGGACTTTATCAGATAACAATTGAATAAATTATAAGATTGACATGAAATTTTGTGCTCCTTTTGAATACAAGTCTTTATATAATAAAATTAAATAGTTTGAGCTAAAAAGTGTTTCACTGTGTTAAGCAAGTGGTATAGTTTATATGAAAACGTTTGTGGCTATTTCCGCAAACAAATTATTTCACCAAGAGCATCTTTGAGGAAACGTTCGCCACCCACATCGAGATTACTAAGGATTCCAGCCGAAAAGAGGGTCCAGAGCCGGAGTAACTATTCATGAATTAACCACGGCTTAGGTATGTGCATATGCACTTTGAAGGCTTGTTATAAATTGCTCGCACACGTAAACTTTGTTTTCGTTTTTATTGTGCCGGACTAACGTAGCGCCGAGTGCTGCATCAACTGCTCCTTGCTTTTACTTGCTCTCTCTTGCTCTGTGTCGCTCGATGGACTTTATCAGTTGTATCGACCTGCAGCCGAGGGCGAGTTTCGTGTTTCATCATCTTGTACATTACATCCGGCCGTTTGGATTGCAGTTTTCGGACCTAAGGCGAATGCATACGGAAGATCGTGTAAATGATTTTGGGAACTTTTCCTGTTAATTAAATATTCTTTTTTAACCAGCTTTCCGAATCAGTCGGCCTACCAGACCAACCCTCCTCTCCTCGAGGATCTCTCACCGGTAGACACGTGGGAACGTATAATTTGCAGTGCTAGTTGAAAAAGTTTGCCGAAAAGCCCTTCGAAATTGCTGCTAAAATCGGCAGATTTGCGCATCCTCAAAATAATTAAGTTATACACTAAAACATCTGATTCCAGCTTGAGGTACTTGTCATCGAATTAAGAATAGCCCATGAACTTTTCGACGGCAGGTGGTTGAAGCTCTGCATGGTGTCCAGAGTGTTGCGGCTCCCACCGGCGTTCCAGATCGCCCTAGAAGAATTGTTTTGTAAATACGTTTATTTAAATTACAGACAACCTCTCTTATGGGTGATAGGTTTAAGAATCAATATTGTAAATATTGACTCGTAGTTTATCACTTCATCAACGTCAAGAGACTTGGCTAACAACTACCTGTGTACATTCTAAGTAATAAGTTTTAATTGAAAGTAAAATAATTAGTAAGAGTAATCGTTACAATGCAAACAGATAATCAAATGAATTATGTCATAAAGTATTTTATGGTGGAAGTCAAGCTACGTCAAATTATATCCATGAATGCGCAGTCACAGAATCAAAGAGAAAGCAATTTGGACACATTTAAAAAAGAAGAGATGTATTTTCTAGAATTTACAAGAATTTTTAGCGTCTTGTTTAATGCGAGTTTCCTCATGATTCGTTTAAAAAGAACGCAAATGAAGGTTTCAAATAAGGTGTTACTGGGGTTTTCTGTTTTTTTACTAGTTTTTGGGTTCTTATATTTGGAGTGCTTCTGGGCGCTTACTTGTGATATGATAAAACTGTCTCTTACAATAGTTAACCATCTTCTCTTAAGCCTAAGTGGAAGCTATATGTGGTAAGACAACTTATGCTGCCCTTTATGTTGTTTATATAGTCAACTAAAATTTCCTGAAAATGTTTATCATTTAAGTACGCAATTGTGTTTGTACACTTGTAATTTGAATTATGATCAGTATCATCGTTATTATAACATATAATTATTGTGCCCATCATCACCATCATCTTTTGTCTTCCTTTAAATATCTCCAAGACTGCAGCATTGGTCTGTTTTTGGAGAAAGATTTGATGATTGGGTCTGTTCTATAGTTTTCAGCAAACGCTAATCTCATAGGAAATTGCTATGCTTAGTTTTTGGTACCACAAATTCAGAAAGGATCAGCCAATTTGATTAATAAGATATCTACCTAACTGTCACCACGTTGTCAAAAAAATTTAATAAGTAAAAAATGAGACAAATATTCCTGCAGATTTTGTTTTTGTCCTTGACACAAAATTGCAAAAATGAGAAACCAGAATTGAAGAAACGTCTTCGTGGAACACAAAGCCCGCAGAGGTTCAACAATTTCTCATTTTATGCCCATATAGCAATACATTTCCCGAGTGCAGAAGGGTATTTGTATAGTATTTTACCCTTTCTTAATTTTACCATGTTGTTTTCTCAGAGAAGCTAAAGTTAACGAATGCGGCGGAACCTTGGTTCACCCAGCATGGGTCCTCACAGTAGCTCACTGTTTCGAGAAAGCCAACGTAGAGTATCTAGCGATCACCAACATGGTCCTGGTTACAATGGGCGCTGGTACCAATGGTATTTCCACCAAAGTCTCAGACATCAAGCCTCATCCGAAGTATAGCATCCACTATGACAGCAAGCAAGTAATCACCAGAATTGAATACGACATTGCTGTTTGCAAACTGCAAAAGCCGTACATGCTGTCGAAATTGATCCAAATAGCACACTTGCCAGAGCACAATACTCGCTCAGCGAACCATACTCGCCGTTGTAAAACTGGTGTGGTGCTTGGTTCAAACAAAGCGTCCAACGCGTCTCACAACCTGAACCCGTGGTCGTTTAACGTATATTCCTTGACGCGGATAGAAGACCTCCAAAAGCCACATAGACTGGACACGGTGTTTTACACCAAGACCCAGTTCGCGCCTGGTCGTTCGATGGTGGCTCACTCAGGAGATCCCTTCGTATGCTACGAAACGGTACATGGTAAAATAATTCCTGTTGTTTATGGAGTCACTTCGTGGGGTCACACTAGGGGCGATTACAAAGTAACTGTATTTGAAGAAGTCGATAGACATATATCCTTTATTAATCAGTATGTACAAATGGTGGAATCTGCCGATGGCAGGAGGCATCATCAGACCGATTTCCTTGGACAGCGAAGAGATCCGTCAGCAAATGAGGGTAACGCACTGTTTATGTCGTTTCTTATGTTTGCTTTCGTATTGCTCATTTTATAATTATATGGAAATATATGTTATACAAAAATTTTAATCGTTTATCTCTTTAAATGTAGGTAAATATTACAAACAGTTGTAGTCAATCATTATCGTACAAATAGTTGATGAAACGTGTTGTTTTTACCCAATCTTCTTATTTTTCATTGTAATTATAATACCAGGTGGGTTTTACACTGCCTTAACTTGGAGGTTGTATAACTTCAGACCTTTTACCACATTATCACACCACATTTTTTTTTGGTCGTCTTCTTATTTTTATTTCAGTTAGTGCCCATCCCGTTACATGTTTCAACCATCTAATTCTCTGAGCTTTGAGAAATTTCAAACTTCTGTTAATCTATCTACTAGTTCACGATTCGTCCATTCTGGAGCATTGCTATTGTTGCATTATACATTATATATGGCATTTGTCATATTCGTATTTCTTTCTTTTCTCTATTCGTGTTCAAATCAGTAATTTCAACCACCCTTTTTCTTATTATAAAATTTAAGGATGTCAGATTCATCTTCTATTTATCTCTTTTTTATGTTTATTTATTTATTTCGGGATCACAATAAGCACATGCTCAATTACAGTGGCCCACAAATAGAAAAATAAAATTACAGACTCTCTGAGGAAAATAACATGAGGTTAACGTGGTCTTGAGCAGTTTTCTAGTTGTAAACCTGGTGAGGTTAGAATCTTACCAGTAATTTTAAGCTTTTGCAATGGCAATGCTTGATGTGTAGCGTATATTAAACTGTACCGCCTTTCAACAAAAGGCGATTATAATCAGGACTATCTTAAACTTTCGGCAATTTATTGTCATAAGTATGGATCAGGTCTAAACAAAACTCACTTACTGTGTACGGCAGTACTAGGAAACAATAACGAGGCTTTAATTGCTAAATAACTGTGTAGATACAGTTGCATAAAGCAACAATATATGAAAATAAAAAGCGTTCTGCATGGGTAAATATTAAACCAGGCTCATCAATGCAAAATGGAATATAAATACTAAACTGGGTAGCTAAATTCATAACGACCCAGGAGGTTCTACGTTAAAAATTATATAAGAGCCATCTTAGGCAAAATAAAATAAGTAAGCAAAGTTAAATAGTGAATGAAAGTTATTACATTTTGGCTCAAAAGTAAATTGGCGCGTACAGTAGTATCAGGGTTTGTAATCATAATAGAGTTAATAGAACTGCGCAGGAATTAATCAGCGAAAAACGTATTCTATCTAACATGCAGCCTTCCAGGCGCTGAAAAAAGCTAACCTCTAACCTGAGAAATAAAACGCAAGTCTGTTGACAGGTATTCGAAAAACTTAGGATAAAGGATTACCTAAATAATATTTAGCTGGCTACCTTAAGCGCTAAAAAAGTGCCTTTGTACTATCTTATTCACAATTCACCATTAAATGGAAAATGTTGCAAAATAAAACTAATGCCCAAACGCAGCCATGGTATTTAGGATATCCGGGGCAGCTTTACTGGGTTGCATGGCAGGGAAGGAAACAGAAAGCTCGCAAGAACTGTGAATGCTAAATCTTCCCAGATGTAAAAGAGTTTTTAGCTTCTGTGAAACAGTTTCCAAATATTACCAGCGGGAGCGGTCCATGTGTCAGACAAAATGCTCCAGGGTAAGTTTCAGCATGCTTGAGCCAAGCGAATGTAGCAGAGCTGGTCTTTTAGATGGGTAGCAACTCGAACGTACACGTGCAATAAAAATTAAATTCGCATGGCTTCCTTCTTTGTTGAAATGATTTCGCCCACCGGCTTCAGAAAGCTGGGAAGAACTTTAGCACTCGATGACATTGGTAAAAAGCATGGAGGAACAAATCCCAAAAGGGCTCTACGGCAGAAATTGAATCAGTTTAGCTCCCCGAAAGGGTAAAGAGGAAGTGCACGCCGATTCAAACTTCTGCCGTGGGTCGCTCTTGAAAACTACGTATTAAAATTAGTTCTACTCTCGAAAATCTATGAAGGTAGTAATAAAAGGGAGTAGGCATGCATTCAAAAGGAGAATCCAAGCCGCAAATGCCAAAATTAAAGAGCGTCATTACAAAACGTGCGACGTGAAGGTGGACACCCAAATGCCACCATTCCCTTTGACATCTTAGGATGTGGTATGGTTGACTGCGTAGACCTTCTGTCGTCATTTAGAATTGTATCTGTGCAGAGGAAGTATAGGTGTACGGTAATTTATGTAGCTCCATAATAACTGCTACTTTACCACAGAAATATATTAAGTGCAGGGTTATCGAAGCAAAGGAACTATGCATGAATTATATTTTACTTTCTACTGATCTATTATTTGTTGTTTATATCTGTGATACGAAGCATATAAAGTAGTCCATAACGCCCTACGGTATAAAGAGTTAGCGTAATAACGCCCGCTTATTAGGCGCTCACATGAGGGCGTAATCGTTACGCTCTAGGGCGTTATGAACTACTTTTCAAGCTATTCAATTTATTTAAGTTGAAAATAAAACATTGTATTCACCGCGGGTACTATTTGACGTTTATACCCCTTGTCCTCGAACGAGCATAAATATCTCTATAATGCCACTGGTACATAAATAACTATTGAGTGAGTATAAAAACAAAGAAAAATCTTTATTATATTTCAATTGTTCAAATTAAATTGCAACTAATCTAACCCTTAAAGGCAGTATATCTAGTCTAACCCTAACCAGCAATCCTTATCTAACTTAAATTGTGTATTTGCTTATGTTAAGAGTTCATCCATTAGCATCGTCTCAGTTCCAATAACTTTGAACACTCAATGCATTAGCACTTCACTTTTGCTGACGTACCAGGGTGTATCCCTGATGTTATAGGTATAATAAGTAATAATTGGCAATACAAAAAAGGATCTTGCATTTAGCTAGTTTAATTCAAAACTTTTAATTTGTTAGGTTTAGATGGCTCTTCTACTATTTTCACAGCTCGGTGTGTGCGCCGTATATATTTTTAACGTCTGTGGTGCAGGTTTTCGTATGTTCGCGCACTTACGGCTTTCCTTGACTTTTATCTGCTTGGCGAAGCGACTCGAATGTTGGATTTTGTTTGAATGCTGATTTTCTTTCCTGGAACGCAGTGATGATGATTTGGTTGTAGCGCCTTAGAAATTGCCCTGCGGCTTTATGGGATTACAGAATATGGTGGTTTTGGTTCGTGGCCTCCGCAGAAGTTGCGCATTGTTCTAGCCGGGCAGTTCTGTGGAGGATTTCTTTCTCGCCCCTAGTTGGCGGATTTTTATGTGCCCCACCTATCATTCGGATGCACGTTGCCCGAATTCATCTGAGGTAAGTCTTTTCGAAACTGTTTGCGCCGATTCTTATCGAAAGCATCCATGAGTTTTTGGGTTCTTCCTGTTCTTTAGCAACCAGCCAGTCCCCCCTGAAACTCATAGGTTCAGCATTGGCAGTGATACGCCATCACCGCAACCGAGCGCGTCAACCTTGACCTGATTCGAGCTGTTATCACCTGCATTCCAACCTTCGGATATGTGTGGACCTTCGCTTACTTGGATCATCACATACCGCGCAGAAGGGGCTCAAAGGAAGCTAAGATCAGGTTTTGTCTTCCTTTTTTTAAGTATGCAATAGTAATTGGGAGACGTATTTGACACTGCTTTTTCAGTTCCATCCTCATTTGAGCTAGCTTTTCCATGGGTTTGGTAGGTGCTTTCTTGCTCATTCTTCATTCGTCGCAGAAGAATTAGAGCCAAAGCTCTTCAAGTTAAATTAGTGAAACCACATAATCGATGAATAAAAATAATGCTTTTGAAATAATTTCTAGGTGATTAAAACAAATTGCCATTGGAAAGGATCTGCTATAACCACTCGCTATAAATAACTCCAAATAATATTATTTGAAGCAATACTATCCTCGTACATGATTTTCTTTACGTTAGCTGTTGAGAGTAAGTTAACTGTTTTAAATTTCAACAATGATTATTATATTCATTTCATCCCGTTGAAATAAAAGGTCAGGCCGCCACTGGGTTCAGCTCAGCGGAGAGGGGTAGGTTTGAGTTGAACGTCTGGACGGCACGGCACGTCTGACGCCGTCTGAATCAAACCATAGTATACACAGTTATACTTCATTCTCCGAATCGAGATAGTAAAATCCGCAACCCAAGCTACAAATATCAGCAGTAAGTTTATTAAAATATGATTTTATTAAAATTTAGGTCAGAGGATGTATGTACACGTATAACACAGAGGTTACATTTGTTTTACCAAATTTGACAACTGTTAGGGTAAAGCTTAAAATTGTAAAATTGTGGGATGTGTAGCTAAAGAATACTGATGATTCTGATCTAAGAATATATTTGTCCCCGTGACAAAATGCGCTCTTTATTATACACCTTACAAACATGACACATTGGTTATGACATTCATAAAGACAGCAAAAAAGACATGTCTCTTATCTAAGTTTTCTGTAGAGCCATATTAGTCAGCTACGTCTAGCTGATATTTGGTAATTTGGGTTGCAGATTGTTCTGTTTCGATTCGGTAAATGAAGTATAGTTACAGTGGGGCACATATGAGGCTCTATTCTGGATGTGTACTTGTTTATGACTAAATCAAGTTCGACGCAGAAAGTATGCAAACATAATTCGCTGGGCGTCACTAAATTATAAACTCTCGCTGCAAAGATGGTGGGCATCTTCTAATCCGAAAATAGACGGCCTAGGCACTGGGATGTAATTGAAATTTGGACTACTGCGAACTTGCCTTGCCTCGACGTATTGGAGCTTAATTCGTTAAGATATTTACCTGCATACCGTTGTACAGAATACAATAAAACCCAAGCTACAAGTGAAAAGTATATTGAACACGCAAGATTACAGGAAACATATTCAACGCGAGAGCTGGCAGTTATTCCTTCTTATTACTATCAGGCCTAACGTGGCGTCACGAGTTATGAACTGTGATTTATAAAGCTTATTGGGCTGGTCACAATCCAATCTGTGTATTACACAATGTTGACTACCCGCTCTGACGAAAGACGCTCAAAACTGGTCTTGGGAGGCAAACACTCGGATAACACACATATATAAAAATAATATAACATTTAACGCTAACTACAAGGGATAAGTACACTTTACATGAAGAGATCGGTCGATACGTGCAGGACTTACAATCTCGGTGGGCTATCAAGAAAATACGGCAACTGTAACGTAATGCAGTAGTAATAATGCAGATATGAAAGCAACTAGTCTGCAGCTAGAAGTCATAAAGTTCCGAAAGCTCCAGCTTCTAAAGATTCACTTGTACTATATGACCAACCTAAGAGTCAACTGTCTTACTGAAAGCTGAACTGGGCGACGTAAAGACTGAAATTTGATTTGGGGCACGACTGATCCGCGCAGATGGTCGCCTTGTGTCGTTTCACGTTCCTGCAAATTGTTTGAAAATGTGCTAATCACCGTTATGAATTTGTGAAGTGCTATCACAATTATAAGAGCAATCCAGTCGCGGGATGAAGACATCTGAACCCTACCAGGGGTTAAGTAAAGCCAGATGTCCGCCGCCCAGTCGCCGCAAGATGTAGCCGATTGCACCAAGTGTTTTAGACAAAAGCCAGTACCACGTGAGTTTAAAAACTTCCTGTTTGACACACTTTGGTTCTCCTAGATAAGCAATATGAAAGGAAATCGTGAAACAGTATAAGAGAGCGATGACCCGCCAGTCTCGAAATCAGATCTAATCCGTTCTTTCCAGACTCCAATACCGAGCCTAAGTTCCCGCCTGGAGCAGGACTCAATGGTTCCACCAGTCACCTCCGTCTTTGAGAAGTTCTCATCCTACGGCTACAATTTTTCTATGCATGTGGCACACATCTTGGCCGAGTGACTGTTTGTAGACCATCCCTTCTATACCGCTTGGGCTTACAAATGGTTGGCGCACGGCTTGGTCGAGTTAACTGGGGCGAACCTAAAACCTTCCTGTTAATTAACTTTCTCCTTCAGTTTTATTTGTCTAATTTGTAATTGTTTTGAGTGAAATTGTATTTGTTTTCATTATGTGCGTGTATTGTAAATTTGACTCGAATGTATTCACTCCAGCCACCAACAACCCTGAAGCAGAGCTACTCGAGTGCATTATAAGTAATCAGAGTTGAGAGTTAATTGGGATAGTAAATTAAAAATTGCATTCATAACTATGTAGCGTTGCATAGCGCACTTAGCAAGGGACGAGTAAGTTCATAACACGACAGCGTAAACGACAGAAGTGTGGAAATTTGATTCAGCGAAGCCGAAAATCCACGAGAGCCACGTATTCAAGTATTGCGCGTATGCTAGAATCCGATCACAGTCGATTGTTGGGGGCCTGGTGGCACTTAATTTACCATTACGGGGTCATCCAACATGTTTAAGCAGTTTTAAGTGTACTGTAATTCCGGTTAAATACCGACTATGCGATCACTGCATAATTTATTAACATCACAAAGCTGAGAGTCGGGCCCGCTCTGCTGGCAGCGTGTCTCCTCTCCGTGGTATTCGCGATTGAGGTGCAAACTGCGATGACAATCGGAACTAAAATATCGCCCCTGCGAGTGCCAGGTGGCCAAAATCTCGCGTAGTTAAAAATTTAAAATAACATTGCCCAACTAATTTTGATTAATATTCTGTATAATCACATATAGAGAAGCCGCGTGGCGCAGTTGGGTAAGCGCCAGGCTTGCATTAAGCAAGTCCTCGGTTCGAATCCCGAGGGGGTCGGAATTTTTTCGTAGCCTTGGCGATTGGAATCGGGCTCGGTGAGACCATTCACAGTTGGGCACCAAAGTAACTGTGCTCTACTCAAAACCACAAACCTAAGAGATAGAGTAGCAAGGTCAACACATCACCAAGACGCACACCTCACACATTGGTTGCTGCGCAAGCACCAAAGGCGCGCTCCAACTTTGTATCCCGAATCCGGGGCAAGTTGAGCATTGTACCGCCCGATGCCAGCGCATAAAGCACCAGCCTCTACACCGCAAGATAAATGAGATTACAGATAATATATACATACATACATAACCACATTTTGACAGTTTTTATATGATGCAAGTTGTACTCTGTGAGCGTAAATGCTTCTGCACCGTATAGCTGTACAGGTAATACGTAACACCTAACCATTCTCACACGCAGGTTTAATGTGACTACATAATTGCAGAGTATCTTTCTCATACGTATAATGGTACTCGTGCCTTTAGGCAGAGTTCCGGTTTTCTGTCATATATGACAGGCAAGTGATGCTGCCTTTGAAACGTCTTCTAATCTTGACCCGTTAACATAAATACCGTGATCTTGAACATTGTAATCTCTGCTAATAATTACATATTTTGTTTTGTTAGTGCTTAGTTCTAGTCCTATTCGTATTTGAATCGTCTGATGTTAGTTATGATTTTATTCTGAATGCTGCTGTTTTGTGCTAGTATAAGTTGCCTACGATTCTAACATTTTTATTGTCGATTCCAAATGATTTTAAGATTAAGTTTATTATGTTTTACCTTGTCAAAAGATTTTTTATAATCTATCAGACATGCATGCACATCTCAGTTGGTTTTCTGAATCAGGGCTTCCACTCCGAAAATGATTTAGGCACTGTCTACATAGTTTTTTTATATTTAGCTATTGGTATCGCAGATACTGCAAGCAGTCGTCAGTTTGATAAATGAGGGATCTAATTGTCACCATGCTGTCAAAAAATTAATAATTAGACAATGAGAATATTCTTTCTTCATATTTTGCCTGTGTTGTGGATACAAAATTGCAAAAATGAATTCGTTTCTAATAGACGCGTTGTTAGAGGACATGAAATGCAGACTTCCAGAAAATTTCCATTTTATGCCCATATAGCGATACATTTCCAGAGTGAAGACGGGTATGCACATTGTAATTCGCATCCTTCTTATTTTACCTACCTTGTTTTTTCAGAGAGGCTAAAGTGAAAGAATGTGGTGGGATACTAATCAACCCATGGTGGGTACTTACAGCAGCCCACTGTTTTGAAAAAGCCAAAGTAGAGCATTTGGAGATTACCATGGGTGCGAGCAGAAGTTATGATAAGAATGGCGTATCCACCAAAGTCTCGGACTTCAAACTTCACCCTAAATATAAAATCCATTACAACAGCAACCACGTGATTGAGAGAATCGACTACGACATTGCTGTCTGCAAAGTGCAAACGCCGTACACGTTGTCAGAGTCAATTGAAATAGTAGACTTGCCAGAGCACAACACTTGCTCAGCGAACTATACGTCTCGTTGCAAAACCGGTATCATCATTGGCTTAAGTAAAGCGTCCACCACATTCCAAAAGTCTAACTATAAGTCGATGCTTTGGGCGTTTGAGGTAGATTCCTTGAAGCGAACAGAAGATGTTCTCCAAGAACCCAGTAGATGGTCCACAGTATTCTATACCATGACCCAATTCGTGCCTAGTAGTTCGACGGTTGAGCACTTGGGGGGCCCCTTCTTATGCTATGAAGGGTCACATGGATATAAAATTCCTGTAGTTTATGGAGTTAGTTCTTGGAGTCACATCAGAAATGATTACAAAATAACAGCCTTTGAAGCGGTTGATCGGCATATACCTTTTATTAACAAGCATGTGGAGATGCTAATAGCTACCGATGGAACGCGTAATCATCCGATCGATTTCTTTGGGCAGCGGGGAAATTCGTCATTAAACGAGGGAAATCTAGTGTTTAAGTTGTTTTTTATGTTTGCTTTCATATTGCTCATTCTATAACCATATGGAAAGAGATGTTTTATAAAAATTTTATACGTGTTTTATAAGTAGTAGCTATTTGGAAATATTAATTACAAACAAACCGTAGTCATCCATTACAGTCGAACATTGTTTGCTATTGCTAAACGTTTGCTATTCAATACTGAATATTTTTCTTTTATTCTTTATGAGCTTTGTGATCCATAGTAAGTTGCAACCTGTGCCACAAGTTACTGTAATTTATTAACTTCCTTCTATCTGTTTCATCTTCATACTCTACAAAAATTTTCATTTTCATTATTTTCTGTTATTTTATTTTACTTTATTACTTTATTATGTCCATCTATTTATCTACTTGATGATATTACTCTCGATATTGTACTCTTATTGCCATTATTAAATCAAAATGGCTGGGTCAACTTCTACATAAATGGACAGAAGGGGAAGAATGATTTGCTATGGCTATCACTAAGTACCTAATAGTTGTTGTTATCAGTTCTGTGGTTGTTATGTTCCACAGGTTTATAGGGTTGTCATATTTTCGGAATGAAGATACAAGTATTTACAGAAACATAATCTAAAGCTCTTTGATACTGAATTTCATAATTAGCTTTAGTGTTTAAAATTACAGAGTCTGTATTCCAGTTTTGTAAGTAAAATTATGTTGAAAGGCAATTTTTCTTACTACAGTCATAACACGGTTCTTTATGTAGGTTTGGATCAGTTTTTTCATTGAAAGTTAATATTGATTGCTCTTACATCATAAGATAAAGGTACTGACAATACCAAAGCTAGAAATTTACCTCTGCGTCACGCAATGATGCGCACCTATAACAAACATTCTTCGTTGTCTATTACGGTAACAAGGGAGTATAGGCTCGGAACAGCTTAAGTCGAAGTCGGGAGTGGGTTACGACAAAATAAATACGATTACCTGCAAGTGATAATTTGTAAAGAGCGCCACGCTGTTGTTCAGCTTTAGAATTACTACTCCCAGATGAAATATGTAACGGTAAACCTAGGTAAGACAAAAACAACAACGGAGAGTGTACATTACCATAAATATAATTGGTTTAGTAGATTTAAATTTAACTCATTATGTACAGCAATGCGCAGATAAATCTAGTACAAACATATTTGTTTTGCTAAGGAGATCAAAGGCTGTAATTGACGCAAATGGTGGAGCAATAAAATATTAGTGTCTTTATTTCTTGTATTTTGTACTTAATGAAAAGTCAGTTGTATAACAAACAATTTTAGGTAATTGCGTAACTAGATCTAAATTGCTTGTACTAGATTTATGTGAACATGACTGTACATGTAGTTTTATTTATTAACAAAGATGAAACTTAAGTTTAAAATAATCCTCGATTTAAGTATAAATTGATTAAGTGTTTAAATAATTAACGGTATAATTTACATACAAATTGTAACATTTAAAACAAGGAGCAAGTATTATATCCGAACGTTATCGTTAGGCACACGGCTGTTGAATACATGAGTAGTCTCATCTGCTACTCGATGAATGCGTGAACCGTATTATACAGATCTGTGTATAGGTGGATTGCAATGAGAAGAAGGCACGCCATGACGTCACATGCGCCGCCGTAGAATTATCAGTGGCGGTGAAATTTTTAATTAAAATGGGAACTTGACACTGGACAACAACAAACAATAAGAGAAAATAACAACAAGCGTCTTTCGACTGTGCTTCACGCTACAGAATGTGGTAGAAGCTTAAAATAAGATGAAATCTGCTAATAATACAGATTTAATTTATTTAAATAATTAAATAGCACTCCGTTTACACATTACGCTACTGATTTCTAAATGTCATCTACAAGGCTACACCTTGTTCAGCATGTTGGACTCGTCCGCTAGGTGGAACGCTACTGCGCACATGTCACGTGAGCCCTCTTCTAATTTCAATTTACTTCTAATTGGGTGCTTACCAGTAGAGCCAAAAGCTCAAAGACTGACACGGGACGTGTGGCAGCTTGAAAATCCTTCAAATTCATAATCATTGTAACACATTTTAAAAGATACTAACTATAGTGATCCATGAATAATAATAATTAATTAAACACCTTAAAGCAAAACCCTTGGTTTATTAGTGGTTCAAAGTAATTCAAACAATTCAACATTTGACATAATGCATTTGTAGGATACCCACCAATTAAATTTAAACTTTCAATTACTTGTACTTTGAATGTACACTTGCTTTCAAAACTTTCGCGTACACTTATTTTTCGCTGTATTAAATCAGGGTTGTAATTAATCAACTCTGACATTTAAATCGACTAACAGAGCACATACTGTCAATGTCATTTTTAACCTAATCTCAAAATTACCCGTTCACACAGCTAAAATTTTGCAAAATCGTTGTTACTTGATTTTGAATGGGTACGCGAAAGTTTTTAAAGCAAGTGTACATGACAAAGACAATTAACTTTGGTATTATGGCACACAACCCAATTGAATTAAGCATCCAGATAACTGGTATAATCTAACAACTAGGCAAATTAGATTAAGAAGTCGAACTTCGACGAAGAGGGGCGGCAATATACGTAAACCACCTGGAGATTGTTACAATGTCATCGATGCCTTACACGTGGTATTTCCAGCGCAGCTCCTTCCCTGGTGTTGTGGCCACGTCCTCGAGGTGAACTGGAAAGGTCATGAGCGCTCGCTCGAAGAACGATGAAATAGCAAGTAGTGGGCCCAGCGAGGGGAAATAAACGAAATTCCACAAAGATTGCGTGTGAGCACGAGGTAGTGCCGGCGGCATGAATAGCGGCTTAACGGCAGAGCAGAGCAGGCCCCAGGAAAATATATTAAGTTTCACAACTTAAAATGCATTCAAAGAGAAAAATTGTTCACATACCAGTCACCACATTAAGCCAATACGCGGGGTCACAACGAAAAGGGATTGTATTAACAATATAAACCCTAAACTTCATGGGATAGCTTGAGATTGTTTACAAAGTGTCCTTTTTCACATGACAAAATTAAGATAAATGCTAAACAAACTTTCGTTTATCGAAAAATCAAATCGCCGAAATGTTTCCCAAACACTTCCACCCAATACGACGCAGGATGTACGTCAGAATCAACCAATGGCAAAGAAGTAGTCAAATGGAGTCAAAATTAACCAATGACACTGAAACCGCAGTTTGCTGCAGAGAAACACAGCTAGTGGATATAGTGACCTTAAACGCAGCTGAGTGCGAGCGTGGCCTAACGGTATCAAGGTGAAATACGAAGGTCTTGACGGTAAAGATCTAAGCTAAAATGCAAGCTAAATTGTGTTCAAATTTGCCTAATTTGGGAATCTGCAATCACTACTAATACGGACTAAACCTAGACCATTGATCACTATTCTCTCTGGATATTTTTCAAACGCCTTTTGGATTCCGCATGAGCTTTAAGATCGATAATATTTAGTATTTCCAAGAATGACTTTAAAAATTTATGTTTTTAGATGGTTTAAACCTTTACTACAGATTTGTTATGTTTTGAATTGTGTTTTGAATGGATTTGCTTAAAAACTTGATTATCGATTCTTCGACCAAAACATTCAAAGGCAATTTCTTGAACATATCTTCCACAGAAATATTTAACTTATGATTGAAATGTAGACAAACCATCAATACGTTTTGTGCATTTACCGTTTGTTGTGCGATAATGATGTCTGCTTCTTTATGTATGTATGACTTTCAACGTGTTCCTCTTTGTAATGGTTTTCTGATTGTTTGATCTCATCCTGTCATTTATTTTGTAGTTCTCTCATACTCACCTTGATTTCTCAAGAGCTCCACTGTATTATTATATTTATCCACTTGGTTTTATCTCTTCTTGAAATGTGCTCAGCCCACAGCCACCTTCAACTTAATATTCTTTTCATAACAGATTCCCTGCTGTTATAATTTTTTATTTACATGCATTTTTTTATCTTTAAAGCTAATCCATGAGTTTTCATTAAGAATGTTATTTTAGGCCGATGCTGCAGAATTATTTAAAAAATCTGTTTCAGTAATGATACGCGGTATTGCACAAGCCTGGACAACAATGATTTCAGTAGAGTGCTAATGATGAAAAATCTGAAAGTTTTATTGACAGAAGATAGTCATATTGCAGACATATTTTAATCAAAATTATTTTAATTTAAATTTACAACCTTCAACTATGGAAAGCGTAACGTACCTTTTACTCTCAGTTTTGCTACTAAGTAAATGTTACACGATAACCGCAGACGAGGAAGTTATAAGACAAACATTTCCATATTTCGCTCAGTTGGAACTGGCGACTGCAGTGCAAGGAAGGTTAGTGCTAAATTCAGAAATCTGCCAAGCTAACTCCCTTTTCCACTAGCAAGCAAATGGTTGACATGAAGGTTTGTGGTGCAACCTTAATCCACACGGCGTGGCTCTTGTCCGCGGGCCAGTGTTTCTATCCGTTCAAACAGAACCTGAATAACCTGACGAAGGGCGACTACTTCGAAGTGTACATGGGCTCGAACAATCGGTTGGACAACAGGGCCTACAGGAACTGGATTAAGAAGGTCATCATACATCCTAAGTACCAGCAGCGTTTGGACATGAACGGCGCTTTGATGTCGGTGCAGTACGACGTGGCCCTCGCTCAGCTAAAAAATCCCTACACCATCAACAGTAAGGTCCAGATGATCTATCTTCCGGATCCCAAGCTTAGTAGAAGGTCGGACGACTCGGATCGATGCAAGGTCGGCACGGTTGTCGGGTTGGGACGATATCAAGACAAAGACACTGTGATGTATGCTAACGTGACGTCGGATAGCAAACTTCCGAAGGAACTGTCGGACTCGGGAGCGAATACGGTTTTTTATTCCAAGTCCAAGGCGACTAAGTACCATCCCTTCCAAGGAGATTACGGGGGACCTTACGTGTGCTACACTGATGACGTGCCCGTCCAGTACGGAATAATTTCCAGGGCGAAATTTATCTCTTCTGAGTCCAAGTATATGGCTGTGTATGAAGCTGTGGACGTGCACATGGACTTCATCTTGAAGTACGTATCCGATGTTAAAAACAGAAGTGATAGGATCCCCCAAAGTAAGGGCGGCGGCGGTGGCGGCGGAAAGAAAGGCCGACACAGTTCTGCCACAGCTGTGAGCTCTTCTTTGGTCTGCCTTAGCTTGTCCCTAATGACGCATCTGGATAGACATTAATTTCCTTGCTCTGCTGTTAGAGCTATTAAATTTGATAGTATAACTATTGTAACTATTCATATAGGTAATGTGTCCAAAAATTGGAAATAAACTTCGACTACGTGAATCTTTATTATTTAGGAATTTAGATACTATAAAAGTGGATAGATTGTAGGGTTCTACGAAGATCAGTTTGTGCTCTTCGCTGCAACGAATAATCGAATTTAATATTTCGTACCCCTTTTTGTAATATATGTCCACGCCTTATTTTCAGTAGGGGTGCTGTGATTCGTGGCTTGTAAGGTAGGCTACAATGATTGTTATCGTGTGAAAATCTAATATAACCTCAAAATAACAAACTGTCATAATGAATAATGAAACAGTGTTGT
Source organism: Agriotes lineatus (assembly GCA_940337035.1). Lineage (NCBI taxonomy): Eukaryota > Metazoa > Arthropoda > Insecta > Coleoptera > Elateridae > Agriotes > Agriotes lineatus. The sequence continues at coordinate 85,414,102 of OW679203.1, forward strand.
CAAGTGATCTAGTTGTTTTAACAGGACTTTTTTTAATTGTTTGAGCTATTTTCTTGTTTCACTTGTCATTTGATAATTAATATCAAAATGCCAAAACAATTTATTGTAAAACGAAGCTAGAAAAATAGTCCCCAACTACCGGTCCCAGCAGTAATACGGCAAGTGGCGTTGATTTTTGAGGTAATGATTTTCATATTCAGACAAACCCCTAATAAAGTACCTTCAGAAATGGTCAAACGTTTTCAAATGGTCATGGTTATAAAACGTATGAATAATACGTTAGTGGCACTGTAAGTCTATGTCAAATTCGAGGTTAGCAGGTTAGGTTTTGCGTCAATCTGTGTCAAAACTGACTCAAAGCCTAACCTGCTAACCTCGAATTTGACATAGACTTACAGTGCCACCAACATATTATTCATACGTTGTATAACCATGACCATTGAAAAACGTTCCATCATTTCTGAAGGTACTTTATTTATCTATACTTGCAGATCTCCGAACGTATAGTGTGGGTATTTCAAAATAATTATCAGTGAAAGAATGTTTAGAAAAATCATCTCGCAGATGTCCTAAAGACAAGAAGTAACAAAATTATTGGTTTTGTGAATATCTGCAACTATAAATTTGGCGAGACAGTTAAAAAAAGTAATACTTTGAACAATCTACTGACATACGCTAAGGGACATTTGGAATATAAGGGTGAGCGTAGAAAATTATACGCAATTTTAAAATCAGTGGGTTACAAATATAAACACGTAAATGTACGCAACATTTTATGTGAAAAATCACATGTATCTTAGTTGCAGCCAAAATTAAATTTTTGAACCTTTTATAAAACTTCAAAATTCAGGCAATGGACGTTCGTGTACTTCGACGAGACATGGATACATCTTTGGCTACACGAAACTGATTTGAAAAGTAACCCAGCCAAAATTAAAAATGAGGGGAAAAGATTGACAGTTTTGGATGCAGGGTTTGGTTTTGAGTTTTTAGAAGGGTGTGACTTGTTACTGGGCGCAACGAAAACGACGGCAACTACCATGACAATATGAATGGCAAAATTTTCAAAAATAGGTGATCAGTTAGCTATAGTCTGTTTTTTTGCTTTATGATTCAGAGCAGGCCTTGCATTTATATTATTTTAGCAGTGTACAACAGTTTAGTTACAAAATATACCTAACGTTAAAATCAAGGTCCCCGGGATTGTCAAGTTGACACTTCGGTAAAGCTTAATAAAATTCCACGAAAAAGCAGTAGTAATAGTAAATCTAGAGGCTATAAAACACTGTTTTACTAATATAAAAGATATCAATAGCAACTTAAGTAAAACGGCCATCATTGGAAGACTTGGTCAAATCTTTGATGTAGTAAGTATTAAGAATTAAACAGATATAAAATATCTAACAATTTCTTATAATGCTAGATTTTGAATTCAACTGTATTTAATATTCTAAATGAAGGAAAATCACAACTCCAGCAACAACCGAATGACAATATGAAAAAGAAAAAGGAATTTCTAACTTGGGAGGACTATAGTTTCAGGGAGGATATTAAGAAGAAAAATTGGGATTTTTTTACTTTGGATAATTTATTGCGATGTGCAAGAGAGGAACTAATTTAAACTGGGAGTCAATCAAAATTATACTACACATTACAAACTATGGGATATAAATATAAAATTGTATATGGAAGAAAATTGTTTTGTGAGAAGAATCATGTAATTTCGGTGATGATTGTTTTTTTAAAGAAATATTTACAATTTCGAAATTCTAGTGAAAAATGTATATTCCTGTTTTTGGATAACACAATGGAACCAGTGTGCGTAGGCGGACCCACTACATAGACTTGAAAAGTAATCCATTTAAAGTTAAGGCAGAAGGAAAGAGATATACTATTTTGCATGCAGGATGCACATCAGTATTTTTACCAGGTTGTACTTACTGTTGGACACGGACAATAATGACTATCATAAGTGTATAAACGGTGACAGTTTTAGGGAATGTTGAAAAACAGTTAATCCTTGTTATATGTTTAGCATAAATAATAACTTCTACAACACAGATCTGCAAACAAAAATCATCAGCAAGTTGTTAATAATATATTTTTACATTAGAACATATAAGATAAATCGATGTCTAGAAATTTTATGCCGTTTCTGTACAGTTAGATAACAACCATGTTTAAATAAACGTTCTTAAAATAAAGCAATACCAAAGAGCATGGCAATACCTTATTTAATGTCAATGGTTCAGTAATTTTAGCTTTCATTGTGCATAATAGTGCTTATAAAATAACTCATTGACAGTTGTAATAAGTTTTTGACATTACTAGTGTTTTTTCTTTGTAACCAACTACCTACACTGTTACAAAAATGCAAAAGCAAAGCCTGCTCTGAATCATAAAGCAAAAAAACAGACTATAGTTTCTGCTTCAGCCAAATTATCGGGAACATGTGTAGTAGTTATTGTAAATTTTATATTGTGATAAGTACAATCGCGGCCAAAAAAAACGGGACACTTTTTTTTGACCTAATTTACAAAATGCGAAAACAAGGACTGACACTGACAATTCTAATTAATAAATATCATCAAAAGTCATTGTTTAGATCTGAATAATGACTTTTGATGACATTTATTAATTATAATTGTCAGTGTCAGCCATTGATTTCGCATTTTGAGAGTTAGGTCAAAAAAGTGTCCAGTTTTTTTTGGCCTTGGCTGTACTGAGATGAAAGGTCCCTTTAATTTAGTGTTTATGTTTGTAATATTTTTAATTTAATAAGGGTACCAACCAAAATATTTTTGTATAGTCGTGTTATCAAATCTCAGGTTGATTAAAAGCTACTTATAAATTGATAGCTAAAATAAATAGTTGTATGCCCTTTATAATATCTTATTTATCTGCAACTAATCAAATAAAAATGCTAGCTCAAATTTCGGTAAAGCAAGACTCTCACTCGGTTAGGTCCACCCTGAATACATTATTTATTGAAATTCGTTAAGTACGGATCTGTCCTCCGCTCTTAGCTCAAACGCGCATAATCGAAAACTCTAAAATTAGCTTAAGTGTTAACTAAGATGGATGCTGTTACGGTATTAAAACAACTTTACGACACCCACCCAAGGTGAGCGTCGCACCACGGAATCAGTCCTGGAAAACTGGCACACTTGTCCTGAGATTTGCTAAAAACAGGCTAAAGGCCACGGCTGGAACGCTCAGGGAGTCGGGCGTGAGTCACACGATACGTTCTGGGCAAGCGTGTTGAGGTATATACAGTGTGGTCCATTAAGTGTGCAACAAATGGGAATTTTTTTTATTAGTTGTACAATCAAAATTTAAATATTGCCAAAAGTTAGTGCATGTTTGATAACCATATCAGATGCCCTTAGAATGGCTTCAAGTCAAACAATATACAGGGCAGAACAAAAAATATGAAATTCGTTCAAGAACAAAGTTACCTTATTTAAAAAAATATAGCAAAATTTTATTGAGAAAAGTTGTTTAGAATCAAAAGTTATGCTCAAATACAAAGTCACGGCCTCCTATTCGAATTTTTATTCTTTTTTGAAAAATTTTGTATTACCCCCGTATGATACATATTTTTATTATTTTGATTTTATATGTATTTAAAGTAGCCACAACCATATCCCTTTTAAATAACTTTTAGCAACTTGAAGCGTATTTGTAAAATTTATTTGGATTTATATTTTTTTAGGTAAGCGTCCACTTCATGTTTGTTGCAACGATATTTAACAGAACTTTAGAATTTCGCAAATATTCTTTTTAACAAGGCAAATGCTTTACTAATAATAATTTACATATGAAAAACTCTTAATAAAATCAGAATAATAAAAATATGTGTCATACGGGGATAATACAGAATTTTACAAAAAAACAATCAAAATTCGAATACGAGGCCGTGACTTTGTATTTGAGCATAACTTTTGATTCTAAACAACTTTTCTCAATAAAATTTTGCTATATTTTTTGAAATAAGGTAACTTTATTCTTGAACGAATTTCATATTTTTTGTCCTGCCCTGTATATTGTTTGACTTAAAGCCATTCTAACGGCATCTGATATGGTTATCGAACATGCACTAACTTTTGGCGGTATTTAAATTTCGATTGTACAACTAATAAAAAAATGTCCCATTTGTTGCACACTTAATGGACCACACTGTATATAGGGTACGTCAAAATTATGAGGGCGCCACCAAGCCTGTCTTAACCCGAATAACCGGGCCTGGGCGGTTAGACGGGGGCGAAGTATTCAAGACACTCCGTCGATAGGGGTACTCGTGAATTATAAACTCACACAACAATTTCGTGATGGCAAAAATACTTAGATCATGAAGTGGGGCTTTTTCAGCCACGGCAATGTCACCACCAAGCCTACCTGCACGCTCTGATTTCACTGGTTCCACCGTACATTCATCTCCTCAATGATGGCCGCACACTGAAACAGAACATGCACAAAGCGACCAAGAATAAAGCGTCTCTTAATTAGATAAGCGTCTATTGGTCCAGTCTTACATTGGGGCAGCAAAGCGTGCCGCAAACATTGCGTTAATTCTTATAAATAAGCATCAGCTGATGGGCGCACTACGGTTACTAAACAACACCCATAACTGTACAAAATCAAAAGCAGTTTGACATATGAGTCCCACAAAGGGAACGTTTGTTCATAAGAATGCTCACATGATAATTTGGGCAAACACAGCAAAGCCCAAGTGAGGGAAGTGATTAGATCAAAAATGAGCGAGCGACGCCACTTCGCGACAACAATTTAAGATGCGAAGGGTACGTTTTTAACGGTGCACAAGATTTCACAGTTATTCACATGATTAAGCGCACAGCTCGCGCACGAGAAGTTAGTATAATTCAATGGTTACAAATACCTTAATTTTATTGGTGACGATCCAAGAGATCAGCATGCGGTCCAGCTTGCGGGAAACAGGTTGCCTGTGGCAATTCATTGCCGCTAAAACGGCCGACGTGTGAATGGTCTGGATGCGCCCAAAATGGCGACAAAGGCTGGCGCTTCAACAAACGCCGCTACGACGGCCAAAGTAGCCCAAGTGATGTCCTACCTCAACGGAATCCTCGCACAACGAGCTAAAGGGAACACTCCGTTACGTGACGACGTAGAACCGGGCATGGAATTCCATCACACCTACGCCTTGGCGTAATAAGATCGCCGCTAACGACACACACACACCTCCCTTGTTCAATAGCCTGAGTAGAACTGCCCAAGCAAGCAGCGTTCCGACCCCCGCCGTGGCGTGAGCCAAAACGGCGTTACCACGTGACTCTCGACAGCCAATGGCGAGGCGCCCAATAAAACAAATAAGTGGCGGTGACAAAGACAGCCAATGGCGAGGCGCCCAATAAAACAAATAAGTGCCGGTGACAAAGACAGCGCGAGGCCTCGCAGTCACACCAACAGCGTAAATTCTAGAAGGCTCGGAAATCCTGCGAGCGTTAACACCCGATTGTCAAAGTACCAACAAAGGGGTGCCCCGGATGACGAGAAATACTGCGCTTGAGGCCAAATATGTGCAAAATCATTATTATGGAATTAGGCGATGAAGCCAAATAAGTAACTAAAAGCGTTTAACATACGGGCACGCTGCCCTAAAGCCTAGGTGGCTAATTAAAATACAACATGACCTGACAATGCCTTTTACAAAATTGCGTTTAATTGAATGATAAATATTGTGAAATCGATCAACGTGTTATCGGTAATTATTTGAATTAGACTGTTTTCCCGGCATTAATTTGTCTTCTGGTTCATAGCTTGCAGGTACGCTATTTCAATTGTTTTTATAGCGTCGGTTTTGAAAAAACATAACCTCAACTTTGATTATTGCAATTTCCGGATTTCTGGCTGCTAATGGATGTTCATTATGCCTGAAATCGTCTTCCCCAGGTTGTACTCTTGCTTTATGGTAAGTTTCAGGCTCCTAGCGCCAATATTTCCGTGTAAAAACTAGCCTGTGATTTCTGCAGTCAACGGCAACCTCCTCGGGTGATTCAAGTAGCCGGATCTTTCCCTGGGGGTGCTGGGATTGACGTGCCGGACTCCTATTCGCTGGAGGGACGTGCAGCAGTTGAAACCCCTGGCTCTGGAACCTCTTTCTTGGCTGCAGATCAGGATCGGAGGCTGGAATGAGTATGTCGAAGCTCTCGGAGACCGCAACGATGAGAATTATTTTTATGTGATGGAAATTAAAACCTACACTTCCACTTATAGCCTGGTAATTTGTCTACACAATGGTGTACTTTATTTTAATAAATTCAAATGGCTTCTATCTTAAAACCCATTTTAGTTGGAGACACAAAAACTGTCATTACATTCATTTATTCATTTGTCAACAACCTCTATTAATTTGTTATAAAAGCTAGTTAAATTCAAATAAATTGCGGATATTAACATGGTTCAAAACATTAACTTTTTACAATAATTCTACTTAAAATTATGTTTTTGTACACTAATACTGTATCTAAAATAATTATTTACATTTATATTAATTTAGCGTGTCTATTTTTCACTGCACGTCTTTTTAATTAGCGTTTTAAAAGTTCACATGTCATTGCACTGATCAAAGTATTTAATTCGCGCATTTCCTGCATTTTCTTCCTTTTGAAATTTATAGTTTCCTTTTCGTTTATAATTTTAAATTCATATGTGTTTTCTTTTCTGCAAATCCTATAATCCTTGCCTTTTGATTCTTACGGTTTCTTTCAAAAGCTTTAATGCCTTCCTTCTTATCTGTCCATTGCATGTTCTTTTGCTTATCCATCCTCCAATTACCTTTCTTATAAAACCCTGACTGGATTTCACTATTAAAGTATGCCTGATTTCTACGCTTCATTCCCTTGCGTTTTGCAATCCATCTTGTCATTATTAGCTTTCAAGAAATGTCCATTAATTTGGTAATGTTAACAGAGTTGATCTATAGGGCTTAAAACAATAGCAGTACATATACTGTAAATCTACCAATGGAAAATTCATACGCAATATATATATTGGTAATGCATCATATCATTCGACGCAGATAGACAAACCGCTCATATTTTCTTCTAAAGTAGGTGAAATGAGGGAATGTCTAATTAATCATGACGTCAAAATTGAGGGCACAATTACAAAAATGAAACTTTGGAATTTAATTAAAGCTTTTCGAAATGACCTCTAAAAACGTTATGTAATTGACGAAATATTGAAAGAGCATGGCCAGGAAGTACTTAGGCTGTCCTCATATCATTGCCAATACATATAACCCAATTGAACTGGTATGCGAACACTGTAAGTCTTACTACAACAAGCACATACATTTTGACGTGAAGCTTATTCGAAATGTAATCCTGATATGTGGCAAAATTACTGTAAACATTGTAAAGAATTCATTTAGGCTGACTGGAGTAAATATATGGAAGATTTGCCGACTGAAAATATTCCACCTTCTATTATTTCATTGGGAGAATTCGACTCAGAGTCAGAGGACAATGAATGTTCAGATTTTTTCAGTAAATTTAATGGAGGCGTAATGATATACACATTTGGTTTCAAAATTATAATTTTAAAGGACTTATCAAAGCTTTAGAATAACAATTATTGCATTATTTTTTTTAAATTCCACCAAAGCCCATACAGATTTAAAATATTTCAACAATACTAATAACTTACTTGAACGTAGGATCAGTAAAGAAGATTAGTTAGAAAAAGAGACAAATTGGAAAAGCTACTATACAGGGTGTCCAAAAAATGGCGGATTAACTCTATAGTTCATTCAAATTCAAGATAGAGCAAAATCTGCAACCCAAGTAACAAATATCAGCGGTTAGTTGATTACTAATTTGATTTTATTAAAATTTAGATCAGAGAGATATGGCTTTGTTGCCATCTTGATGAGTGTCAAAATCAAATTCGATGTTAGCAGGTTAGGTTTTGCGTTAGTTTTGACACGAACTGACGCAAAACCTAACCTGCTAACCTCGAATTTGATTTTGACACTCATTAAGACAGCAACAAAGCCATATCTCTCTGATCTAAGTTTTAATAAAATCATATTAGTAATCAACTTACTGCTGATATTTGTAATTTGGGTTGCAGATTTTGCTCTATCTTGAATTTGAATGAACTATAGAGTGCGTTACTTGGGGATGCCTAATGAACCATGGAAAAATATCAAAAAAATTCCCTGGGCCGTATTTTTCGAAATATTTCTGGTCAAAGGTGGGTAATGAAATCCATTTATTTAAATAACTAGTGTATAATTATAGTGTCAAATATATCTGAGACTTATTAAAATATCTGTTTTTTAATATTCTTGGAATTTAACTAAATTGTTTTCAATATTTAAGTATTTTAAAAAACTGATTTCCTGTTGAGTTTGTCAATTACTAAATATGGCAAACAGGCTTTGTACAATAATAATATACGAAATCAAGCTTGGCATTGAAATATTTGTTGTATGAATAATATGTTGGTGGCACTGTAAGTTCATGTCAAATTCGATGTTAGCAGGTTAGGTTTTGCGACAGTTTGTGTCAAAACTGACGCAAAACCTAACCTACTAACCTCGAATTTGACATAGACTTACAGTGTCACCAACATATTAACAACTTACTATGGATATATTTTTGATTGAGAAATTGTTGCAGTATCAATGTTGCCAGATTTATTTTTATTAATTTCGAAATATTTCGAAAAATGCGGCCCAGGGATTTTTTTTTTCATATTTTTCCAGGGTTCATAAGGCATCCCTCAGTAACGCACCGTAGAGTTAATCCGCCATTTTTTGGACATTCTGTATAGATAGTACGAGAATTTATACAAAGTACAACATAGGTCCCAGTACTGTTAGAAGAGGATGATTTGAAATATCTCTTGAAAATGTGCAGTCACAAGTGCCCTGCAGAAAACGAAACGAAAGATAAAACTACAACCTATACAACATGTGGTTAAGGCATTGCCTCATATTTCAATGAATTAAGGCAATGGAACTGTTACTATAAGAAGAGGTTTCCGTTGAAGACACACCAACAAATGTAGCAAGAGAATGTGTTGGATTAGACTGGAGAAATCCAATGTTAAACCTCCGCGGAGAATTTCCCCTTTACTGGGGTTTGCAGATTTAATCAGACTATGATAATTATTTATTATACTAACCGTTGAACATATTTGTGATTCAAGTGGCCACGCATTATATGAAAAGATTCACAACGATATTGTACAAATGACGATCAATAATAAATGAAACTTTAGAAATTTCTGCTTTATTTTAGCTAGAATGTTACTGACCTTATTGCTATTAACGTGTAATCTTTTGTTAAGTGTTATTTCAATTTTATATAAATTTTTCTAAGTATACATTAATTCATAAATGTTAGTCACAAAACTAAGGAGATATAAGTTACCAGAATCATGTTTGGACATGCTGTGTGAAATTGACAACACTGCATTTGTAAATATGTAAATATTTAACCTAAAATTCTTTCTAACCTAAAATTAATTGTACATGTCATTTGAAATTCCATTTAAGCAAGTAATATGGAATATTTTCCATGGCCAGCCCTACTGAAAATAAGGTATGAACAAAGTATAAAAAGCTGGTGTAATTATTTCAAACGAGCAAATTGAATGACGTTTGATGTGTCAAATTCACTCCTTTGAGGTTATGTTAAATTGAATATTGGCGAAGGAAGGCTTTATTTTGCTTCAACAGAACAGTAAGGTCCGTAAATATATCAGGCTTGGAAATATAAGCTTGCTATATTTATGGACCTTATCAGAACAGTTTGTTTGTTGTGGACAAGGTCTAGGTATGCGACGTAGGTATTATGCCTGGTATCAGATATATGGTCAAAGTTCTACTCAGAATTGGAGCCTGCAAATTAACTACGACAAATATTTGGTGGTAGGGGAAGAACCAATTCTAGAAACTGGAAAAATAAAAAGGTTTAGGGACTATAAATATCTGGGTGTAACTATATCAGACCAGTAAAAAGCCAGAAAAAAATAGATCTAAGAATAAGACAGGGGGGAGGTTGAAAAATATAAAATGGTTCAAGAATAAAGTACCTACCCTTACTTTTTTAAATAGACAAAAATGTTATTTGAAGAGGTTGCTAAGAATTAATGTAGGTGTCAAATATAAAGTTACAGTTACCTGCTCAGAAGAAAATGTTTACTGGTTTTTCCAATTTTTTCTTACCAAATGAGATACTTCAAAATTAACTTATCAACAAATATGATGAAGGTGTACTGTCGAACTTGAGGGTCCCTCACTTAGCAACTGAAAATTACGGGATTCGAAATTAGTGCTAAACATCGCATTTTGTGTCAAAAATCAATAACAATTCAAATCACTTATAATTTTTAATAGAAATGTTATAACAAATATTTTCTTGAACCTTCTCCGTATACAAAAAAAAATATTTAAATGTTGGGAAGTGCATATTTAGTTTGTGAGGAGGGAGGAACTTTTATTAGGAATAACATTTTCTGAGACATCACTAATAAACAATTTTTCCTCTTGTATCACCTATCCTTGGACATGCTACACATCGTAGTAACAGGAGACCCACGGTTTTACATCACTTTCTAATAATGGTATTCTGTAGTGGTTTTCAATCGCATGAGATGCTAGAGATAAGAAATGGAAGAGAAAAGCGTATAGAAAACATTGGATGTAGTAAAAAGAGATTTAAAAACTATTAACAAGGATATTGGACAACTGGAGCTAGAAAATAGTAAGCACAAATAACACACAATGGGACAAGAAAAGCGGATTGACTTACTAGAAAAAGAAACAAGGATAATCACATTGATACTGCTAAATGTAAAGGATATAAAATGAGAGTCAGAACTAGTATTAAAGGAAAAAGTAAAAACTGTATTAAGAGATGTAGAAATAATAACGAAACAGCAATTTAGGAAATATTAAGGGTGGTTAATTACCGGAAACATCAATATAAGGCCACATTAATGGAAGCAAACACACGAAAAAAGTGCAAGAGCAAAGAAAAACTTTGTTATATCATATTAAGCGCAAGAGTCTAAGAGAAGATCAGTACATCAATTAAAGGAAATACAGCAAACTCAATCTGATAACGAACAAGGGAACGACGAAACAGATGACGAAACCAAAACGAAAAGAAGAACAATAAGTAAAAGGTCTCCGCAAAAGATTCTCACAGCTAGACGCAAGCTTTGTTGCATTTTGACTGTAAACTTTTTTCGGTATCCAATTTATCTTTTGTTACAGTGTTGAAATCATTTAGATGCAGTCAAGAATTGTTTCGTATAATTTTTCGCATTAATACATGCATATGCAGTTTAGAGGTTTCGAGTGACCTGCAGCTCCTAGGTGTGTATTTGGTTGCATACTCATTTTTGCATTTTTGGATGATTTTGAAAATCTTTGGATATTTAGGGGATTATAATAGTTTTCAAAATACATTGTTAGGACGATTTCCGGTGGCCATTTTATGGGACTGATTTCGTGAGATGATTTCCTTCTGGAGCTGCATGTGATTTATAATTTTCACTTTATGTGGATCAAGTAATTCTAAAATTATTGGTGAATTCTGTGATCAGCCTTAGGAAATGCTGTGTGAAATTGCTGGAATGAGGTCAGTTATACTGGGATAATTATATATTTCTGCAAATTACTCGCTCGAGGCCATCCAACATCTCTGGTCTCTTAGTTGGTACGATTAGTACTCCTATTTCGTTTTCGACTAATTTGGGTTCAATTATGTTGGTGCTACCCCTATGGCATTGGTGTCGCTTGCCAAGTACCTGGAGGACCCCCACGCAGTCTGAGCATCCTCAACTCATGTGGTAGTCTTCGAATGAACGACTTCTTATCAGTGTGACAACCACAAGGTTTTTTACCTGTATGAAAGTTAGAGAAAAACCTGTCGCACCTGAGGTTATTTCCAACTAGTGGACACCATCTTCGTGTAGCTACCCTGCATGGCTGCTCTGACGAAGCTGCTCTACTGTGCATCACCAGGTACCTCCTAGCGGTCTACTCAACTGAAATACCGTCCGTGCTGTTGTTATAGGATTATATACGTGGTGCCTTACCTTTAATGCTGGCAATATTCCTACCGTTTATTATGCTATGGAATTCTATGTAGCTGCGATGTTTACCTCGTGCAATTACTTATGTGGAATAGGTTATTTATAATTTATGAGTACATTTAATATTTTCTTCGATTGGTTAACCTGCCTTCATTAGCAATTTTGGTCGCGTTCAGTAACTCAACATTTTGAAATTTAACAAAACCTTTTGCGAGGGTTTTCGGGAGCTTGAATATTGCAATTAACACCTTGTGAGCGTTGAATATACACAATTTTAAGTGTAAAAACCCCTAGACGAAACGGTATCAATTCAAATAGATCGCGATGAGGTAAACCAATTGATCGTTGAAGCGATTTAATGAGAACTTGAGATCTCCGGTATTCCGTGATCGCAGTTGTAATGTTTAAGTCACTACCGTACAGTTGAGATACGTGTACTCGAGCGAATTGCGAGCTAAGATCGTAGAGTTCTGTTTTTGACTTCAAATTTATTAACAGAAAATCCTTGTACATTTTATAAGTAAAACTAAAATTACATCTACTATTCCATTTACAAACAAATTATTCCATCACAGACTTGTGTTGCCTATTTTGAGTATGGTGTAGAGTTTGTATGTGTACATACTGTAAATAAATAATTAGGTTATTTCAAGCTATGGTGTTTTCTGTGTTTTATTATTTTTATGAAACAGCTAAGTGGTTTAGGAGCTTACACAGCCACCTGTAGGTTTTCTGGTTTGGACCGTCCCGAACCAGTGGCGCTTCCGGACCCCCCCCCCCCCATTCCTGCTCAGGAACTAGCTGGCGAAAATTTGCTACACTACGAGACAATTCTTGAACCGCCGTGTTGTGAAGTATATATTATTCTCTTTTTCTTCTGTGTACAAATAAATTCCCCGTGTAACAAATAACACTTTAAGTGGGCCTATGGGAAGTGCTCATTATACAATTTTGACTGGCGTTGTGCGTGGGTGTCTTAATTCGTGTACTACTTCTGTACACGCCGAAGAAAACGTCTTCCTCAGCAAGCGTTGCCTTGTGAACCCTACAAAAACTGATATGCAGCAAATTATTTACTGTGAGGCTGTCAAAGCCGGTTTCATTCACTTCGTTCTTCGAATGACGAAACTCATTTCTCTGCCGGTCCTGCACTTGGTTGTGCGGCCCGCGACTAACTAATTTAAGTTCTCGTAACTCTACAATATCAGGCTCCCCGGTGTAACGTGGCACACCTAAATTTAAGTGCTGCACAGGACGGCTCTACGCATTTTTGGAATTCTAAAATACACTGCTTAAATCTAACTTACAATAATAAAACATGGAAAATACAACTTGGCTTATCTTTTAAGTATGAAACACTGTAGGTGAGGAATACCGAAATCATTATTCACCAGTAGCCCTAAAAAATTTGAAAGAAAAGCAGCAAAGTGTATAATTGATATTATGGATGTACACGAAATAAAGTAGAAATGAACTACACGATTGAGCTATTGGAATATATCATGTTAAATAGTAGACGTGAAGATAAGAGACGAGGAACACGGTTTCTGATAAACAAAAAAATAAAGAATATAACAGTCCAATATGAAGCTATCTGCGCACCTTGGAAGGAATCTAAAAGTAAGCAAATGTACATCCAGAAAAATTAGTGAGTACGACAAAATACATAAGTATGATATACAATTGATAGTGGACGATTTAAGTACAAAGACTGGAAATGAATAAATATAATTGCCAGTAATAGGGCAATTAGCTAACATATCACAACTAATGACAATGGGAGAAGATTAATCAATTTTGCTGCAGGAAGAAATATGAAAACATTTATTACCAATAAAGAATTATGATATAAAGAAAAATTTATCACGTACTTATAGAAAAACAACATATTAATTTCATAAAAATATAGAAAGTAGAAGCACAGTCTGACCATTGTATGGTCTCAATAAACTGTAACAAAAAGACCCCAAGAGCAAAGAGGCTAAAAACAAAACGAACATGAGATATAACTTTAAAATACTGGAAAACGCCGAAATAAAGCAAATATACCTAGATAAATTACAATAAAGGCTAAAAAAGTGAAACCAAACACACGAGCTATTAAAAAAAAATGGGCAAAAATAAACCAAGCCACACATAACAGAGCAGCAACAATTCTAAGCGAGACAAAATTATGAGAACTAACGAAATGGTTTGGCGAAAAGACAAAACATATGCAGAAATGAATTGGCTGCATAACTAAACAGAGGAAACGTAGGAGAAGGATTGACGTAAACCAGATGTGTAGAAGAAAAAGGGAGAGTACATTAACAGATGCATGTGAAAATTTAAAGAGACCTGTAACAATAGTAATGAGATATTTCGTAAAACTACTAAATGACTAAATATACATCTGCAGAAGAAGCAGAAATAGAACAAGGACAGAATAAAGAAACTGAAAATCTGAATTTGCATATGATGGAAAATAAATGCGTAGAAGCAGACGAAATGCAAAAAGAGCTAATTAAACATAGAGGGTGCTAACTACAGGGGAAAACTGAAATAGAGAGTATGGGACAAGGAAGAGATTCTTGAAGAATAGAGCAAGGCTATAATTTGCTTGATCTACAAGAAATGAGATAAAATGAGTTGTGATAATTATAGAGAAATAGCTCCACAAGGAACAAGTTACAAAAATTTTGCAAAAATCCTATCAGATAAGGTTAACGTTTCTGTCGAAAAAGTAGTAAAAGAGCACCAGGCCTGGTTTCTCCAATGAAAATCAGATACTGGGCATATTTTCCTCTGCAAGCAAATTGTACGAGAATAATACCTATAAACCTGAACATAAAAATCATCACATTTATATATTTTTAGCAAGCTTACGAATGTATCAACAATAGAAGATTGTTTGAAGTAATGGAAGTATTGGGCATACCCACCTTCTCTGAGACAAATGCTGGGGCAGTATTTCTCCACCTTTGCTAGCATTTCTTCCATTTTCCACCCCTCATTTCTCTTGCCCATCCTGAAATTTTCGTTATTGGCTGAAGAGAGACGCAAGGTCCCTATAGCAGCTCGGGGGGGAATTGAAACTGCCTTGAACCTTTTCCTTCCCTTTCTTGGAACGGAAGGTAGACACACCGAAGCATTCTGAATTGCCTGTCAGTCTCCCTCCAGGTGCTAACCTTACATTCCAGAGGTTTCAAACTCGCGCTATTCTTGCAGCCGAGAACTGTGGCTATTCTACAACCCAGTACGACCTCTATGGAAAAGACACACTGGACCTTCTTAATAACCTGGCAGTTTCCCTCTATGTGCTAACTTTACATCCCAGAGCTGCTACGGGAGTCCAGCCATTCCGCTGCCGTCGTCGCCATTAGCGCCGCCTCCGAAAAAGGCGCGTTCACTAGCAAAGCGCATCGGCACCTCGTCACGGACCCGCTCACCACGCAAGTCGCTGTCTTTCATCAGCCCAAAAAAGCCATGCCTGCCAACATCCCCCAGGAAGGCCACCTCCGCCATCGTCTAGGGAAGCAGGTGATCGTCGCTGAAACGGACCCCGTGGGGCGCACTTCCACAACTGGACCTCCAGGTCTCGCTATATCAAGACGTCGATCGAGCAACAGTGAGACTTTCGGACCCACGTGGATTCACAGTAGGCCGTAATCACAGCCAAGTAAGCGCAGACTGACGCGGTGGCGACGGCGGTCGCGGTGGATGTGGCGATCAGACGCTGCTTGCACTAGTAAAGAGATTCTTGCATACTTATTACAACATGCTAGCGGTAAAATCAGATGCTGCGTGTTGAATTTGAGCGCTCAGACCGCAATTCTCCGTTTCTGTTTCGCTGTCTATTTATTTGGCGAACTCAAACTCTTCTCAGTGTTTCTCTAAAATGGTGTAAACAGAGAACATTATGCAATTCTTTATAGTGATATATCTACATTAGAAATATGAATACGAAAGAAGAACTTATGATTCATTTTGGTCATTATTCATGGCCATCTATGCTCTATGTAATGTATTGTATTTAAATTTAGCAATAAATAATATCCGACTGTAGTCGTACACGTATCATATATTCTATAAACATTCAGGCAACACAAAGAGATCCGCAAGACTAACAAAAATAATGCCAGCAAATACAAAAAACTAAGTAAGAACACGAGAAAGTACCACGGAGGAGTTTAGAACGAGTATTGGAATGAGACAAGGAATCGAGTGCTTACCACTTTATTTATTTTGACACTAAAGAACGTGATGAGAGACAGCAAAAGAAAACAAATTGGGACCAATTTTTAACAAAATGCATGTGTGCAAGGCATTTGAATAGAATAGAATAGAAAGCAAAGCACGGAAGGTTGCATTAAAAATAAAGAAACAAACGACAAGGTGTCTACATATGAAGAGGGAGTTTATGAAGGGGCAATATTGTTGGGGTTCTTTTTAATTTTGCCGATTGCGCCTTCGATTCTCTTTTTAAATGTATGTTGCTTACTCCTTTTTATGACTAGCTTTATGGTTTGTTGAGAGTAGAGCTAACTTGAAGCCGTAGTTTTCGAAAGTGTCGGTGTGCATTTCCTCTTTGCCTTTCCCAGAAGCAAGTCGATTCAGTTTATGTATTGGTATTCTTAGGGATTTTATGGCGTTTTTTAAAAAATCATAGAGTGCTAGAAAGTTTTCCCAACTTTTCAATAGTCGCGTTCGCTGTAATTTCAACCAAGATGCAGACCGTGGAAATTTAATTTATTACTGTACTTGTTCATAGGGCCGCTATCAAACTTAAGGTAGGATAATTCAGTTTCTGTTGGAGTTGCTAATTAGGTGATTCGCCTTTTAGGCTCGCTAAGCCCATTTCGCTACATATAACTATCCACAAATTATACAATATCCAAAGGGCGTCTTTTCAAGCGTTTCGAAAACTACATTACGTTAATTAGACTAGCAGCGCACTAGCCAGTGGTAAGAGATGAGGGACTTTCCAGCATCGGGTGTGGTTATTTTTTACGCATTAGGTCAGCCCAGGTTTAGATGACGGTATGCAAGGCCACTTCGACACTCAAAAGGTAATCTGATATCTACAGGATGTGGTTGCGATTATCGCGATAAAACTCCCATTGAGTTGTGTTGTAATAGCGCTTTAGCGCACAGGCCATGCGAGGGTCGCCGACGCGGCTGCTAGAGAAATACGTCTATCAGCCTACAGGGTACCCGAAGCACAGGTCCGGCTAAGGTTAGAAAAAGAATACTCTCTCACTATCCCAACAAGGGAACAGTGGGAGCAAAAAAGAGTTAAGCTCCAGCCGAATGCCTTGATATGCGACACGGATGGTTCCCGAGTGGCGGAAAGCCAATCCTCTGGAGCAGGAATTTATATGGAAGGCCGAGAGGTACAAGAAAGCTATGCTTTAGGAAGATTCACCACGGTATTCTAAGCAGAAGTTTATGCCATCCTATCGGTGGCAATAAGGAACGAGGTTAAGACATCGCCAAAGCAACAAATTTAATATTTGCTCTGATAACCAAGCAATCTTCTCGGCCAGGACAAGATCAGCTCTTGTCCAGGAATGTGGAGACGCTTTAGGGCCGGTACTACAAACCAAGGATAAAGTTATCTGGAGATTAAATACCCTAGAAACGATTGCTGTAACAAAGGAAGCTATGAAAATTATACCTCGGATAGCTTATTCTAGGTATATACTTCCATTGTAGAATCGGCCCTTAGTTGATTTGGCAAGGGAAAGGGACGTCGAGCTCGTCCGGATCTAGGGACACACAGGGGTTCAAGGCAACGAGAAGGTAGACGAACTAGCCAAATTCGGAGCTCGAGAAGCTTGTTCTAGACCGGAACCCCTTCTGGGTATAACAAGGCAGCAGGTCTCAGCAGCCCTAACTGAGTGGGCCTACAAGACCAGCGAGGAAAAGTGGAAAGGATGCAGGGGCCATCGACAGGTAAAGTACCACATAGCATGATTTGATTCAAAGAAATCTGTCTGGTTAACAAATCTTGTGATGGGGATCTTGACAGGCCACTGTAAACGAAAGATATACCTAGCACTGATAGGAGTAGAGGAAGATCCCATTTATCCTATATGTGGGAGGGATAAGGAAACATCCTTGCACTACTTGGGAGAATGCGAGGAGTATCAGCGACTGAGGTATAGAACCTTTGGAGCAGCTACGCTTCGAATGGAAGAGTTGAACTGCCTATCCTGGGCCGATATTCTGATCTTCATTAGAAAATCAAGAATGTTTAAGCAGCGAGAAGAGCCCATCGAAGAGGACAATAATGAATGTGGTTAAGGGATGGCATGGAGTTGGAAAAAGGGCCTATGGTGGCCTACTTGCCAGACTTCGGTCTCCCCACAACTACTATTACTACTACTAGCCACCTACCAGGGCTGCAGTCGAAAGTAGCTTAGAAAACCATACTTTGTGGTTGTATCTTAGCCTACTTTAGGAAAAAGAAAAAGAAATTGCAAGAAAGTAAAATATATACCTATCTGTAAAAATTTTATAAATACTATAGCGGGGAGCAAACTTATTTAAAAAGTGAAAATAGGGTAAAAATGACAAATAAAGGAGAGTTGATAACCTGGCCGGAGTATAAGAAAGCGCCTCAAGACCTAAAAGCAGGCAAAACTCCAGGGCTAGACCAAATACCAGCGGAAAATAATCAAAAGATATGTCAAATGTATGAAATGAAAACAGTACCAGAATATTTTACAACATGCGAAAATGATAGCACAATAAGTCTACTATCACATGCATTTAAACTACCTATAGGTATTATACGGATGAGGCCATAATCTATCTATACATATACTAGGGTGTATCATAATTTAAGTGGCACTCAGCGCTACCTACCGTAGTTTTATAGAAGCAACATGGTGACTTAGAGGTGCTCTGGAATTCTTTGTCTTCTACCTGTTAGCAAAGTTTCAAACACTTACAATTCGTAATTTGAACGTAACTGTCATTTACAATGGCGCGGCAGCTTGATTCGTACTCCAAATTAGAAGTTCGCGGAACCGTGCGATTTTTGTGAGCTAAGAACTTAAATCCAACTGAAATCCATCGTGAAGTGTCAGTCGTCTATGGAAATAAAGCAGTGAGTCGAGAGGCAATCAGGAAGTGGTGTAAACAATTCGGCGTACTGATTTGACAGTTCAAGAAGGCAGAGGCAGAAAATCGACTTCCACGACTCCCGATCACATTTCGCGCATTGAAGAATGGATTCGAATAGAGCGCAGGGTAAAAATTAAAGAGATTGTTGAACAGCTGAACATTTCATAGGGCAGTGTGTACTCTATCATTCACGAGCAGTTGAATTTCCGAAAAGTGTGGAAGGTGGGTTCCGAGATGTTTAACGGATACACACAAAAATCAGCGGTTTGAGTCTTCTCTGTCTTTGCTTCAGTGATATTCGAAGGAGGGGTCAATTTTTTTACGCGGCATTGTCACTGGGGATGAGACTTGAGTGTATGATTTTACTCCAGAAAACAAAGCGGCTTCAATGGTTTGGAAACACCCGAGCTCATCTCTAGCAAAAAGTTTAAAGTCTCGACGTCTGCCGGAAAGGTTATGGCGACGGTATTCTTCTACAGCGAAGGACCTCTTTATACTGAATACATGTCCAAAGGGACAACAATAAATTCTGAAACGTACTGCCAGACATTAAGAAAACTTAAGAAAGGCTATTAAGGAGCGCAGACCTGGTAATCTGAGTGCAGGAGTCATATTGTTGCATGACAACGCAACTCCCCACAAGGCCGCCCTTACGCAGGTGCTTCTTCGGAAATTTAAGTGAAAAGTGTGGCAACACCCACCTTATAGCCCGGATAGCGCCCTGCGATTACTACTTGTTCCCTCGAATGAAAAAGGAGCTCGGAGGAAAGCGTTTCGCGAACGACAACGAGGTCAAAGAATACGTAGAAAAATTTCTCGGCTAAATTGGAGGAGAATTCTATTGTCTTGGTATTCAACAATTAGTGTCACGTTCAGAGAAATGTATAGTAAAATAAGGTGACTATTTAGAAAAATAGTATAAGGATGTGTATTTCAGAAAATATACTTTTCATTTTTTATACCCTTACAGCACGTTTTTTATGGGGGTGTGCAACTTAAATTTTGATACATCTATTATATATATAAAGGAAAGTCACAACCCTGACTAATCACCGCAGAGCCGAAACCACTGGTACTAGACACTTGATATTTGGGTGGACGGTTCAATTTGTTACGTAAGGGAGTGCTAAGAAGGGATTTTTTGAAATTCGACTCCTAAGGGGGTGAAAAGGGGTAAAATGTGTTTTCACGAATTCCTCAATATCTCTTACACCCGATAAGATATCGATTTGGTGGTTGCTTGCAAAGATTATCAATGCCAATACCTAGAAATGTATTTTAGAATTTTGCCCTAATGAACCCCTAAAGGTGCAAATCTGGATTGGGGGTTAATTAAAGAACCCTACGTATCTCCTATGTTTATTGAGTTATAACATTCGTTTTGTCATATAGATGTATTTTTAAAATATTTAGAAATGGGTGTAAGGGAATTTGAAAATTTTAACCCTAAAGGGGAAAAAGGAGGAAAAACTGCAAAGGGGTAAGAGGTTAAAATTATTTTTTTTCGCTGTGAGCTCCATTTCACAATAAAATGAGTTGAAAGGGATTTTTTTAAATTCAACCCTTACGGGGGTGAAAAGGGATAAAATGTGTTTTCACGAGTTTCTCAATATCTCTTACACCCGATAAGATATCGATTTGGTGTTTGCTTGCAAAGATTATAAATGCCAATACCTAGAAACGTCTTTTATGATTTTACTCTAATCAACCCCTAAAGGTGCAAATCTGGATTGGGGCTGAATTAAAGAACCCTTTGTATCCCCTATCTTTATTGAATTAAAATATTCTTTTTTGGCATATAGATGTATTTTCAAAATATTTAGAAATGGGTGTAAGGGAATTTAAAAATTTAACCCTAAAGGGGTAAAAGGAGGAAAAATTGAAAAGGGGTAGGGGTTAAAACAATTAATTTTTTTCGCTGTGAGCTCCATTTCACAATAAAATGAGTTAAAAAAGATTTTTTGAAATTTAACCTCTACGGGAATAAAAAGGGGTAAAATGTGTTTTCACGAGTTCCTCAATATCTCTTACACCCGATAAGATATCGATTTGGTGTTTGCTTGCAAAGATTATCAATGCCAATACCTAGAAACTTATTTTAGGATTTTGCCCCAATCAACCCCTAAAGGTACAAATCTGAATTAGGGGTCAATTAAAGAACCCTACGTATCTCCTATCTTTATTGAGTTAGAACATTCTTTTTGTCATATAGATGTATTTTTAAAATATTTAGAAATGGGTGTAAGGGAATCTGAAAATTTTAACCCTAAAGGGGAAAAAGGAGGAAAAACTGCAAAGGGGTAAGAGGTTAAAATTATTTTTTTTCGCTGTGAGCTCCATTTCACAATAAAATGAGTTGAAAGGGATTTTTTTAAATTCAACCCCTACGGGGGTGAAAAGGGATAAAATGTGTTTTCACGAGTTTCTCAATATCTCTTACACCCGATAAGATATCGATTTGGTGTTTGCTTGCAAAGATTATAAATGCCAATACCTAGAAACGTCTTTTATGATTTTACTCTAATCAACCCCTAAAGGTGCAAATCTGGATTGGGGCTGAATTAAAGAACCCTTTGTATCCCCTATCTTTATTGAGTTAAAATATTCTTTTTTGGCATATAGATGTATTTTCAAAATATTTAGAAATGGGTGTAAGGGAATTTAAAAATTTAACCCTAAAGGGGTAAAAGGAAGAAAAATTGAAAAGGGGTAGGGGTTAAAACAATTAATTTTTTTCGCTGTGAGCTCCATTTCACAATAAAATAAGTTAAAAAAAGATTTTTTGAAATTTAACCTCTACGGGAATAAAAAGGGGTAAAATGTGTTTTCACGAGTTCCTCAATATCTCTTACACCCGATAAGATATCGATTTGGTGTTTGCTTGCAAAGATTATCAATGCCAATACCTAGAAACTTATTTTAGGATTTTGCCCCAATCAACCCCTAAAGGTACAAATCTGAATTAGGGGTCAATTAAAGAACCCTACGTATCTCCTATCTTTATTGAGTTAGAACATTCTTTTTTGTCATATAAATGTATTTTTAAAATATTTAGAAAAGAGTGTAAGGGAATTTGAAAATTTTAACCGTAAAGGGGTAAAAAGAGGAAAAACTGAAAAGGGGTAGGGAGTTAAAATTATGATTTTTTTTCGCTGTGAGTTCCATTTCACAATAAAATGAGTTAAAAGAGATTTTTTGAAATTCAACCCCTACGGGGGTGAAAAGAGGTAAAATGTGTTTTCACGAGTTCCTTAACATCTCTTACACCCGATAAGATATCGATTTGGTGTTTACTTGCAAAGATTATCAATGCAAATACCTAGAAACATATTTCAGGATTTTGCCCTACTCAACCCCTAAAAGTGCAAATCTGGATTCGGGGTGAATTAAACAACCATTCGTATCTCCTATGTTTATTGACTCCCCTAAAGGCGTAAAAAAGAGGCAAAACTGAAAAGGGGTAGGTGGTTAAAATTATTGTATTTTTTTCTTATGGGTGCTTTTTAGACTAAAATGAGGTAGAAAAGGTTTTTAGAAATTTCACCCACAAGGGGATGAAACGGGTATTCCGCTATAATCTATATGTATAAAAGATAGAGCAATGCGGATCTGTAGTAATCCTTGGTGCCAGGAACTTAAAATTTGGCAAGAAGAGTGCTTTAGTTACGTAGCGAAGTGCTAGGAAAGGAGTTTTCGAAATTCCACCCTTAAAGGGAAGGAAAGAGGTAAACTGTCTTTTCACGAATTTCTCAATATCTTTTAAGATTCTATAATATATCGATTTAGTTTTTACTTAGAAATGTTACCTATACAAGTTCCTGAAAAGGTAATTCAGGATTGTGCACAGAAGAACTCCTAAAGGAGCGTATTTGGATTCAGGGGTGAATTATAGAACGTTTCGTATTTCCTGTGGTTCCTGATGACCAAAGGGTTTTGGGCATATGTGTGTTTTTAAAAAAAATGTTAAAAAGTGGTTTAAAGTTCTTATTCTAAATTTCATTGCGAAAGGAGTAAAAATGGGGTGAAAGTAAAAAAAAGTTAAAAAAGAGGTTAAAGTTATTGATTTTTTCTGTGTTCAGTTTAGAATAAAATAGAAGGATTTTCGAAATTCTACCTCCAAGTGGCGGGAACTGATATGTTGCTACAATTTATATATACAATATTTAATAAGTACATTTATTATTATTCCTATACTAAACCAATAGTTTTATCAATCTATACAAGGAGAACGACAATTACATACACATTTCTAGGGGATACGTGAAGCATAAAAGGCTTATGGAGAACTTTTTTCGAAAGAATATTGTTTTGCAGTGTTTGTTAGTTTAGCGTATTGAGTGAGGGAGGAGGGGAGCATTCTAGAATTAGTTTAAGGTTTAGAAGGAAAAACATTTGTAGTCCGTATGAAGAACGGGCATCTTGCTAGTCTCGTATAAAGGAAAGTCACAAACCTGACTAATCAACGCAGAGCCGTAACCACTAGTACTATGAACTTGAAATTGGGGTGGAAGATTCAATTTGTTACGTAAGGTAGTGCTAAGAAGGGATTTTTTGAAATTCCACCCCTAAGGGGGTGAAAAGGGGTAAAATGTGTTTTCACGAATTCCTCAATATCTCTTACGCCCGATGAGATATCGACTTGGTGTTTACTTGTAAATATTTTCAATACAAATACCTAGAAACGTATTTCAGGATTTTGCCCGAATCAACCCCTAAAGGTGCAAATATGGATTCGGGATGAATTAAAGAACCTTTCGTATCTTCTATGTTTATTTAGTTAGAAAATTCTTTTTTCGCATATAAATGTATTTTTAAAATATTTAAAAAGTGGTTTAAGGGATTTTGACAATTTACCCCTAAGGGGATGAAAAGGGATAAACTGTGTTTTCACGAATTCCTCAATATATCTTAGATCCGATAAGATATCGACTTGGTGTTTGCTTGCATAGGTATCCAAGGCAAATGTCTAAACAAATATTTCAGGATTTTGCCCTAATAAATCCTTAAAGGTGAGAATCTGCATTCGGGGTGAATTATAGAATCCCTTGTATCTCTTGTATTTGTTGTTAGAGCATTCGTTTTTGGCATATAGATGTGTTTTTCAAATCTTTAGAAAGGGGTTTTAGGTTATTTTTTAAATTTCACCCCTAAAGTGGGAAAAAAGGAAAAGTGAAAAGGGGTATTGGGTTAAAATTATTAATTTTTTCTCTCTCGGTTCATTTTAGGATAAAACCGACTAAAAGAATTTTTAGAAATTTTACTCCTAAGGGGTGAAAAGGGGTAAAGTGTGTTTTCACGAATTTCTCAATATCTCTAAGAATAAAATAGGAGAATTTTTGAAATTCCATCCCCAAGTGGTGGAAATGGGTATCCTGCTATAATTTATGAATACAACATTTAATAAGTACGTATATTTTTGATTTTATGTCATTGTTTACTAAAACTATAGTTTGATCAATATATACAAGGAGAACGACAATTACATGCACATCTCCATGGGGTACGCGAAGAATCAAATAATTAAGAACAACTTTTTTCGGAAGAATATTGCTTCCTTTTTACCTACAATATTGTTTTTTAGCCTTTGTTAGTTTAGCGTATTTAGTGTGGGGGTGGAGGGACTCCAGAGTTTATTTAAAATTTAGAAGAAACAAACATTTTTAGTCCGTACGAAGAACGGGAATCTTGCTAGTTATATATAACAGCAACAAGATAACATGAACAACAAATAGAATGATTGAGTAAGAAAGATCTGACCATACGAAAACAGTTATTTATACAACGAGTAGCTAAAGTGTCACTTTTTTGCACGCATGAGAAAGTTTAAAGAATGAGCCGAAAGCGATAAAATTATGTATGCAACTCGTATCTAAAGCTTCTTTTTTGCACTTGTGAGATTTAAAGAATTCGCTTTCGGCCCATTATTTACACTTTCTCACTCGTGCAAAAAAGTTTAACCCTAGCACTACTCGTTGTATAAATAACTATTTTCGTATGGTCATATCTTTCTTACTTAATCATTCTATTTTGTTGTTCATATTATGTCATTGCTGTTATATATCGTGTGTTAAAAAAAATCATTCGCAGCATGCCATGATCAAATTAAAGTTTGCCATAACTTGATATATATCCATTGAAGCAAATGAACTACCATCAGTCAGAGAGAACTAAATTACATCTTGATTTTGAACTATTATCCTAAAAATATACAAAACACTTAATAAAAACAATTTTATTGACTGTTATGATAAATACAATCGTTGTTGTTGTGTAAATGCCATATTATTTTTCTTTTTACTTGATACAAGTAAACTTAATGCAGTGTAAAATTTTGCCTGTCACACTGACAAATGTGTTCATAAACAAAATGCAATCTGACATTCATCTACATACTTAAGTTAAAACATGACTAGATTTTCTATCTTTCTTTCCAAGACCTACCCTAAATGAGATTTTTTGGAACACATGATATAATTATGGCCCCATCCGTATAATACTTGCAAGTAGTTTAAATGCATATGATATTAGACTTATTGTTCGATAATTTTCGCATGCATCTGTTCTGCTTTTGTTAGGTGTATGCACAGCTGTGGTACTTGTACAATCTTCTGGTACTGTTTCCATTTCATATATTTGACATATATTTTGATAATTTTACTTTAGTTCGAGCATTCACCCAGAGCGGAAGTAAGCTACGTGCACGGGCGATAGTGGGTTAAACCTTTATTCGAACAAGCCACCATGGTTTCGTTTTGCAGTAGATGTAATATTGAATTTAAAGAACTCATAAAATTTTATGGTGTAATGGGTAGTGTGATCGGGCTTTTCATTCAAAATGAGTTGCTGTGAACGACGAACTCTACAAATATGCCTTAACAGAAATAAAATAGATTCTGTGGTGCTGCGAGAGATGCTGCATTATGAAACAATTTACAATGAGGAAAAGAATTGGTGATATGAAAAATGCATTGGACGTTCTTACGAAAGACATGATGTGCTGCCTCGAAACTGTAAATGAACATAGCAGCCATTTCAACGCTAAACGACAATTATCAAGAGAAATCTGCAGAGATGAAGAGTAACATAAAAAAATTATTGTTGTTACCTCTGAAAATTGGCAGAATGCATGCAACCATGTGCGTTCTATTGATAAGAAAATGTGGGAGTTAGATGCCGTGATGGATATACAAGTAGAGGTAATAAATCTACAAGAAAATTCTGATGATTCAGAATCTGACGATTTATATGAAAATTAAATTTAATTATTCTTACTCTTTTACTAAGTATACAGGGTGATTTATAAGCATGGTAATTACATTTGAGGTTAGTTCGAGGACATCAAGCAGAACCACCTTGCATAATAAACTATACTTCAAAAATTAATAGTAATCCCACAAAAAATTAAAACATTTAAATGCTTAAATCGATTGACGGCCATTGGAATGAACTTCTGTCAACGTAAGTTCACACAGGTGGTTGCGATAAGACCGAATTTAGATAAAATTTAGAAGCAAAAAACGTTAAACAAAATACAATTCTCGCTTCCGATATTTCTTGTAAATTCTATTATGCTATTTGATAGCTGTCAACAATTGGACTCCCGTAATGTACGTTCAGAATTCGTGTAATGGATCTATTACCCGCTTATTAATAGATAAAACGCCTATCGACAGTCTGAAGTGTTTCCCAAACCATAGTTCAAATAGTTGATATGCAATTCATTTCTGGATAATTACATTTTTGGCTAATTAAAGAATAGTATCGCTGATTTTATCTGTTATTTATCAGCATTCATATTTTTCACACTCATTACTGCTTTCATATAAATAGATGTGCGTTTTATTAGGACCTACATTCATAATGGCAAAATTGACAATATTATTAGTCTTAACAGTAGCCACATTTGTGGGTAAGTTACTAGAACCTTAATTAACTCGAGAGATTGCAAAGTTAGTCTTCTTCTCTATTTTTTCTTTTATTCCTTTTCAATAAATACATCATTCTTTTTTTCTTCTTACTATATCTCTTGTGTTAACTTATTTATATTAACGTACTGCTATCGTCACTTTATTGTAATCTACCTTCCGCAAAAGTAAGAACACAACCATCTAAAAAAGATAAAAAAACTTGCAGCTGCATCACCCAGACGTCCCAGTTTCCCCCATGGGAGGATTATTGGCGGCACGAATGCCTCAGATGGAGCATATCCGTACCAAATCTCTCTGCGGCTCTACGGTGGCACATTCCACACCTGCGGAGGCTCCATCGTCGACAAAGAGTGGATCGTCACAGCAGCCCATTGTGTAGAAGGGTAATAATTGCACCTTTGCAAAGAATATAAAACACTATACCCTTCGTTTCAGTTCTTCACCTTCTGATTTCCAAGTATACGTCGGATCAACCAAGTTGAACGGCGATGGCACTTACTACAACGTACAGGAAGTCCACTGGCACGAAAACTACGACGCTGGCAACATTAAGAACGACGTTGCCATTCTGAAGGTCGATCCCATCACTTTTACTGACAAAGTTGCCCCAATTGCTTTAGACAGCGAACAAATAGGAGATGGTCAGCCTCTCACTGTCAGTGGATGGGGTACCGATAACCTGTCGGTCGGATCATCCCCCAACGACCTGCAGCACTTAAACGTTACAGCTATTGAGAGCGTTTACTGCGCAGATCAAGAAATTTGCACTTCGACCCCACAAGGACAAGGTACCTGTTTTGGAGATTCGGGTGGCCCCTTGGTTAGAAATGTTGATGGTACTCTCAAACAGGTGGGAGTAGTATCCTGGGTCTACCCTTGTGCTCTTGGCATGCCCGATGGATATGCCAGAGTTTCGTATTTCTACGACTGGTTCAAGGAAAAATGTAACTGTGTATAATTTTTTAATCGATTAATAAAAGATGCATAACATTGATCAAAAGATAGCTATTGCTGTTTTTTTCTTCAAATTTAACCATCGTCACAAATATCTCTGTACCTAAGACGATTATTTCTTTTCATTAGTGGTTTATTTACTATAAGCCTGGACTACAATTATTTCTAAAGATTTTCAGTGAAAGTTGATAGAGAGCGCCAAGTGCAACTACGGAACCGGAAAGTGTTACAACATGAAAAAAAGATTCCGTTAACAAATTTAGTTGTTAATATCTTTGATTTAAAAAATATATAAAATGGCTTGTACTATAAACATAGAGATTATGGTTGTTGAGTAATTACTGCTACTTATTATATTGGTACTCATAAACTATAAATTAGTTCTTAAAATTAACTCCTTGGAAGACGCATTGTTCTTTATCAACCAGAAGATTAAAGTGTAAGAGTTGAAAGTCGAGATTATCTACTTGAAACTAATTTTATCAATTTGTTCTTCTAAGCATAAACACTTAATAGCTATTTATATATCTAGGGAGCAAAGGTATTCATTTTCTACCGCGTGTGAATCTAATGCCCGACGTTTTAGCTGACAAATACATGATTTGTTAGCAACGCATGTTCTATAGCGTGAAATTTCAAAAATCTTGCTTTAGGAAGTCATTATAGTGACTATAGATTTCTGTAGTGACATTTTGTCTAATTTCCAAATCAACATACGTTGTAAAGCTTTGGTGTGACATCCATGATGACATAAACACAAATGCGGGAGGTAAAAAATATTGGCTCCGGCCGGAAGTTAATAAAAATTGGCTCCCGCGCACTGGTTGGAAATTGACAGTTTTGTTTCCTAAAGCTAGGTCGCAAAGGCCGACTTTCTATACAATGAGTAGAAAACAATATTAACTATAACTTTATTATTTTATTTAGCGATATCACTGTTAGTGTTTGCTATTTATAATCTAATCGAAACTCTAAATCACTTATACCTTTTACATGGACTTCCTGGAACTATGTAGAATCAAACAAAAAAAGTTTGTGATAAAATTCTCTTAGCCAGCTTCAAGTGTACTCCATGACAATGCTATGCTCTACACAACAAGTAGGTTCCGGTCCTATCAGCTGTGTTGTATTGGCCGATTTTGCTAGTTTGTCACATTTTTCGGGGCGTTTTATTCCGTGATGTCCTGGTAGTCACGCAGACTACTTTGTTGTGTTCTCCAAGCTAAACTAATAGCTTGTGGCACTTATACAGCACTTCCTACTTCAACTGGTTTGACGACAAGCTTTAAGAGCTTCCTGACTGTCCATCAGAGTTCTTACATTAGTTCTATTTTTCTCTACCTTCTTTTTTTATTTGAAGTACATTTCTCGGCTTGGGGCAGCCTGCATTTTCTTCGTTATACGCTGCTGCGTTTGAGTATATTGTGCCCATCTGCCTGCATTTGATGATAAGTTCCTTACGTACTAGTGCCACCCAGCTGACGTGCGTCACTTGACATCGTTTACGGTCCAAAGTTTATAACTTGAGGTGATTATAGTAAATATCAATTTCCAACACCAGTTAAGGTAGACTGTGTTTAGAGTTTGGGAAGACTCAGACTTTTCGGACCCGTCGAGTCCAGGTAGAACTCAATCGGATTCCCGAGTCCGAGTCCGGGTCCCGGTATTTGATATCTTATGTTCAAACATATTTATATACTGTTATACATTCGCTCTCTCTCTATTAATGATTGAATAATTAAATTACTCTAATTATATCAAGTTTTGTAAAGTGTCAACAAAACACTTCTGCCGACGCCACTGCCGGAAATGGCGCTCAAAAGCGACGCCAATCAAACACAATTACAAAACGACACTTTTTAGATGACAAATCTGATCTTTAGATGACTGCTGCGATGAATACAGGGATACTTGCCCTGACCTGGACGTCCCACGATGCTTTGGACAGGATGTCGTTGCCGGCCTGCTGTTAGCAAGGCACAAATCTGCACTCGAACTCACCTGGATGTCAGCTGCAACTTCTATGACCTTTCGGATTGCTTTCACTGAAGGTGGAGGCCTTATTGTAGGGCTCCGCAGCACCAGACGTACGCTGCTCGCTTATACATTTGTACACACACTTATAAACTGGCTGAACCTATGTAGAATCACATCCCAAATAACATGGCTTGCACTGGACCAAATTAATATCTCGTATCTACCTGTGCGAAAACCCAATCTCAGGGAAAACTTCCACTAATAACCCTGGACACACTCTCAATAAAACACAACTTATAATTAACTTGGGTATTTAATAGAACAAAAAAATCACTTATATTGGGAGAGCTTGGCAAAAACACAACTAGCTCTCTAGAAAGAAGCCACCCCAATTGTCTTGTTTACAGTTTATGTTTTTTTTTGCATGAAAACCCAAGCGTACTCTGATTTGAATTTGCTTTTGAACAAAGACAAAGCTAATCTGCAAACATCGTGCTGTCAATTATTTTCAAGGCCTACGCTATTTTATAACAAATCTGAAATTAAGTTATTAAATTTTTTGGACATTCTTACAATAAATATCTGCTTTATTGGTTATGTTATTAATATTACTAATAATTATTATTTGAAATATAAGGCTACTAAAATGTGTCTATAGCAATATATACTTTTCTTTTGTTTTATCGATAATTCATTCTGGGCTTTCCGAGGGCGGGGCTAGAGGCTTAGACCTATATCATATGTCCCATATATGTAATATGCTACAATATTTTATTTATCACGTTTGTATTTTGAATTGCATGAGATATTAAACTTTAAATAAAGGATTTTAATGCATGTACCCTTTTTGACCCGGGTCTCGCCGAGTTTTAACCGGGGATCGGGTCCGGGTATTCCTAACTGGACTCGGAGGGTCCGAGTCGGGGTATCCGGAACCGAAAAACATTAGCTGTGTTCAGTTACCTAGCAACTAGATCCAACGTACTTTGAGAAATTCAGTAGCCAACAGCTCCGCAAGATCTAGCCTTCGGTGCACGCTCCAATAAATTGCATGTGAACTTTATTTTTGTGTGTTTGCATAGGTACTATAAGGGCAGCAAACAATACAACTTGGCGGCGCCGAGTTGTTTCCCTTTTTTATGTTTAATATATTGTTTGCTAGCGAAAGTTGTAGCGAAACAACTGAACTCGTAATATAAACGATACATTGCTGCTATCTGTTCTATTTAAGGATTAATCACCTTCACCAGTTTCAATCATACTGGTAATCTAAGCCTTCTAAATTTCATTTGCCGGAAGAGTTTATG
Organism: Agriotes lineatus; assembly: GCA_940337035.1. Classification (NCBI taxonomy): domain Eukaryota; kingdom Metazoa; phylum Arthropoda; class Insecta; order Coleoptera; family Elateridae; genus Agriotes; species Agriotes lineatus. The sequence continues at coordinate 85,445,474 of OW679203.1, forward strand.
TGCTGTTCGCACATAGTGCCTATCTATTAGTAAATGTTTTCTCTTAATTTAACTGTTACTTAATACAACAGACTAGTTGTAATAATGTTCGGTATTGTGAATATTTTTGAACAATACGCCAACAGCCCAAAAAATAAATTATAATTTTTTTGATCTTGCCGATGTTATTTTCTTGTGCCATTGTTCTTGTGTTTATTTCTTTCTTTTCAGACTGTGTCGTCGTATCCTACTTACTTCAATTGGTTCTACAAAATCTATTACGGTGAATTAGTTAGAACCTAACGTAACAACTTTTTGTGACGTCATTCAAGGGCATCCTTCATTGTTACAGTTTTTCTTTGAATTTTATGGATGCAGAATTTTTTTCTAGTGGTATATGGTTAAATGTGTTCCAAATGTATTATTACAGGAGCTACTACAACTTCAGTGAACTCTAAGAGTGTTATTGAGCATTTTTTAATGATGGCACTAATTTGGCCTAAATAGCTTATACTTATTATGGGCGGCACTAACTGCTTTATTAGCACAGTAATATTATCTGCACCTAATATTTAATTCGCAACGTGCCTTTCAGGCGGTTTAATGTAATTAAAAACTAAACTAGCGAATTTGAATTTTCTGGATGCAGAAAAACATTTTGATATATGGCCAAATGTGTTTCAAATATGTTATTACAGGGGCTATTGCAATTACAGTCCACTCTAAGTAAGTCACTAAGTACCTGTTAACGATGGAACGCTAACTCGAACTCATCATCATCAGTCCTTGTTCGCTCCTCCTGGAAGCATAGAGCTCCAATGACGATTCTTCAGCATGTTTCTTGGTACACGGAGTTGCAACTTCGTCACCTTGCAACTGTCACTGGTGTCTTTCACTGCATGCATCACTTTACACTCTTTCTTCCACTCTGATTTTATTTTAGCTTTTAGAGAAAACTGAAGGTGAATGCCTTATAGACGACAATTCAGATTTAGAAATGGATATTAACCCAGCTAATACTTGGCAACTAGTATTAAATAATAAAAGACAGCGGATAACCAAATCTACAAGAGCTACCGGTTGGACAGCAGGGCCTACAGGAACTGGATTAAGGTCATGATACATCCTAAGTACCAGCAGCGTTTGGACACGAACGGCGCTTTGATGTCGGTGCAGAACGACGTGGCCCTCGCTCTGCTAAAACATCCCTACAGCATCAACGGTAATGTCCAGATGATCTATCTTCCGGATCTCAAGCTTAGCAGAAGGTCGGACGACTGGGATCGATGCAAGGTCGGCACGGTTATCGGGCTGGCACGATATCAAGACAAAGACACGGTGATGTATGCTAACGTGACATCGAATAGCAAACTTCCGAAGGAACTGTTGGACTCGGGAGCGGATACGGTGTTTTATTCCAAGTTCAAGACGACTAAGTACCATCCGTTTCAATGGGATTACGGAGGACCTTACGTGTGCTACACTGATGACGTGCCCGTCCAATACGGAATCCAAGTATATGGCTGTGTATTAAGCTGTGGACGTACACATAGACTTCATCTTGATGTACGTATCCGATGTTAAAAACAGAAGTGTATACTAAGAGATGTAGAAATAATAACGAAATATTTGTGAAATTCTTCTTTTCTGTTCCGCTGTTTATTTATTTGGCAAATTCAAACTCTTCTCAGTGTTTCTCTAAAATGATGTAAACAGAAAAAATTATGCAATTATTTATAGTGGGATATCTACATAACAAATATGAATGTGAAAGAAGAACTTATGATTAAATTTGGTCATCTTTATTTAGAGCCACCACGAGCAATAGGAGTTCTTCTTCAAAATCCATTTTTAAATAAAATAAGCACCATACAGTTTTACATTTTGAAGTGTCCCAATCGCGTTTAGTACTGATCTTACCGCAAACGCCACCGCGTTTGTTTGTGCAATTGGTAAATTGTCATCGCCACCGCTACCGCTACTGCGACCGCCATTGCCACCGCGTCAGTCTGAGCCTACCTTAACAGTACCGCCACTATCTGTGCTCTATGTAATGTATTGTATCTAAATTTACCAATAAATAATATCCTATTGTAGTCGTACACGTATCATTCTACAAACATTTAGGCAACACAAAGAGATCGACAATACTAACAAAAATAACGCCAGCAAATACAAAAAACTAAGAACACGAGAAAATATAGCTGAGGAGTTTGGAATGAGTATTAGAATGAGACACAGAGGTCCACTGTCTACCCTTTTATTTATTTTGATACTAAAGAAAGCGATGAGGGACAGCAAAAATAAAACAGACTGGGATTACTTTTTAACAAAGTGCATCTGTGCAAGGCATTTGCTGACGATATGACGATAATAGCCAGAATTGAGAAAGAACTGAAATACGTAAGAAGAACAGAAAACGAAGCAAGGAAGGTTGTATTAAAAATAAACGAACAAAAGACAAGATATATGTCTACACAGAAGAAGTTTATGAAGGGGCAATATTGTAACATCCCTTTTTAATTTTGCCGTTTGCGGCGTAGATTCTCCCTTTAAATTCTCTTTTATTACTAGCTTTATGAATTTTTGAGAGCAGAGCTAACTTCAACCCGTAGTTTTCGAAAGCGACGCACTGCGGAATTTTCGATCGAAGAGCACTTCCTTTTTGCCTTTCGCAGATGCAAGTCAATTCAGTTGGTGCCATGGGATTCTTAGGGATTTTACCCCGTCTATTTTTAAAAAGTCATGGAGTGCTAGGAAGTATTCCGAATTTTGTTGTAGACGGCGTCGCTGTAATTTCAAACAAGATGCAGGCTGTGCAAATTTAATTTATCACTGTACGTGTTCATTGGGCCGCTATCAACCGTAAGATAGACTAGTTCAGTTTCTGTTGGCGTTGCTAATTAGGTGATTGGCGTTCGAGGTTCACTCCGCTAGAATAAGCTAAGCCCACGTTGTTACATATTGCAATGATATACATAAGGGTATTAAAATCAATTTTAGAAAGGATTAAGGGAGTACAATGGTTGAATATAATCAAGATCTATTTAAATATAAATTGGAAATGTGAATAATTGTTATGCAAGTAGAAAGTAAAAAAAATTTGTAATTGAGTGGAGTATGGCTGTTTGAAAGTTAGATGGATTCAAAAATAATATAATAGTTTAAAAATTCAGATTTGAAGGGAATGACAAATACTTAATTGTAATAAATTATAAAAATAGTATGTATAATACAATTTATGAGATACTGTGTAAAAAAGTAGCAAAATGATAGTGTTAAGCATTTTGTTTCGATTATTAGAAATAACAAATTTTGAAAAATGTATCTGAAATAATTTTGTGTAATTAAAATAAACCCTAATTTTATTGAGAAATGTTTGGATGATAAAAAGCGTAATATACTAAATTGGCGTGGTGAGTTTAAAAAAGAAATTTAAACTGAGAAGAATAATTAAGAAAGATTACAAGTGTATGGTAAAAAAACTAATGGCAAGCAGAATTAATTAATAAATGTGAATAACTGGAGTAAATACTATGTCAAGTTTATTGGAGAATTATCTTTGACATCATATATTAATCGAATTGGATTGCATCAGGCTCTTTGGTGGTAAGGGAGAGTTCCAGAGGAGGACCATTAGTTAAGGAAGCACATTCAAGGAAGTTGACAGATGCAGTATTGGAAGTAGGTAGCTGCAGATTTAGTCTGTTTGGTTGCATACTGCGGGGAAGGTTTGCGTTGCTGATTATAGGCACTTCTTGTCTGTCAGTGGGGCCTTTCATTGCGGGAAGGTACTTGAGAGGTTGGATCGGTAGGCGAATAGGAGCAGGTTGGTTGACATCCAGAATATTGTTGAAACCAAGTGAAAAGTGAGTGATCCTGAGTAGTAATATAATTACTAGAAAATGAAATAAAGACTAAAGAAGTGAATTAGTTATTAAAGAATTACTTACTGTTTTTAATATTGTTGTGTACTAGTAAAACGATCTGGTATTTGTCATTTAAATTTCAAATCTGTTTGACATATACTTGATATAAGTTATTTTGACTTATGGGAATGATATTTAAAATTAGAACACCAAATTTCAGAAATAAGCAATCTAGATAAAGGAATCCACCCCTAATTTTTCAGGAGCTAGTACAAATTAATAATTATTGATATTCTAAACATAAATAAGACAATTTTACTTATACTTTATTTAATCGGAATCCTCTTCTCCCGGCATTTCCAGTGTCTAGGCAATTTTAATTTGATAAAATAAAAATATAATTCATAGACAGATTAATATCACTATACCTGAAGGTATTTAACATATTTAAGGCTCATTGTGATGGTTATTGACAAACCAGTTCAATACAGGGTGTTATGGAAATTAGGGCAAATATTTTAACCAGTGATAGAGCTCACCAAAATGAACAACTTTTCTATTTATCGTTTTTCATTGAATCGCATATTTTTTCAATCATTTATCTCCCCTAAATTTGACGAGCCGCTTGGAAAGCAAATCTAAGTTAAAGGTGAACGACACAAGTATATTTAAAACTGAAAAGTTCTTGCTCAAAAAACAGGCTGTCAATAACTTACCTACCTCAATTGATAAAGTACGTTGGTGACCAGATGCGAACTGAATGTTTTATCAGTACCTATGCAGTTTTTGTTGGTTTGCATATCAAAGAAATGTTTTTTGTGTTTTATGCCATGAAATTAAAATATTAAACCATAGGCGGGTATGCACTTTTAGAGTAAAATTGTTTTGAATTTTTACTCAGTTTTGAGAGTGTTTTCGAAAAAATGATAAATGGAGAAGTTGTTCAGTTTAACGAGTTCTATTACGAGTTAAAATATTTGCACTCATTTCCATAACACTCTGTATAATTATACACAAATTGTACAATAGCCAAAAGGCGTAATTTAAAACGTTTCGAAAACTATGTTACGAGCAGCGCCCAAGCCAGTGATAAGAGATAAGGGACTTTCCAGCATCGGGTATGGTTATTTTTCACGCATCATACCATTCAAGGTTTAGATGACGCAATGCAAGGCGACTTCGAGATTCAAAAGGTAATCTGATATTTACAGGAGGTGGTTGCAGTTATTTCAATAAACCTCGCATTGGGTTACGTTGTAATAGTGTTTCAGGAATGCGGTGATGTGGTAAATTTGGGTTTTAAATACAAGAAAATATGAACAGAGCTGGCTTCAGTCAGGTCAATCTTTCAAGACATTTTTGACATTTACGTTTTTTAAATACAATTATTTTAACGTTATTTCTGATAAAGTTTTACATTCTTTATGTTTTTAACGTAGATGCGAGTAGCCCAGGCTCGTAGGTATGTTTTTAGGAGTTAATTCTAGTTTTCTTTGATTTACCTTATATGTGCTTAGAAGTCAATAAATTGTGTAAACAAATTAGCTTTTATGGTGCTTTTGTTGAATTTAGTTTCAACCCGAGAACAGTACAGTGGTGATCAGCTTTCTGTTTTTTAGTAGATAGTGATCGTTTATAGCCACGGACTGGGGTATTAAGCAAGTTTCGTATTTAAATTTAACGTTACCACGTGAGCGGCTAACAAAAGTCTTATTCCATTCTTGGATGGATAAAGAACATGCTTAAAAGCTTAATTATAACCACTTCATGAGACGACCGTGAATGTGTCGGTGACCAGAGAGTGGTTTGCCAGCTTTGTTGTCGAGCTTCTTGGTGGATAAATTCTTACGGAAATTAGAGCAGAAGGGTCTATTCCAGGGATATTTCGATAACATACATGAGAAATTCGAGGGTGTAGTATTCGTAACAATGCAGTTGGCTGCCCATACTGTAAAAAGATGGTATGAAAACAACGGACTATCGCTGAATCTCTTACGCTACACGAAGAAAGAAAATAAAGTATAGGAACCTGACATTTATTAGTTGGTAAAAGGCTTAAGTTGACAGAGAAGATCAAGTATTTGGTTGTGATTTTGAATACCAAAAGGCTGCAGAGATTAGTTCAACTTGGGGAACCCAACAAACTAGTCTGCGTTAGTACCAGGGCGCCACAGAATAAAACACGATTAATTAGCAAAATCAATCAGTACAAAACAGCTGACAAAACCTCGGAACCCACCTGTACTGTAGTCTATAGCACTGTCATAGAGTAATTTTATTGCAAACTTGGTTCTACATAGTTCCAACTCGTCCATGTAAAAGTTATAGGTGATTTAGAGTTTCGATTAGATTATAAATAGCAAACGCTGACAGTGATATCACTAAATAGAGTAATAAAGATTATAGCAGATATTTTGAAGTGCTATGCTTAGCAGAATTGATAAAATTACTCTCAAGTAGATAGTTCTCAAATTTAAACTCTTACACTTAAATCTTCTGGTTGATAAAACACAATGCGTCATCTGGGAGATAATATTAAGTTTTATAATTTATATTTTATAGGTACCAATATAATAAGTAGCGCACTACTTTTTCTTAATGGAAACTTAATTTTTTACTAGGTGGTAATACTTTTCGGTTTCGTATCTGCACTTGGCACTCTATATTAATTTTCACTGGGAATCTTTAGATCTAATTTTAGTCGAACCTTATATTAGATAACTTACCAATGAGAAGAAGCAGTTGTCTTCGGTTTCGAGATACTTGTTATGTTTTTAAAATTTGAGGAAAGAAACAGCAAAGCTACCTTTTGATAATCGTTATGCGTTTTTTATTAATCTCTTAAAAATCATACACAGTTACATTTTTCCTTGAACCAGTCATTGAAATACGAAACTCTGGCATAACCATCGGGCAAGCCAATATTAGCACAAGGGTAGACCCAGGACATTACTCCCACCTGTTTGAGAGTTCCATCAACATTCCTAACCAAGGGGCCACCTGAATCTCCAAAACAGGTACCTTGTCCTGCTGGGGTCGAAGTGCAGACTTCTTGATCTGCGCAGTAACTGCTCT
>OW679203.1:85452496-85565237 GCA_940337035.1 Agriotes lineatus
TTACAAATTCTGCAAAAACGGTGCAAAACAGAGCGTTAGTTCAAGAGACAAATTTTCTCTAACATTTTAAGCTCAATTCAAAAATGTAATAATATACCGGGTGTTCTATTAAAATAGGAGTTAATAAAAAAATATAAAAAAAACAAAAGAAAACCATTTTAGAAGTAATCAACTGGAAAATCACCTAGCTCATATCAATACACATTTAAAATGTAGTAAAAATGTGAAGTTTGAAAAAATCGTTAGAGCCGTTTTAGAAAAAATCGAAAAAAACTGAAAAATCACAAGAGTAATCACCTATTTCCGGTTATGCGATTTTCTTCAAAAGCTTGCTGTCGCATCTACATAGTACACAAAACTTATATATGAAGTTTCAACGCCATACCTCTTTGAGTTTTTGAGATATTCTGTTCACAGACACACAGACAGACACACACACAGACAGACAGACAGACACACAGACAGACAGACAGACAGACCAATGAAAAAAATATGTTTTTTGGGTTCAAGGGACTCTAAAACGTGAAGATCTGTTGAAAACTCAATTTCGAATTTTTGGGGTGAATCCAATACTTCCTTTATTGTAAAAGAAAGTAAAAAAGTAAGCACTATTTATTCGATAATTAACTTGGAAACTATATTCACATATGATACCATAAAAGCTATAATTCATTCACGATGTTTCCTCCTCCCAGCAGGCTATGTTAAGGTAACATTTTTGTTGGTATGCATGCGAAATAACTAGACATCACAAAATTGGGTTATGTTGTTGTCAATTTATGGTTATGATTTTTTAAGGCTGGCAATGTTGCCTCACTCCGTAAAATATTCGGCATTTCGACATTAAAATTGCACCAATGTCTATAAGGCAGTTGTAAAAATGTCATCGTTACTTCCCTCGTCTAAAAGCGAAGGAAGTATTGTAATCGGGAAAAAATTACTTTTCGAGATTTCTTCAGATCTTCAGGTTTCAGGGTCCCTAAATGACGAAAAGCAGGTTTTCTCAATTTTGTCTGTCTGTCTGTCTGTCTGTCGGTTGGCGTTATAACTCAAAAACTATTTTTTGCAGGATGACAATATTTTGCATGCAGATTATACGTTATATATAACAGCAATGAGATAACATGAATAACAAAATAGAATGCTTGAGTAAGAAAAAGATGGCTATACAAAAAAATTATTTTAGTAGGCATGTTTAGTTGACAAATGTCATAATTAAATTAAGCGTTAAGCCTTCTCGAATTTTTGCTACTATGTTTATCTCTTTCTTACTCCAGCAATACGTGTTATATTCTTGTTCATGTTATCTCATTGCTGTTATCTATCGGGTGTTCATAAACAGTCGTCATCCCAGTTGCTTTGAAAAACAAAATGTTATGTCTTTGATTAATTCGTGCAACACAATGAAACGTCATTGAGTACTGTCATAGCGCATTTTTTCTCAATTTTAATAGACATACGTTTCTGAAGTCAAAACCTACTGGGATGACGACTGTTTATGAACACCCGTTATAATTGTGACCCAATCGGTATATCTACCCGGCATGATACCGAGAAGTGGAGGTGTTTGCGCAACAACATTAAACATAAGCAAAATTGCTATTGGTACAAATTCAAATTTCCATAGTCTAAGCATACATACTAAATCGCATCTACTAAATACATTTACCGAACCACTTGTAAATTTTTTAATAATGTTTATCCATGCCAAACAAACAATATAAAAAAAATAATAACAGTGTCTAAATATGGTATAAATAGTAAAATCAATAACGAACTCGGCGATCAATATATTTTCAAAATTAGTATTATTCCTTTGACTTTAACTTTAACAATACAAAGGTTTTAATACTGAACAGGAGTTAAAAATACGAACATTTTGACCAACTTAACTATATCAAATTTAAGTCATATTTCTCAAAACGTTCTTTAAATTTAAATAGCTAGCAATATTTGATACACTCGTGCATACATTTTTTACAATTTTAAGAAATATAAAAAATTCATATTTACAATTCCAAGATATCAACTGAATCCAAGTAAAATAAAATGGTCAAGACGAATAATTACTAAGCTAAACTGTTCACATTATAATATTGTTCGGATGGCGCCAAACATATTTCAATTTTTGCTAACATTTTATTTACTTACATCTTTGCTTAAGTTAACACTTACCGTGGGGTAGGACTGCCAATAGGTGAACAGAACATCGGCCAGGTACCTATAAAGCTTGTTGGAAATCAGCAGAACTGGGAAGAGCGGGCAAAAGAGGCCGGCATAGCCTGAAATTGCCGCTTCTTGAGCATCCGAGGCTTGAGGACAGGAAAACTTACCTGCTAGAATGCTCGAGTACCACAACAGGAAGTAAATCCACCCTTTGATGCACCCCATCAAAACTCATGTTTCACACTATTTCAGCAGCATTTCAATCAAAGCCTAATTGGGGACGCGGCCCGACGAGAACTGGCGTGGGGCGTATTAAGCTGTTATTGATTCGCCCTTTCCCAGCATCCCCTGGACCACGCACCCGTGTGATCCCGAATGACTAAAATTAGCGGCTGTTCAGAACAACAGCAAAATGAATATGAGCAACGGCAGGTACTTTATGGTCATCATGTCGTTACCGATTGGGATCGTTTCGCCTTACTAGAAGCAAGCGCGACTGCCACCATTTTCATAATCAGCCTTTATATGTCTTCGCTGGATTACCGTGTTCTTAACGTTCTTACTCTTGTGAGGCTTCCGCTGCGAAAGCACCAATCGATTAATATGTGTGTCAAAGTGATGAAACTGGCGGAATTTAACGTCATATATTGAGAAATTGATCTACAAGTTTGTTTATAAAGAAAGATACAAAAATAAACAATTACACTTACTTAATATATGGTTACAAAAATAATTAAGAGTTTATATGCAATGAGTAATAGTTAAATAATATACATTTAAAGTCAGACAGCTTAGACTATATTGCCTATGTTGTAAAGCAAACTCTGGAAACACCTGTAGGTCATCCACAAAAATAGCCCACAAAGGATTACGTTTTTGATCATATCCAAGTAGTACAATCTGAAAAACAAAACATTATACTCTTTTAGAATGGTATTAAACTGCATGTTTCAATTTGGCGTCTTTCGAATCCACTTAAAGAAGAAAATGCAGAGAAATCAATTAACAACAATAAACTAAAAAAATTGTTAAAGTAAATTAAAAAGGAAAATAACAAGAAAAACGAGAACACAAAAATCGAACTAAAATAATTCCTATAATAAACTCATTAATGTTAAATTCGATCAAAACAAATGGCACAATGTTGGGATGGAGTAGTTTTTACCATGCGCTCTGAGGTACCCGCTCCTTAAAACACAGTATTGAAGTCTTCGTAATCTGTCAAAACGGTGCTTTCAGTGTGGTATGGTCGTTATCACATTGTGTTATATGATCGTGCCATATATGCGACGACTTCGGCTAAAGATAATTCGCAAGAGAGACGGAAATTAAATATTGATAAGCCTAGATGGGGGAAATCGATTTTAAATCAAGTCGGCGATTTATCAGTATCTGTCTTAACGAAGAGTGCGAAGAGGGCAGAGAACGACGAGAATATGGAATTTGGGATTTAAAGGTTGGAAAGTATAGAAATTTTGCGTAGGCATCAGTCGAGAATTTTTTTAAAATCGTGTTCAGGCGGAGATTCAAACTCGCGACCTCTGGCTTGGCAGTCGAGTACTAGTTTTACTACACTTACTGACAGCGAAGTTATGTTACCGAAATAAATAGTAGATTGAAAAAACTACAATGTGCATTTGGCATATGAAATGGAATATTGAAAAAAAGGCAAAATCACAAGCAATGCGATAAGAAGAAGAATACAAGCCGAACAATATATTAGCACCTACATTGAATAAAAGCGACTGAAGTGGTACGGCCTTGCCCGACGAGCCGATAGGACAAGATGGATAAACATAACTGACTGGCACCCACCGGGACGATGATAAAGAGGATGGCCCAGAAGATCCTGGAGAAACAAGATAGATGAAGCGATGGAAAAAAGAGGTTTAAATTATGGATAATAGGAGAACAAAAAAGAGTGGAGAATCCTGCTGAGAGAAGAAAGACAGCGACTTATGTATACAGGGTGTTTAATTAATAATTGAAAGTATTCTAACTGTAGAATCCTTGGCTCAAAATATTAATATTTAACCTAAATTACTTTGATAAAATGTGGCTCCCTACTGAGATATAGGTTGTTTTATTTAAAAATTTAAAAATAATTTTTTCCCAGTTTATCTAAGTGATTTGAGTTAAATATTAATATTTTGAGCCCAGTATTCTACAGTTAAAATATTTCCAATTATTAATGAAACACCCGTATATGACAATATTATGCAGATTGGTATCACCAAAATAAAAAAGATGTTCAAATATATAGAGCAACTAATACCAAAAGTGCAAAACGTAACCTACGAAGAAATTGGGTTCGTCGTAATGAAATGAATACAAATATGAGGAAAGTATAAGTAATACTAAAAAAGTTTAGGACTTTTGTAAATGTTTAAACCAGGGAAAAAAATGGAATTTAAAGAATATATCAAACCAATTTTACTAAAACTAGACCTACATACACTAACACTAAATTAGGATATACACCGACAAGTAGAGAAGAATAGCTACCATCAAATGGAATTGGGCAGGCCACGTAGCTAGACACCCTGAAAACTGAAGCGGCACTTGTACAAGATGGCGACGGTGGGATGAAAGACGAAGCATTGGAAGACCACAACAACGTTGGTATGACGGCCTAAAAAAAACAGCTGGTCTGAACTGGTACCAAGTGGCGCAGAATAGAGACACTTGAAATAATATGAGAGAGGCCTATATCAATCCGACAGAAAACGCCTAATAAAGAAGAAGAAAGAAGACCGACAAGCAGAGGAGACAGTGTAATAGAAGCAGCGTTAGAATCTGTGGAACTAAATAGAACGTGGCCAAAAAACGTGATAGTAAAACACATCTTGAAACAGGAAACGCACTACGAGTTCAAAAATTAAAAACCACCAACGTCACATTATCCTAAATAATTGCTAGTGACATCGTTTTCTAGTGGAAAGCTTTGTGAGAAGTGTAACTTTGAGGTTAAGTGTTTAACAAATGTCAAGCACGTACTGGGCACTTTGCGATTTTTCTCAAACTACAGTTCACTTGAAAAACATGTCGCATGCAGCGGTAGTTGTAAATGATTTTAGATATATTGTTACTGGTAAAACATCACAAATTTTCAAACTAGAGTCATTTGGCGTAATATTTTAATGTTCCGCGCCGTCGTTCTGATTTTGTTCGCTTGTGTTGCGGCGAGCGCGCTTCCTTGACTTTAAAACTCTCTGGCGATTTGGTTGCACATGGTCATTTGACCCTGCCTTTTTATATTGCCGAATTGGTTTTGAGGTTTTTTCCCTGTTTCAAATCCTGTTGTTGCCGGTCATGTTTACATAGTGAAGTGCTTTGTTTAGATGCGGCCATGAATGTGTTCCGTATTGAGCTGCTTGTCTTGATACAGCTCCGTCCCCGTGCACGTGCTATCAGGACTTAGTTTAATGTTTCCGTAAGCAGCAGCTTGTCCCGTCCGCTGGGCGGTGTTGATGGTATTTTCGGTTTTGCTGAGTATTTAGAGCTAATAATATTGCCTAGGAGGAGCTAATTCTTTGCTACTGTTTGTCCAGGAGATAGAAATTTGTCCAGGAAGTTGTATACTGCATATACAATGTCTTAGATTTATGATTTTATTGCTGTGCGGATTATTAGGGGTCTCAACTGAGCCCTTTTATAGTTTTTGGTGTTTCACTTTGCATACTATGTGATCATTTGCCTTTTGTTCTTGTATATTTCATCTTACGTTGTGCTAATGCCTGCGTTGAGTTTCCCCCCAGGTCTCATCAAAGTTTAACTTTGATAATCTATGTAATTTGCTCATTTAACGTAATTAGTAATGTATTCATGCTGTTATATTTTTATAAATTATGTTTATCGTGTACACCCGAAGTACACGTGCCATATTATTGACGGTTATTCATTTTATTATGATTATCTATGTGTGTTTTCGTTACTGCAAAATTATGGTGATTTGGCCGAGCTTAGTGTTTGTCAGTTCTCGTTCCTGCCTCAGCCCATTTGTTGTATAAAAACTCATTAGCGCCCCTTTTGTACTGATGCACAACTTTAATGTTTTATATAGAACCGCATGCGTCTCCACTGTTTAGCTAGCCGACCCCTTAAATGCGTCCATGTAGTCACAATGGTTTGACTTCGTCTTTAAATTTAATATCATGGTTTGGACTTATACTGGTCAACATATACAAAAGTAGGTAGTGGATGTTTATTAATTTGTATTTTGCACTAAGAGACTGTAAGTGCTTTGTATTAGAAGATGTTCATGATGTTCAAATCCCGATGAGCTTTACTATTAATTAAGTAGGGAACGTCTGCTTTAAAACATTTTTTTTTTTAAATAGAGCTAGCTTTAAATTGATAGCTACAATATCTTACACGCATAATGATTGTGAATAATTTAAATTCTTTTTAGTTATTTTATAATTGTGTTGAAGCAGTTGGTAGCGAAGACCTGTTGGAAAAAGGGATTGTAAAAAGTGTAAATTAAAAATCCGCTACAACAGGGTCAACTTAATGTTTGGATACTATCCAAAGAATTACTGAAAAGTTTCTTCTTAATAAATATATACTTATTAAATACAAGAATGTTATTATAAAATTAATATAACCGTTTATACAACCAGCAAGTCATATTGTCAGAAACAAGTTCCCAATTATATTGTAATATAATTTATTTCCCCTGTAATTGTCAAAAGTACTTTGCATAATTTGCAATTCATATGAAAAATATTTAATATTTTATAAGAAAATTAATGAACTCTACTGTTAATAATGCAAATAATTTATATGAAAAACGTTTTGTTTCTGTTTCAGATCGTAGCGAATTTGGCTACGCAAATTTTAACAAGTTTAAAAGTACTCATAAGCTAATAAAATGAGACTCATTTGCGCCTCCTGGAACTTTAAACTCTCTTTTAGATAAAAACGCACACCGTTTTCACTGTAGCTAGTCGGCCCTCCGATTCGTTCATGTTTGTTACGATTTGACGCTGATTATAGTAACTGAATTTGATTAATCTGCGGCTTAAATCTAAAAATTGTTTGTATTTCGTGTCATCTTCAAGATTTTATTATAGAAAGGACACGTAGCAGTGGAACTTGACATTCTTTCTAGAAATCGAGAACTGACGATTGTTGCTTAATATCTTAAAGTTCGAATAATCGATTTTGATATTAAATTTAAAACAAACTTTTAAAAACAGGAAGACACTCTTATCCGAGTGTAAGTCTATAGTAATGATGGCTTACAATTTTAAAAGTTCGGAGTAACTATTCAAATTTCTAAAGCCTTCGAAAATTCGTCTTCTTGGAAATATATATTTCTTTCTGAATTATTTTCTGCATTACATGTGTTCCTAGAGTTTTAGCAATATCGCTTCTCTATATGAATATTCATGGAATCCATTTTTTAGTTCAACCATCAACATCCATCTTCACAACGTATCCAGCCCATCTTCATTTCCAATCTGCTATATTTTCAGGAATATCCTATTTTTTTCTGGAAAACACATTCATAAGTCTCGTGATTGATTTAAATAATATGCTGTCTGGTACATAAGTGATTTAGCGGTAGGATCTACCAGTTGAAGACTTCTACTGTCATGTATGTATGTTGAAATGTGAAGATTTTTGAAGAAAAAGCATAATTTTCCACAAGTTCTTAATCATTCTAATCTCGAGTATTATTCTGTTTATTATAACAACATATTGGTATTTTTACTTTTTCTTGTAGGTTTTTCAAGGTCGAGAAAAAGAGGACCATGTACAACTATGTACCATCACCGTCGTAATAACACACTGAATGTAAGTTCGCTACCACAATGTACTGCAATAGACCGAATTTTTACCAGAATAACACTAATTGGGAAATCTATCGAATGCAATTCAAAAGTATACGTCATGTGACGATTTTGAAGAGGGTTTCGACTCGATGAAAGTATTCTATTCTAAAATCATTACGATACAAAAAATTAATCTCATGACAAATACATCCTATTAAAACAGTTGAATTTAAACGATTTACGTAAATATATGGCACATTCACGATTCAACTGAGCAATGTAAACAAAAAAATAATCAAAAGAGAAAAGAGTCGGAGTGATGTAAGCTCTCTAAGCAAGTAAAGCTAACAATTATGCTTCTGGCAGATATTATAAAATTGACAAGCTAGCAGAACATAAACAAGAGTCCGTAAAGATTGAATCCAAGGTAAGAACAAAAATTATGACCAAACAAGAAACATATTCAGAAACAATAGCAGCCAACCTTCTTATTCTTCTTCTTAGTTTAAACTGAAAGCCTGTTATTAACTACACAAGGTGTAGTTCTATGAACCTTAAATGGTCGTGGCATGTGCAGGTGAATAGCCTAACCCATTGACATATGTTAAGCACAAATTTAACGGACTGTATCACAAACAAAAGTATCATACAGGAAACTGGTAGATGTAGTAAAACATACAACAAAATTAAAATGGAAATGAGTAAACTGTACTATTACATAGGGGTCATCGCTAAAAGATATTATGCAGAAACACAGCAGTGAAAGCCTTAACAGAAAAGAGAGAATGAAGACAACCACAAATGCGATCGTCCGACAATTTAAAGAGGGTTGTCGGATTTACATGGATTCAAAAGTGTTTCTACGCATTTACATACAACAAAGAAAAAAATCTCCAAACCCTTATATTACCTTTTCAGAACCTTCCGAGCGTAGGGAAGGGTATCAGGTTCCTCATGGACACAGTACTTCCGCGCCCCGAGCACATACGACAGCAAATAGTTGTTCCAATTCATACCCACCGTGTCTGTGTAGAACACTACCCTGTCCTCGTCCTCCAAACTGTTCGTAATTTTCTTAATCTTGTCATTGTGGAAATTCCAAGGCCGTGTTGTGTAGTACTGCAGCACCTCCAGTCCACTGCTGATTCTTTTTTGTGTCCTTACCAAACTGGAACGAAAATAAAGTGTAAACCCCCCGCTTCCAAACTTCCAGATGGTGACCTACAATGGCTTACTGCGGGTTAGCATCAAGAGGAAATCAATCAAATAAGCCGGGATGATGTGGAAGAAAAAGACGGCGACTATGTGCAAGAAGTAGCTCGATTTGATGCTTCCGGCTGGGTACCATAAGCATATGCTGAAGGGGTTGTCGTAGAAGTGCTTTCTTCCCATGTCTAATGCGTCTCCCCATGTAATAGGATTGTCCTTAAAAGTAATTTTTGATTAATCAACAAAAGAAGCTCCTGTAGCTCATATTCCTATCATGATGCTAATGACAGGAACTTTATTTTGACTGTTTTAATAATAATATATCGTCTTTAAATTAAACATACTTTGGTAGCAGCTACGTTGACGACGAGAGGTTCAGGTAACCTTGGGGAAGTGCCCAGCTTCCAAGCTGTCAGTATGATGGAGTTCATGCAAACATCCACGGGCACAACGTCTGCGTCAAAGCTCGGATTGCAATGCATGGTTCGTATCACTCCCTTTCCTGCTCCGACCAAAATACCTGTAGGTCCGTTGAGGTTGTCCACCCAGCCAGGAATTGGTTCTTTCCAAGCTGCTATAACTGAAAAGAACACGAACAACAAACATTTAACTTTTACAGAAAAATGAAAAAACCACTAGTTGTCGGGTAGTGTATATTATATATATCTTTAGAAAAACAATAAAACAGAAGTATTTATAAAAGAGCTCTGGGTCGCAATCTTCATAATATGTAGTAAAACAGTATTATATAGTACAAAGTAATAATGCTTTAAGAAAATAATGGGGAGCATTAAATTTAAAATCGATGGGTTAAGCTTGAAAAATCATAAAAATGCAAATCTAGCCCTCTAAATAGCTACCTATATCTTCTACCCATCCATCGTCAAATTGAAGTTTACCTTTAAACATTGAGAAAAACTTGATAGGAGTCTTTGGTATGCCTTGCCTGTAGTATTTATGTTTATGTTTAAAGATATAGCCAACTTGTATTTCTATGTTTCTTTCTTGTTAATTAGATTTAATTAGTGTATTCTTTCATAATCAAAAATGGTCGAAGCCGATCCTGTACGTACATTGGTTCAAATTTGCGAGTGTGCAGCGATAAACGCAACGTCTAAGCCTGTTCAGAGGATGAGGGGATTTCACAGAAAACAAGACAGCTGCGGACAACATTGCAGTCAATAATTTGCTGCTTATAGATGTGACGCCAGCCGTTATTGAAACGATCGAGCGAGAGGACCGTAGTTTCCCGCAGCATTAAATGTGGTAACTTTCTAGACATCATGCAGGCCATGGTTTCCATGCCGCAATTCGAAGATACATTTGATACCGTAAATGCTTGCAGTTATGCGATAAGGTTTGCGTCCAGCTGTGTTAAAATAGCGCTTAAAGGGTGTGCTTGTGTGTGTAAATCGCGTCCGGCTTCAACTCATGCGAATATGAACAAGGTTGGGCTTACAAGTACCGGCTTCAGGTATTTTTAATGTTGCACATTTAAAAACAGTGTTAACGTTTGTGTTTTTAAAGACATTTATTTTAGCGTTCGGTTTTACACTGTCTTTTTGCGTATGTTGTAGACGTACATGCGTGTAGCCCAAGCACGAAGGTTGTTCTAGGATATAATCCTATTTTCTTTTGTATTTCTTCTTTATATGTTTCATTACAATCAATATATTTGTGCAAACAAATTGGCTTTTCTTTTGTATATTGTTTGAAGTCAGTTTCATTCAGAAAAACTACAGGGACGGACCAGTTTCTTTTGTGTTAAGTAATCGTTTACAACCACGACTTGGATAATTGAGGGAGTTTCATGTTGACTGAGCTAGCAAGGTACTCGAACAGAGCAATTCACTATTTAAATATTAAAGAGTATGAAACGTTTTATTTCAATATCGCTTGCAATTGTGGGGTTCTAACCACATCAGGATCATAACTACTGTTACAATCTTAGTACAAAATAGAGATGTGTGGTGATATATCAAATATATGTAACGAATGGTAAGTCAGCAGCTTTACAAATACAAATCTAAACGATAAATTTATGCGTCTGCCAAGTTCAATGGTGCACACTGAAAATTCGGAGAAGTTTTGATCTGTTTTTGAATTTTTCAAGTAAGGTATAATTCAGTCGCAAAGTTTTCGTTTCAAAATTCTTACCAATAGAGGGCCTCGCTATCGCCACAGGAATGCTTTCTGCGTAATCCGTTACCAATTGCTCTGTAAGGCATTTCGTGTAGGCGTAAGTGTTGGGAGCATTCTTCAAAAGCCTGGAAGTCACTGATAGTAGCAGTTCTTCGTCCATCCATGTCACAAAGTCGATCATTTTCCTAAAACATCAACACAGTTCAGCCCAAATATTACACGCTGTTATGTGGTTTTAAAAATGCTGTAACTGGAAAATTCTGCACGTCCGCGAACGAGTCCAAACTCGCTCCGAACACATAAGCATAAGCAGATATTGAAACATGGTGTGTTTTTAAGAGTGTGGCCATTTGGCGACAATGGTCGTATATTTGGGAGATTTTGTCTCCCCCATCTTTGGGGATCACTCCTTCATGCTTGCTCGTAGAAGAGCACTGATCTAACCATAGTCACTGGAGCCCAGGGGCTTCCTCCTTCAAGCCCGCCGTTCTAGTCCCAAAATGCTTGCACATGAGCACCTAATTATTGCATTCCAAAGCTATTTTATACCTACTATGTTAATTAAGAAATGCATGTTGTGAATTGCTGCAGTTCTAAATACGGTGTATTTTAATTGATAAAGTAATAGTTTTACTCTGACCAAATCTTTGAGTACGTCCCATAAGGCAATCAATACTTGCTTCCTGTGGAATTGCGTCCAGAGACATGTATATAACGTAACTTAACACTACAGGTAATTATTTACAACGGTTGGGTCAACAGCTGCGACCCGCTATTTAAGCCTTTTCTATATAGCCGCTCGTGCTTTGTGATTTATTTGTCAAGCGGAATGCAATTACATGAACTTTTGAAATAAAGATAAACATCTTAGCTCCAAATAGATCCGTTATCCTCCTAAAGCTGACAATTTCCAGTAGCCGAGCGACACCGTTCTGTCCTGCTGAAGAGTGTCCCACGTCATTTCCAGACTAACACAACAGGTGGCACCTAATAATTATCCCAACTGTTCCAAGTACCTCTACTGAATTGGCTAGGACATTTTTGTATTGTTGCGAGCTCATAAATCTGCTTCTTCTAGTTACAACGTATTTTAATTACATTTCTCTCCTTTATTAATGTAAGAGATTCAAACAACCTTACCTGAATATTTAGCCATATATCAATTTCTTTCTTATACGCCATGGAAAATGTATTTACAAAGACAAACAATATTGTTTTTGGAGGTAAAAGTTATGCTGCACTTTCTTCCCTCCCCCTTCCCCATTTGCAACTCTGTCAATTTTAGAATCATAGTATTCAATTAAATATTTTTTTACATTTGACTATTAAAAAACTAACAATCGAATGACTTATCGCCGTTTTTTCATAGACATCTGAGGGTTTAATCAACCTGCTCAAAAGTATGTTCTACTATTTCTAAAGTTTTTAACTCTTAAACTTCTATCGACTGGTTGCACTGTTTATCATATATTGTTGTGAACTGTTGTGCTTACTTTGCCTGTCAATTATGAACTGCCTACTTGTAGTATTAATTGTAAAATTTGCCGACACGTTGGGACGCCAGTTTGTTCGCATATGCTCTAGGTTGCGGTGCCTGTTAGTTATAAACTGCCTATTTGTATTATTACCTTTAGACAAAATTCAATAAGTTAAAATTAGGGCAAATCCATACACATAATTCTTAGTTTTATTTATACTATGCTTACTTTTCCATTTTTTCCATTTGAAGCATAGCAATTTAGATCTGCTCCTTCTTTCGAAGCTTAGGCCTGTTTTTCTTCAGCCAGGTCTCCTTGCCGTTGTTCTTCCGCTGGTGGTTCTGACATTTCCACAGTTTCTTCTACTTGGTGCTCTTCTTCCTTCTCTTCTTCGTTTTTCTTTTGTCTTCTTGAACGCTTATCGGCCATGTTGTCTTATTTATTGTCAATGTTATTTAAACCAGAGCGCTTGTACTCACAGACAAGATTACCCACACAAATAATGGCTTTTAAATAATTTTTTGACCCTAAATATTTAGCCTTTCTTTTTGTTCTTATTTTGTTTAACACACTTTTTATTTATAAAAAACATTAATTAAAAATGGAGCACAAATTCGACAAGATTCATGAATTTTAATTTCAACTGTTCTGCTTTCTAACAACAAAAAAGCATCACGTTGCTTGCTTTCCTATTAGTGAACTAGTGAAACTGAATTCATCAGGATCGATCGTCACCAGTCGGGTTTCTTTTTCATAATACAAGGATAAATCTGTGTGTTACGTAGCCTTCTTTGCCGAGCGGTTAAGGAATATGACTAGAAATCAGCTACATAGGTACACGAAAGATCAAGTAGTTATGCCACCCCCATTAATATTTTATATACTTTGTAACAAAAAATGAAAAACAATTGTAATGTTAATTATTATTTTTTAAAAAAAAGCACCATCGACCAACCTTGGATTATGTGGAGCCCGATAAGTCCTTTCCTCCAGCTCTGTCTCATCGCAGTGACAGTAAGAAGTCGACACATGCACAAACGCTTCCAACCTTTTGAACGACACCGCCAGGTCCAGCATCTTCATGGTGCCTCCTGTGTTCATCAGCAGAGCCGTCTTCAGAGGTTGGTCAAAGCGCACATTGGCTGCCATGTGGAAAACCGTGGTCACATTCTCCCGCAGCACTAGCAGATCGTCCCAGGCCAAGTTCAGGTTATTCTGAGTTACGTCGCCGCAGACGCAGCGCAGCTTCGCGAAGAGCTTGGAGGTCTTCGGGGAGTCCCGTAGCTTGTCGAAGACCTTGAAGTTTCCATTTGAGCTTCGCATCCGAGAGCTTTGTTAGAAAGACTTACAGGGCAGTTGATGAAGTCCTCCAAGCGCTGCTGGGCGCTTCGGCCCCGCTTTGGCCGCACCAGGAGGTACAGAGCGCTTATTTCTGGACAACATCGCAACAACTTCTCGATCAGGACCTTGCCCATGAAGCCAGTGGCGCCCGTCACAAGTACGTGCTGTCCCGAAAACCACTGGGGAACGGTCGGTGGGATTTTTTCGGGCATATCTGGTATTTCTTATTCCTTAAAATATAAGTACTTTAGAAACAATTACCGAACTGTAGCAGCTTTAAATACAAAAATATATAGACATCAAAGCATAAAAAGCAAGAGTGGTACTTTATTGGACGGGTAGGAAAATTCACTTAGTGGATGTGTTACGTACAATATTTTTTTGCATAGTGATCATGAAAGTCGTCTTTTTTAACGAAAAATCGTATTGAAAGTACCACTTTTTTTAACGCAAAATTGTGAGAAAAAGTACACTTCTTTTAACTATTTTATTGAAATGTCAATTTGACAGTTGAAACTTCCGAAGTTCTTTTCGACTAAATTTCGAGTTACAAGAGATCACTATGCAAAATACTACGTGTACAACACGTTTTGAATGTCCCAAACTGTATGACTTTCAAAACTAGTCGTACAACTTACTATTTCTATGACCAACAATAAACCCAAAATAAGATAATACAATATCTTCTTTTGTTTATTTATTTCTTATTGAACATTATTAAATTTCTTCCATTCCCCCCTCTTTCCTTGCCTTGATGGTGTGGTAAAATATATTTTGATCGACTGTTAGGCAAAATGGTCACATGCTAAAGCTTTTCTGTTCGGGCAGGGTTAGCAAATTCAGACCAGGCGGGGAAAGCGTCCCGTACCTTATCTGAACCAGTATCGTGTGTTAAAAAATAACTCATTCGCAGCATGCTATGATCAAATTGAAGTTTGCCGTAACTTGATATCTACCCATTGAAGCAAATGAACTACCATAAGTCAGAGAGAACTAAATTACATCTTAACCTTGTACTATTTTTCTAAAAATATATAAAACACTTGACAAAGACAATTTTTGTTGACTGTTAAGATTATTACACTCGTTATTGTTGTGTATTGCCATGTTATCTTCATTTTGTTTCATGCAGTGTAAACTTTTATCTGTCACAGTGACAGATGTTTTCATAAACAAAATGCAATTTGACATTCACCTACAGACTTAAGTTAATGCATGATTAGATTTTCTATCTTTCTTTCCAAGGCCTACTCTAAATAAGTTTTTTTTTTCTAGAACACACGATAGTTTTAAGTACAGTAACAATTTACGTGTGTAAATGCTGTAATTACCGGCCAGCTTTCTTGGCGTTCTGACTTAGTCAGACACGAAGAGAATTTAATTAAGTACATCTGCGAAATGTCTTGACGTACTGCATTGTTGAGATAATCTGAGGCATATCTTCTGTGCTGTCATCGGATTTTCTGTCGCACCAACAAAGTTCGAGGTCGAATGAAAGTGTGAGATGCACAGGGAAAAAAATTGACCACGTTCAACTAAGTTATTACCAAAGAGTACATAATATAAAGAGATTCAACGGCCTCGTATTTGAGCGTATCAGAAATCGAGTCCCCGCTTTCTGTTTTCGTCTCTGGTAGCCGAATACATTAATAATAATCGATAACTATACCATAAAGAAATAAACCTTGTGAAGCTGGTTACAACTGTCATGGGTCATAGTTGCCTATAAATTATTTAGTATTTAATCGTGGTAGGAAGCTATTATAATTTTATGTGCTTTATGCCATGTAATAAACTGTTATTTACTGAATAGCAAATATATTTGTGGTAAGCTAACTGTACAAACATTTGCTGTTTACATCTACACATGGTGAGCCACATAAATTACATTAAATAATATTTAAATGCAAGACCCCAAATGGTGCTTGAATCTTACTTTGTATAAATATTTGTCTAAGTTCTTTCTATAACATTGTACCCCCTTTTTATAACTTACTTTTGAAGGCTCACGCGTTTCCGACTAGCTCAATACACGACTGCTATTAGGGTCTAATGACTGTGGGCTTTTAGTTTGCTTCACTTTCTCATAAAGGTATTAGTTCAGTAATAAGAAGAAATGGGCGCCATAACTTTATTATCAAGTGTTAATTTTTTTAAGACTTACAATCGGTTGTATACTCAATCCAACAATTCATTAATTATCTTTCATTAATTAATATTTATGCCTTTTCGCTATTACACATGTTATGCAATTCCTACCTAATTTCAGTTTATATCTGACAAGTTAGAAATGTCATTAATTATTAGTTTTAGTTAATTAACCTGTGATTAGTCAAGAGATTTCTTATACTTATCCAACTAACAATCTCTTTCGCATTAGATGAAAATTTAAAGAGCTCTCTATACCTTTGCAATCCTCTTTCTAACACTTTAATCCCAATTAACAATCTATATTTAGTTTAATTGAAGCAATGCCATAACACGCATCTCCTAGCTAAGGAACTTAAGAGAGTGGTTTGAATGTACCTCTCTGGAACTATTCAGAGCTGCAGTGTCAAAAACTAGAATAGCCATAATGATAGCCAACCTCCGAAAGGAGACGGCATCTTAAGAAGAAGAAGAAGTTACTCCAGGGAGTATAAGAAAAGTCCCTTATGATTAAAAGCTTACTACATGACAATTGATATATACTAACTTGACAGCTGCAAAACTGCTCAAGTGCCCGTTCAGGATTATTAGGAGGTAAGTAACAATTCTTTTACTTTGAAACTAGTTTGTTATCTATTAGCATCATGGCTTATGCCCTTATTTAATGATATCCAAGCTATGACGGTGGTCTAATTATATAAACAATATCTAAACAATTTTAACTCATTTAGGATTAACATACGGTTAATGCAGAGAACCCTTGAATCTGGATCTCTTCATCTTCCCAATATTAAGAAGAAAACCCCATCGTCGAACCAAAGAAGCGGCCTTTGATTGGTGAGTAATCTTCTAACAATTAATAAGTTTTTTAACAAAGTTCTCCTTCCTCTTTTATTTCTCCCCTTGCGTCCTCCCAATCATCTTGGAGCACATCCATGATGAAGATAGAACTAACCAGGAGCTGAGAACTAGCGAGGAGGCCTAAGAGCTGAACCAAGGAAAACCCCCTGATTAAGATTTGTATGTATTAGCTTCCTAGTTATCTACCAGTTAAATAATAACTGTCCTTTTCAGAAAGAAAATGTTCATTGGATTTATCCTATCTGCCTGAAAAATTATTATATTTTAATATAATGTTGAATTTATTGATTAAAGCCTTACTATTTTCTTTGTATCCTTTTTAAGCTAGGTTTTATAAGTAGTATCGCTTCTCGTCGACTCAGAGAAGCTTCTTTCTGCTTTCTCAACCAAACAGGAAGTAATAATTTTTGTTATTTATTGTTTTAATAATATAACCACGAGCCTTCTAAAATATTTACTCTTGATTTAATAAAAGGGTAGGCAACCCCTTATACTGATTCTGCACTTTAAGTTGCGTATCTATCAGGTATTAATAATATCTAGCGGTATCCTTGTAGTAGTTAAGCTATGTACTGCTACAACATTTAAGATACTTACAGGATACAAATTTAACACTACAAGAACAGATAAAATTATGTTAAGGCTTTACTATAATTTACTTGGAAGACGTCGGAGGTTCGCTTTAGCTTACACAAAAGGTAGTTTGCTTCGAGATATTTGGGTATGCTTACAAAATATAAACCGTTGTAATGGTTCTTACACTCAGGTACGCCAAAACTGTAACGTTTATCCCTATAAAAAAAATTCCGTCAAATAATTTTACATATTTACATATATAGTTTGAACATCGTCATTTTGTAACATTTTATTCAAACATCGGTCCTTTGTGCGTTTTACGATTCTGGTGAGAACCAAGTGATGCGCGGTGCCATACCCAGCAGGCTCACGGAGCAGCCATGTTTTTTTCATATGTTCGATTGGAAACAACTCAATCTTTTTGCATTGTGTGTGCATCTGATGTGTTCGACATGAAAAAACTCTCACTGTATAACAGCAATGCCATAACATGAATGAAAACAAAATGCTTGAGTAAGAGAGATAAATATACAAAAAATATACTAGTAGATTGAACCATTTCAAAATCAGGCTACTTGATTTAAAAAATGTAAATGTTTACCTCCCAAATATAGATATTTTTCATTAGCACCCTCTATCTTTTTATGGGAGCATTCTGGTACTAAGGTTAATTGCTTTGCTTTAGCCTAAAAAAGCTTTGGTTAAAGTTTTTAAACCTAAGTATGACTCACCCTGTATATATTTAGTCGAAAATAAAATAAAACTTCGCCTTAAAATCTGTTCTCTCTGGCGTTTCTCACTCTCCGCCCTCTCGTCATCTCCGCTGAGTTAACCGAAAGGGTGAGGCGATCATCTCAAAATGAATAAATATTTCTGCCAACTTCACCATCCCTCAAAATTAACACACCACCTTGTACTTTTTCTTTGTTCGTCACATTTGTTATTTTGCGTGCAATTTTGGGACTTATTATTTTTTGAAACAGAATAGAATAAGAAAAATTAAAACTCATTTACTAAATAAAAAAACTATTACAAATCGAAATTTGTAGGTTTTAATTAAGTGGTCCGAAATTTTTTAGTTCAAAATATGTTGAAAAGTTCGTTTCACTGTCACTTAAACCTTTATTTGTATATAAAATGTTCAGCAATAGCAATTCTATGATTTTTCTTGGAGTCTACACTTTATAAAATTGTGTAACGGCCCTCTTTAATTTTAAGTAAAGCTATCTTTAATCTGTAGTTTTCAAAAGTGGTGCACCGTAAAATTTTTGATAAGCGTAGACTTCTTCTTTACCTTTCGGAGAGCTAGGTTGATTCAGTTTGTGTCGTGGGGCCTTTAGGGATTCCGTCCCCAAGCATTATTTCAAAGTCATTGAGTGCTAGGAAGTATTCCTAGCTTTCTGAAAGGGGTAGTACATTCATTTCAAGCAAGATGCAGACCGTGCAACTTAATTTTTTTTATTGCAAGTGCTCTTTGGGCCACTATCAACCCTAAGTTAAGCTTATTTCTCTTTGATTTAGCGTTACTAATTAGGCTAATTGCATTGTAGGCCCTCTAGGAAACACTAAGCCCATTTTGTTACATTAGCTTGACTAAAATATATTACTGAAATTCGTTTTATCTGTCACTTGGACGGCCCCTACTTGTCATAGTTGGAAACTGGTTTTGCAGAAGCTAAAGGTTACCTTGCATCTGGCATGGCTGCATTTGGGCATTAGCTTTATTTTGCGACATTTTAATTTAATTGTGAGTTGTGGGTAAGATAGTACCTAGAAAGGACATTTTGTAGCTTAAGGCACCCAGCAAAAAGTAGCTAAATATTATTTTAATAATAGTACGTTTTATACTTATACATCTTCCCTGATTGATTCCTGTGCAGTTCTATTAGCTGTATTATTATTATTATTATTAAAAACCCTAATACTATTAAACGCTCAGTTTATCTTTGATCCAAAATTTATTAACTTTTATCCACTATTTAACTTTTTTTAGTTATTTTCTTTTGCCTAACGTAGCTTCTGTATTATATTAGCATGTAATTTGCTGGGTTGTTTCGAATTTAGCGATCCAATATAAGATTTATGTGCCCATTTTAAATTGATTGCACCTTTTAGTCCAGTGAATAGAGGAGGCTTACCTTACAAAAGGTCCGGTAGTTCTAAATTTTTATATGTTGTCTAAGATGGTTAGTAAGTGTTTAAAATGCAAAATGCACAATTCTCCCCCCTCAGCGCCAGCCGTCAAAATTTTCTACAATTTAAATTTTAAATTTTGTTTTTAGGACTGATAGTTACGGAGATATGCACTTTTTTAAAAAATTAAAAAGTCGCACTTTCCGGAAATTTGTCAAACTTCCAACTTTAGGACGCTGTAATTTAGGTATGGCCTATTCTAGGAAAACAAGTATTAGAATAAAATTTGTAGGGAATTTAATTACCTACAAAACGCATGTATATTATTTTCAACCAACACTACGGAGTAAGAAGTAAAAAAATTAAAAACTACGGAATATCGCTTTTTCTGCTATTGTGACGCCACATTGTATCTAAAAAAAATCACTAATTACTTTCCAGTTTTGGCTTAAGTTTGGAGCGTATACCAACCCTACTTGAGTTTCTTACATGTTACAGAGCAAATGCTCATGACGCAGGTACGATTTCACTTGAATACCTACTGGTGAGAGAGGATGTTCAATTTGAAATAACCCACCAATACAGCAGATACATTTTTTAAAGATGCATTTATTTAA
Organism: Agriotes lineatus; assembly: GCA_940337035.1. Lineage (NCBI taxonomy): Eukaryota > Metazoa > Arthropoda > Insecta > Coleoptera > Elateridae > Agriotes > Agriotes lineatus. Next base: position 85,472,948 of record OW679203.1, read on the forward strand.
ACAAAGTAAAAACAAAAGGCAGTAATAATCATACAAAAATCGGTAGTAATCAAACTAAAAATTGAAAAAACGAAACAAATTTACATGCGCTTCGCTCGTTTCGTAGGGGGTGAGTTAATGAAGTCAGGGTCTTCATTTTCGTCAAATAACGAAGTTACTAGATCGGCATCGTCTTCGTCGTCGACGATGACCTCATTCCTGTTATCACATTCTTGGCCAGCACAGAATTCGCAAAGGGCGGAACAATTGAGGCTCGCCTTTCTACAGTCACACGCCCCCATACAGCCAGTTGTGCATTTGCATGAGATGGTCTTGAGCAGGTTTGGGAAAGCAGCGTCTCTACTCATCCTGATGGACTCCAGTCCTCGAGCTCTTCTACATCAGCCCCACTCGATCGGGTCTTTGACAATCCCCATCCACTCCATGACCTGGTGGTATGTCCTCAGGAAGTGGAAATGTGCTGCGTTAGTGGTCGGGGGTAGTTTAGCCAGATTGGGCTTGGTGGTACTGGTCTTGAATTTGATGTGTCGAAGGGAGCTCAACGACTGTTCTTTACTGCCACCATACAGGGATACCAATATTTTCTCCCCTCTTGCTGAAATTTCTTAGCTAGTGACAGCAGGGTCCCCAAACCTCTCCGCCTGCTCCAGCAACGATGGGTCTTTCCTAAAAAGTTGGCAAAATTTATTCTTTCCAAACCCAAAAATGTTTGAAGTGGTGTCGCGGTCCGATATTGCGTGCAAGATACAGCCTTTGGAGTTGTACTTGTAGGAGGAGGCGAAGTAGATTGTGTCTGGTTGTTTTTATCTCGCTGGTTTTTTGAGGTAGACATTGTTGACTGCAGGTGTTGCGCCAGTCAGCAGGACGAGTAGGTCAATGTCTTCCCCTACAATGACGACGGCGTCGTACGTGTGGGAGAGAAATTTAGCTGTGGCAACTAACAACCTGTCAGCATCTTCGGAAGCTTGATCTGTGGCGATGTTTGACGCCTGCATTTCAGTGGAGAGCAGCTACACGAATCGGTCCTTGTTCCCCTCATTGGCTAGGAACTTATCCGGAGGTGTGGTGTTGACAGTTTTTTTGTCAAACACCACGTCTTCTTGATCGTTCAGCAGTCTTGGTCCCTTGCTGAAAAGGATCGGTAGTGTAGCCATCAAAAATCACCATCACATCGGTGCCATAGTGACGCTAAACGTACTTGATGTAATCCTGGCAAATCTCTCCAAAGGTCGAGGTTTTGTTCCATACAACCTTGTGGAGAAGGTACGCACCATCAATAACGACCATGGAACGTTGAGGGAGTTGGAAGTCTTGTGGAAGTGGTGAGAAAGCTGCGTATAATGATGATTTTGTCCCTTTACGCATACCGTCCTCATTAAACAAAAACATAGGGAATGGTGCCAGTTCGTACGACAGGTAGTCCTGCAGATCTTTTTCCGATTGTTTCGCTATACACATTCGGTGGATCAGTGTGAATGGGAACAGATAGCTTCTTGTCTCCCACCTTCATTGAGTTTATATCAAACATCAGTGTAATCACTTTGCTTTTTTTCTTGAAAGACACCTTTCCGAAGGATTTGCCAACAATGTTTGCAACTCCTGCGCCTCCTACCACTTGAGCTTGGTGGCAATTAACCTGGTCACTTCCCACTACGTCAGAGTTAATGTTGATGATTAGATCGGTTTCAGGGAAAGCTGGGTGCTTGGAAAGCCGATCAAGTAAAATCTCCACATCATGAGTGTCACGACTCATTCTAGCAGACCCCATGTCCACGTGCTGCTCAGATGACGTTGATGTCACGTTGGTGTATTTCTCCATTTCTTGAGCAATATTTTGCAGGTAGGTCATCCCAAGAGTTCACTTGAACAGCTTGCTTTCAGTCATGCCCCGTCCGATTAATCCTCCCCCTATTTTCATATCCTTCATTAGCATTTTCTCAATAGTCATATCGATCCAAACACCGGACCAGAACTCGTCTGTTCTTCGAACAGTAAAATGACCCTCCATGTAGATAATTAAATTCCCTACAAATTTTGTTCTGATACTTGTTTCCCTAGAATAGGTCATAACTGAATTACAGCGCCCTAAAGTTAGAAGTTAGACAAATTTCCGGAAAGTGCGATTGTTTTTATTTTTTGAAAAGTGCATATCTCCGTAACTATCAGTCCTAAAAACAAAATTTAAAACTCAAATTGTAGGAAATGTTATTCTCTACAACAGTGATTAGAACTCTTTTGTAGCTAAAATGCACCAAAAAGAAGATATAAGCGAAAATCTGAACAAAGTGCCGATTTTTTTCGGTTTTTTCAAGATGACGGGGGGCGCGGAGGGGAGGGAATTGTGCATTTTGCATTTTAAATGCTTAATAACCATCTTAGACAACATATCAAAAATTTAGAACTACCGGACCTTTTGTAAGGTAACCCCACTCTTTTGGTCTCTATTTACTGGACTATTTGAACATATTGGTGTTTTTATGCAACTGTAGCTACGCAGTTTAGCAATTAGAGTCCTATTATTGTTCCCTACTACTAGTATATGTTTTATTTGACCTACCAATTCCTACTCGTTTTTTTAGAGTATGGGTTAGCGTTGTTGAATAGCAGTACAATTAAACGTAGACCAGATAAAAAATTGAATATTTGAATCGTTGTTGTTGGGGAATTTTATGTATACATTTATTGTGTTGATTCGACACAAATGTGTATAATCGAACATAAATTTATTGATAATCGAATGCAGGCTTTCACGGCCGTTGTCCATAATGGTAGGTTCTACCGGGCGTTAGTGCCTCTCACCATCTCACCAATCCTTTCTGTTCATCACTACAGTGGCCTTTCCTTTGTCAGCACGCAGAATTATAATGCCTGGGTTGTTGCAGATTTCCTTCAAAGTTTGTGTTTCGGCTCTGGTGATGTTCCTCGTTGGTAAGTTGGCACACTTTCAGCGATAACTTCTTCAGTAGATATGTGAGATAAAGTGATGTCAAAATGTAATCCTTTTACCAAAGTCGGGGTGCAGTCCTCAGAGAGAGGTTGGTCCGAAAAGTTAATTACCGTTTTCTTGAAACCAATCATAGTACCGGTGTTACTTTGGATTGAAGCTTCTCGAACTTCTTTATATGGTTTCGGGTTGTATTGCTCATGTGGTGCATAGCTGATACGATCCACTGTGTTCCAAAGGTTTTCATCCAAAATCTTACTGAGCTCGTAATGTAAGTAGTAGAACTCGGTAGATGTTCTTTGGAGTTCGTAGTAAGTATAACATACTCTTTCCCTAGTAAGCGCTCTATCGGCCCTATCGATAATCCTTTAGGCAGCAGCAGTTTATAAATATTGTTGAATGGTGACAAATTTAGGTTTGACCCCTTTGTCACGGCAGCGTTTCAAGAACGCCAACAATGTAAGCAGTTGACTCCTCTTTTTCCGTAACTTGTCCAGCTTCCTGGTCTTCTTGAATATGTCCTTTCCGTAGAAGCGTTTAATAGTCAAATTCAGGCTTTTACGGACGTTGTCCATAATGGTAGGTTCTTCGGAGTTATGCCGTGGTCGTCGATTTAAACTTGACGTTTCGCTGTTCATGCTGTCAGCTTCTTCAGAAGTTTCCTAAAGACTGGTAGTGATGCTTTCTGCCTCTGGTTATATACCTAGGAGTCGTTATAGTTGGCTGCTCATGTAGATCTTGTATGTTATTGGAACTTGTCGTTTTTCTGCTTGGTTGCTCACGTGAAACTTCAAAGAACATCAACCGAGCTCTACTACTTACACCTCGAGCTCAGCAAGATTTTGGATGAAAACCTTTGAAACACAGTGGATCGTATCAGATATGCCCACTCAGAATACCACATAAGGAATACCACAGAAAACCATATAAAGAAGTTCGAATAGCTTCAATTCAAAGTGACAACGGTACCAGGGCTGAATATCAAGAAAACGGTAATTAATTTTTCGGAACAACCCCTCTCTGAGGACTGTACCTGGACCTGTACCAGAGTAAGTAAGAATGTGCCTCACGACGACTTACTTTCTTTGGGAAAAAATGTACTACGAGCAAAAGGAAGGAGGCGCTAAGGAATCCCCGTTATCTACAGTCATTGCTAACATATATTTATGGAAGCATTTTAAGAAGAAGCTATTCAGTCCAGCCATCTCAAACGTAAATGCTGGTTCCGCTACTTCGACGACACTTTCGTTATTTGGTCCCATGGAAAAGCAGCGCTTGAAGTTTTTTTGGCACACATAAACAACCACCATGCCAAAATAAGATTCACTTTGGAAACTGAGGATGCATACCTTTACTGAACGTGTTAGTGAAACGAACCGCTAACAAAAAATTAAGCCATACAGTGTATCGAAAGAAGACGCACACTGACTGCTATCTACATGCTTCGTCTCATCATCATTTCCAACAAAAGATATTAGTGATCAAGACTCTTATTCATTGGGCCAACTCTATTTGTGACGAGGACAGTAAACCACAAGAACTAAGACATGTGGACATCAGGAGAGCGTTCCAATATACCATAAAACCGAAGAAATTTAAATCGCCTGCCTTCCTTTCATCGGCGGAGTAACCGACAGAACAAGAAAGGTCTTAGGTGAGAAAAACATCGGAGTCCACTATTGAACAATAAGAAAGGATCCCCTTCAACAAGGATTCCTAGGCTACAGACATAATGCGTTTACCAGCACCAATATACTTGTGGCCAATCTTACATCGAACAAACGGAAAGACGCATCCAATGTCGAATAAAAGAACACCAGAGCCAGGGAACCACAGAATAAATTACGACTCCGTGAACATACTAGCCAGAACGAAAAAATACTTATCTCGTATTATTCGGGAATCCCTAAAAAAATATTAAAAAATCAAACAATTTCAATCGAGGAGACGACTACCGCCTTAGTAACACATGGAAGGTAGCTCTGCAAAACCAAGCAAACCATAAACACGTTTTACGTGAGCAACCAACCGGAAAAACGACAAGTCCCAATAACATAGAAGATCTACATGAGCAACCAACCGTAACGGTTCTTCGGTATATAACCAGGAACAGAAGGGACCAACATCAGTCTTTAGAAGACTTTTGAAGAACCTGACAGCATGAGCCCCGAAACGTCAAGTATAAATCGGCGGCCACGGAGTAACCCGGTATAACCTACAATTATAGACAAAGCCCGTGAAAGCCTGCATTCGACTATCAGTAAATTTATGTTCGATTATACATATTTTTATCGAATTAACAAAATAAATGTGTACATAAAACTCCCCAATAACAACGATTCTATTGATTCTTTTTTAGTTTCATTATTGAATTGTGTAAATACAAAATAATTTGTAGATGTCTGTAGATTAAACAATTTGAATATCAGTTGAACGAACCCTTCGATTTCCATTGAAGTAAAAGTAAACTATGCGAATACATTGGCCACTTAATTCATTATTTAAAAAATAGCAATTGTTAATGTAGCATTTTTTTGTTTTTGGGCGATTGTGGTCATAGATTAATCTACAATTAGTTTATACGTCCAGTTTGCATATGTCAAATCAAATGACGTTTATTAAAATGCTTTTATCTTACAGTAGCGCCTATTACCATACATTATATAACTGTTTTCAATGACTAAAATGAAGTTTTATTCACAAGTGAGTTTTCATTATTTATACTGCTGCATTGTTGGTAGCACTGTCAAGCTATGTCAAATTCGTAATTTTCAGGTTAAGTTTTGCGTCAGTCTGTGTCAAATAACAAACAAAACCTAACCTACGAACCTGGAATTTGATATAGACTGACAATACATTTCAGTACTGCCAATATACTTCAGTACTGTCAAACATATATCACAAATCATAGGCGACTAATTATAAATTTATTTCGCAACATATTCTGACTGCGCAAACTATTTAGGCATAAGAATTGCTACTGTAAGATAAAACGTCGTATATCACACGTGAGAGAAATGCCATTATAAGCTCTTGAGAAATTCTCACTCGCAAATAATGATGCATTTCTCTCACTTATAATATAATCTACTATTCTCACAAGAATTTTAAATTTATGATCTGTAATAAATATTATACACAAAGTGAATTAAACATACGTTTATTCTCGTAGTGCGAGTGAGATCATATCTTTGAGTTAATAAATGTTTAATGCACGTGGCGTACATATGTTTTTATTCAATATTGACTCAATTTTGAATAAAAAATTTAAAAATATTCAAATTAAGATATAAATTTGCCTATTCATCGTCGATTTGATCTAAATTTTAGTAATTATATTTACACACTACAAAGAAAAAGAGTAATTTATTGAATGTAAATATTCGTAAAAATTATAAAAATATGTTGTTCTTCATTGAAACGTTTTTAATTCTCTAGTGAATTAAACTTTTTTAATTCTCTAGTGAATAAAAACACTTTTATTTCTCTTGTGAATCATAGACTGTTTATTAAGGTTGTTATGGAGTTAATAATGTCACTTTAAACTGTCAAAAATGAATAAAAAAATTTTATGGTTATGTACTTATATTTTGGGCTCTAATAAAAACTGTTTACTTTTTTATGTTGAAGACAGGGAAAGATTTGTTCTCAAACTATTCCCAATTAGGGTTTCCCGGGACAGTCCCGGAATTCTACCACAAAAACGGAGCCCAGGGACTACAGCCAGCCCAGGCGAAGTCCCGGGACCATGTCAACATGCCTGCGTATACTCGATATCAGAGAATTAGGACGGGTATTCACCGGCGTCCGGCGTATTACTCATGTCTCTTGCACATTCTGCACTATTTGCGTTTTGCTTAGGCAGGAAAGGTATTGTTTTCGGTAGGTTACAATTAAACATGTGTGTTGTTTCAGCCACATTTGCATATCATCTCCTATTTATGTGTTTGTCTGTTTCTTTTGTTGGATTTAGATATATTTTACGCGTAGTCGTGTGCGTACGTAGTAACAGTAATGTAACTAAATTTGTAAACTTTTAAAATTATGTGCGAAGAAGCTGAATAATTTATATTTTTGGGTTTTAAATGTGTTCGTTATTTGTCTGCTAAAGCTGTACAATTAGAATGAATTCCGATTAGCAACCTACCTTCATTCTACATAAAAAAAATAACGATTTCAAGTCAGTATGGCAACAGCTTTATATATTGAAGATAAACAATTGGCGAAATGTAAAGTTTGTTGCTATAAAATTATCATAATCAGAAGCAGCTAGACGAAAGGATTACAAATTGTAGTTAAAACAAAAGGAAAAGATGAAGAGCGACATTTTCAATACATGAAGAAAGCAATGAAGTTATAAAAGAGTCCCAACGCAGATTAGCAGCACAGAAATACTTTATTTAACTTAAAAACTTGTTTTTCTGTGGTAATTGTATTCGGAAATTTCACCTGAACACTATTTCCCTTTCGGGACCATTTTCGGGATTTTCGGGACTAGTCCCGGAACTTGAAATTTAGCTCGTAAGTCCCGAAAACAGTTTTGATCCCGGGACTTGGAAACCCTATTCCCAATTTAATAGATTTAATTTGTTGCAGCACGATTTTTTTTGGAAATGGAGTTCAAAACAATTTTGGTTAAAATATAGCATTTACGCTTGTATTAGTAAATTTATACAGAAAACTATTATTGTTTTATAAGGTTTGTTATAGATTATTGAATTTTCAAATATTGAAAAATTATTTTCTTCGTATTAACTATTGCCGATAATTCAATTTCACTGATCGGTCCAGTGATAATTAAATTAGGTGGAAGCTAAATTGAAAAGTTACATAATTAGTTTGATGAGAACTTTAATTATATTTTAGAAATTTTACTCTTCTATTTACATTTTCCAATTTCACATTAGAGATCTAATACGATGTCGCATTTCCGCATTGTATAAATGAACCTCGACTTCGAAAGGTAACAGAGACAAACGACTATAAATGAGTGATTAATATGAAATGTCAAACAACGATTCTGTTGATTTTTCGACTTTATAATATAATTGAGTTATTTAAATGTAAATTAACTGAACACATCTATAAGTTCATTAAACATCAGTTAAGCTAATTATTATTATGAATAAATATACATCGAACAAGCAATAACAATTATGTTAATTCTGTAGCAAATACATGCTGGATGGTACCTTTAGCACTCGCTCAACTATTTACATGTACATGAAATGTCTAAAACACTTTCTGTTTTAAATCAGCAGAATGCATATTATGCATGTTTACCTTTAAAATGTCTAAAAATCATTTTAATACTTATGCAACTGCCTGTTTGCATGCTTTAATTCAGTTGTCAAACTTATTGTGCAAGTAGATAAATATTTATACAAAATTCAAGCATTTTAACAGTTGAACTTGTTGCATTAAACAAATTTACAGTTAACAGGTGAAAGCAAATAATACAACGTAAAGATGACAGGTACTTGTTATATTTAATTCTAAAAATAAGCTTTAAAATACGTTGACAATCACTGAAGTGTCTATTTGTATGTAAAAGGTTAAAAATATATTTTAATATAGTTTGCGATTGCTTTATGTAACTGATTTACCTAATTGAGATACTGAATCTCACAAATTGAGCTGGAGCCTATAGTTTTAATTTTTAAAATGCATGGAAAGATATATTTAGTTAACTGCTTTTGCATTCAGAACGTCCAATAATATCATTTTTCAACCGAAATTGCCATTTTAAATTAGACAAGTCTTTCTCATAATTAAACTATTTGAATTTGAACATCATCTCGACTAAACAGATACCGTGAACAGGCAATAGCAAATCCTGCAAACGATTAATCTATGTTATTTAAAACAACATAAGCACGAACATTCATAACATGTTGCTGCAACAACACACACAGTTGTTTGTTTTTTAAACAAATTTCTAAAACAAACATAATAGTTTCGCAACATCTCCAAGAATATTAAATGACGTCCCGGCAGCTTTTCTCCCGTGTCGCCGCTTTCTGAACAGCACATAAATTCGAACTTTACCTTAACACAATTATTAAAAGCAGGAAACTGCAGCTGCATGTCACAGTAATCAACGTACTCTTTCAACTTTCCTTATAAAATGCAACAGCCTTGCAGATCTGCATTAAATTCCGATTACATTGCGGAAGCGCACAATACCGCATGTGGCTATTTTTATTTAATTTGCAAATTCTACATTTCCGAGCTACCTATTTAAAATATGACTAAGATTTTTAATTTTTTAATTAATGCGTAATTTACCTGTCCCAGGTACTTGTATAAAATGATGCCTCCTCGCGTCCTTAAAAAAGTCTTATTTTATATTATTTTTAAAATAATACGACACAATCGGGCACAGATTTCAGCACTAAATCTTCACACGAATTTACTTACTAATTCACAATTACTCCACTACACCACAATTAACCGGCATGCGTTTCAGGCAAGCCTCCAACAATGACTGAAATTCGTAATTGCAAGTGCGAAAGTGAAATGTACTAACGCACACATTGCAAGTGGTAGGAGATTTGCCCTGGTATTCCCCCATTTTTGAGAAGCTGGCCGAATTTCCCGGCGTGGACATTTCGGCGCTGCCGCCGCTTCCGCCAATATTGACTCAATTGTTGGCAGCATCTTGAAAACTTTCGGGGAGCAGCTACTGTCCCTTTCGGTCAAGGGCGATTTTCGAGTTCCTTGCGTAATGGGTACATGACTTTCTTTTTGGTTAGGAAATAGTAGGCGTCGTAGCAGGCAGCGATTCGTCAGCCCATTCATGGACTTGCTTTTGCGCAGTTTATTGTCTGAGGGTGCTAATTGGTTATAATTAATACAGCGAAGAGCAGTTAAATTTAGTTTGAGCTATATTGGTTTAAGTTTGGATAAGCTTGCTTCATGTATTTTCCACTTTTTTCCACTCTCTTCTTCGCCATGCGCAACCAATTAGTTACACTCATCTCTCTTGAGTCTTCTTCCTCACATAAAGAGCTCAGGGGAAAAATTAAGACTTGCATGTTAGAAAAATGTATGAAATCCAAAAATCCTTTCATGAGCTGGTGTATTATGAAACCTACAGAAATATTTTTGTTAGAAAGTTTAATATGAGCTCGGATTTTCCACGCCCCCATACACGTGGTGTTAATAGCCATAATGAATCTCAATAGCTCAATAACACAGAACTTACTGAACAACAAATCGAAAATATACACAACAAGGTCAAAGCGCAGAATTTCTGAAAATAAGACAAAATACAGGAAGAAGTCAGGTATAGATTATTACAAAAATACTCCAACCCCAAATATTACAACCAATGGTATATTTATATATACCACAAGTTTAACATCCACATTTTGTCCAACAATGAATCAACTTTTTACATCTATATCCAGACACTTACACAGAAAAATACTGATGAAGTAGCATCATTTTTTGTGATCCTTTCACTAAATCGAAGAAATGTTACTAAACAAACAACACTGGCATATTCATAAACGGGTCGTATAATGGAGCAATAAAACATCACATTATTTTAAAAAACTGTAAATTACCTGGTAGACCAAAACGCTCTACAATGACCTTATCCACTAACACAAGCCAAATATGACAATCTCCAATTTCTAAACATATAGTTTAGTCATTTCCAATGGAGAGGTATTCTATTTTCCCTAGGTGATAAATAGTTTCCATTAGGGACGGGCGCGACTGCAAGGTGTTCCGCTCCCCCGCTGCCCGACATGTGGAAGGTTTAGAGCTAAGGCGGGAAGGCATTGTACTGTGTGGCAGCCTGCAGCGACGGGGCTTTGCACTTGTGTTGTGTTGTGAATGTTGTGTCTACAGTCAATGGTGTGTCTGCGAATTAATAATAATTATTGACCAATGACTAAAAGATTTTGAAGGTATGACACCTTTGCCTTTGACGTTCCTCATTTAAAAAACATTAAGACAACTGCATCTATAGGTGACCAAGTAAAACTTACTTAAAAGTAAGTCACTTGGACGTAATAGCTATTTACGATACAAGTGCTAAAAGTGAATGTTTAGTGCAAGAGACATGAAAATTGTGAAACGAGTGCTCTAAACCTTTGGAATCCGTTTTCTCTTCCGAAATATCTCAGAATTCGAAGAATCGACTTAGAGTGTCATGAGCCTTTTTGCCGATCTTGGTTTCTTCCTCGCTTTGTCTTGCTTTACCGTGGCTTGCCATGCTTTGCCTTGACATTGCCTTGCCTTGCCTTGCCTTACCTTGCATTGCTTTGCCTTGCATTGATCTTGCCTAGCCTTGCCTTGCTTTCCCTTGCTTTGCCCTGCCTTGCCTTGCAATGCATTGCCTTGCCTTGCAATGCGTTGCCTTGCCTTGCATTGACCTTGTCTTGCCTTGCCTTGCCTTGTCTTGCATTGCCTTGCCCTGCCTTGCATTGCCTTGCCTGACTGGCTGACTTTTAACACCTGGCTAAACTTTTTGAGCCACTAGGAGTGAACCACATCTCCTACCAAGTCTCATGAGTCATTACCCGTCAACTTTTCAAACTTTTTCCCAAGTAACGTTTTCGACCATGCCTTCAGATATGGGTATCGTTAAAATTACTGCATTAAGCTATAATCGCCCTATTACTCTATGTGTAATTCATGCATCTATATCATCCTTTCTCTTACAGACAACATTTGCTCAGCTATTGTTTTGTAGTTAACATTTATGCCTTCACATAGGTGTTATTGGTACTTGTTTGCCTAGCAAACGCATGCTTTGCGTGTTGAAACTAAGCGCTCTTTGGAGACGTCCTATCAAAATTATATTTTCTTAGAATGCACTACTGTGACGTCACCGTCTAGGGAATTCCTCAACAGTAGTAGTTTCAGCACGGGCCAACCCAAGGCTAGACGCTGAGGATGTTGACTTATATTTCTGTGTATTGAATATAGCGTATACATCCCGTTTACTTTTTCTGTGAAGCAAAATTCAGTCATTCTTTCAGTCCAAGTATATAAAGGCAAAGTCAGTTCATGCAGCCAACAGGATTTCTTTATTTTCCCCACGTATCGTGGAGAGTTGGAAGCTTCCCCAAAATGGGGAACATTGTTAGAACAAACAATTCGGTTTCGCCTGAAAACCAATAATAATTTCTCTAGATAGGTGAAGTTTGTCGCTTTCACCTTTTTAGTCTGTTACATGTCGTACATGACCCAAAGTGTGCCTAGCCGGCGTTTCAAGTAGAATGTAACTGAAGAGGTGCCTGGTCCTGCATCCATCGAGTTTAAAAGATGGTTATTCTATACTTTCAACCTTTTGAACCGGTTCCTTCCAGTTATCTATGTTAAGCGCCATGCGTTTTGCTTCTGCCCGTGATAGGTTTTGCTTGTCCAATTGTTTTTTAGGATCCTCTTCACGTATCCCCTGGCTTCCCAGGTTTTTTCCTAAGATATTGTAGTATAGCATTTGTCGAGGTAAATTATAATGTTTTCTATTAGCTATTTTACTTTTATATTCGGCTATGATCTGCGACAATCTATCATTGCAGTTTACTTTTGCTAGATATTGATCGTAAACATTTATTTACAAACATTTGAGACTTTAACAATAAAATTAAGTTTATAGTACTGCACGTCTGGAAACTATTAAACAAACCAGAATACGCCACGCATAATTGCGTTTTTATCTCACACCGCTAGATGCACGCCGCGCGAACTGCTCGCTCGCAACTTTCTAATTCCGCTAACTTAAAGTCTGGCCCCGGCAAAACGATCAGCAAAGCTTTCAGTGAGAGGGTCTCGGTAAAGATCATTATTGCTAAGACTCAAGTGTTCTAAACGATTTGCACTAAGAACAGTGGGTGTTTTACATTTTGACTTTTACTATTCGGTTAACTGATCTTGATTTGATATTGTCTATGTTATATTTGTCATTTGTTATACTGTTATTCTGGATTATGTCCCGTCCTATATTTTGTGTGCTAGTGTTTCCCTTTCTTTGCTTTTTCAACCATTTTGTGATTTTGGACTGTCGTCGAAACTTCTATTTCTATAATTAGCAAAGAACTTTTCTTTTGTATAACTCTAAAAAATTATATAATATTATTTATTCTTAGATTATTTCTTGTTGTACCGCAGGATATCCTCTTAAACCACCGAACATTTATAATTCGAGCTATAGTTTCTCACACAAGAAAAGCCCAAATTAAAAAAGTATATAAAATCCAAATATAGAAAATAAATCATGGAAAAACTAGAGAAGAAGCAAATTTAAATTCTGTATATACAGGATATTGAGCTAAACCAACAGGATCTATATAAAACATCTATAAATATAGCTTTCCGAAATAGACTTCATCAAACAATAGCAACAAACGCAACAAAGCTAAAATATAAATGTTAATAAACATAATTTTAGAAAGAAGAATATAAAAATCGTAGGAATCAAGCAAAACGTGCATATGAGAGAAAAATGGGGTAATTGTATTTGGGAGAAAACTACAATAACAAGAAATGAGAAAACTTGACAAGAATATAATAAAATAATAAGTCGAATTAAAGGGGTGTCGAAGATATGGATAGCAGACTATAAAAAACCCTTAACAAGCCAAGACATCAAAGATGATGTGGCAGCAAACAAACGAATCCTTCTCCCACCACACACATAAGCGAAAGACGAAATACAGCAAATGTTAGGAACAATAACAGAGGAGCATGACAGAATGGAGTCCCAATCGAGCTAATCCAGTTTGGGGGAAAACGTGTTATCCAAGAATTGATAAAACCTCAAAATATTCTCAGAAAGTGTAATCAGCGATTACGCTGGGGAACAATTTTCACATATAATCTCATAAGAGCATTAATTCTTTCCGGAAATTTTTTGAGTGTGTTCCAACAACGTCGTATTAATTAGCCCGAGCGGGACGCGAGGGCAAATTAGGACGTTGTTGGAATGCACGAAAAATTATTTCCGGATATGAATTAATGCTCGAATGCAGATTCGGTAAGAAAATCGTAACGACGCAAACCCTAAAAAGAAGTAATGTCTACCTACAAAAAATTTCCAAGAAATTTTTTAGTTGTCTTGGTTACGGCTCGTGAACTAATTTTTCTATTGGTCATTAATGAGTGTCGTACGATTTTCAACGTAATTCCTGTTGAGTTCGATTTTTTAGCTGTTTTAAATGTAAGTAGGTATGCTGATTTGAAAACTGCAATCACTTTTCTTCTATCACGTAAAGTTTTGTCTCAACAGCTTATCTTAATGCAACCACTCTAGGCTCGATCAAGTGAGACCTCCCTCGAGTGGAGAGGATGAGGACGACCTGGAAGACCAGTGACAATGTCATAATTTGTTAATTGCTACACGAGGAATTTATTTGTACACAAAAGAAAAAGAAAATAATATACGAGTATAATTCATAACACAGCGGTTCAGGAGTTGTCCAGTAGTGTAGCAAATTTTCGGTTGCTAGTTCTTGAGCAGGAATGGGGGGGGGGGGTCCGGAAGCGCCACTGGTTCGAGACGGTACAAACCAAAAAACCTACAGGTGTTCTTGTAAGTTCCTAAACCACTTAGCTGTTTCATAAAAATAACAAAAGACAGAAAACACCATAGCTTGAAATAACCTAATTATTTATTTACAGTATGTACACATACAAACTCTGCACCATATTCGAAAAGGCAACACAAATCTATGATAGAATAATTTGTTGGTAAATGGAATAGTAGATGTAATTTTAGTTTTACTTATAAAATGTACAAGGTTTTTATGTTAATAAATTTGAAGTCAAAAACAGAACTCTACGATCTTAACTCGCAATTTGCTCGAGTACACGTATCTCAACAGTATGGTAGTGACTTAAAAATTAGAACTGCAATAACGATAAACGGGAGTTCTCAAGTTCTCATTAAATCGCTTCAACGATCAATTAATTTGTCTAAACGCCATCTATTCGAATTGGTACCATTTCGCCTAGGGGTGTACAATTTAAACTGTGTATTTTCAGCACTAACAAGGAGTTAATTGCAATATTTAAGCTCCGGATAAATCCTTGCAAAAGGTTTAGTTAAATTACAAAGTGCTGATTTACGCTGTACGCGACCAAAATGCTGACAGTGAGGTTAACCAATCGAAGATATATTAAATGTACTTATAAATTGTAAATATCCTATTCCACCTAAATAATTGCACGTGGTGCACATCGCAGTTACACAGAATTTCGCAGAATAAAACGGTAGGGAATATCGCCATCATAAGAAGTAAGGCACAACGTATAAAATCTCATAGCAAGAGCACAAACGGTATTTCAGTCGACTAAATCGCTAGCAGATACCTAGTGATACACAGTAGCCCAGCTTCGTCAGAGCAACTATGCAGAGTAGCTCTATACTTGAAGATGCTGTCCAACGATTTGAAATAACCTCGTCCCCTCAAGCTATTTCGAAAAGTTTACTATAATCCACTAAATGTTCAAGGATTTTCCAAAACTTCCCAAAATACAAAACTGAGTATGCAACCAAATACACACCTAGAAACTGTAGGTCTCTCGAAACCTCTAAACTGCATCTGTATGTATTTAAGCAAAAAACTTATACGTAACAATTCTTAACTGCATCTAAATGATTTCAACCCTGCAACAACTTGTCTAGACTATTCAGTTACACATGAGACAGTATGGTGAGAGTTAATGTGCCGCTCTAAATGAATTGCATTCCAAAGTAAAGTTCGAGTTCTTGGATCATCTGTGTTGACCTTAAAATGGTCTCCCTCCTTCTTGGTCAGCAACGTAGATACACAAAGTATCCCTGTTTCCTGTGTCTGTGGGACAGCAGAGCATTGGGTGGAATAGAACTGGCCTCTAAGATCTGACCTCAAACCTGGTGATCCGAACATTGCCACATGATCCACTTGTTGACAGAAAGAACATATTTCCACATCTGCACATAAAACTGGGTCCATGAAGTAATTCGTCAAAGCTTTGTCAACTGAAGAGAACTGTTTCAAGTATCTTATTTCTGCATTTCCTAAAAAGATAAAAGCCTGTGTATTTGAACGGTCCACAGATTTGGAAGCTCATTAAAGATGAACATTTCATTGGGACAATGACAGAACCCCAAAAGAATGCTTAGTTGTCGTTCAAACACCTTGTCAAGGACTTTCTTGGAAATAAACGAGCACAGAATTACACCGAAATTGTCGAGAAACTCTTGGAAAGCTTCAAAATGCTTGGTTGCAACATGAGTAGCAAGATGCATTTTCTTCATAGCCATCTTGCTGACTTCCCGAAAAACCTTGATACAGTCAGTGATGAGTAAGGCGAACGATTTCACCAACATTTGAAGATTATGAAGGAATGGTATCAAGGTAGATGGAATACACGTACGATTGCTGACTGTTGTTAAAGGATCAAGCAAGATTGTCTACAGACTGAACACTCCAGGAAAAGCTATAAGCGTACATTTTTACGTTACTATACATGTTTTCAAGTAGAACTTTACTACTTGTACACAATTGAGGTGTCCGGACGCTTCAGTGTGATTTACACTAACAATATGTAACCTTTATATGAATAAAATGTATATCTTCTGGGATTTTTTGGGAAAAAGGGGGGCACTCTATAGTGTAAAATTTTGACGTGATAGAGAAAATCTGGGGTCATTTTTGAATTCAGATGCCCAACGTTAGCCAAAACCAGTTGTCAGATCTAACTCAACAAAAATTGTGTTTCCTAGTGTTATCAATACAAGTTCAGAAGTCCGAAGTCTACCTGTTGATTTGCAACAATCATACGGTAAGGTTCACGGAAAGTACTTTGTACTGGTTGAATTACAATGCCCACAAGTGATACCTTGTAGATGCATGCAGTATTTATTTTTATTTTTAAATCCAGTCAGTTTAAAACGCTATCACAGGAACAGCTGTATAAATGAATGGTAGTAGTTGAGATAGAAACAGGTTATTAAGAATGGATTTGAATTTTTTTTAAATCACGCTGAAAGTGTAATTATTATCAGTTATGAGTCAATAATAATCTTTAATAATATACACAGTGGCAAAACAGCTTTCCCTGTGATGTAATAGTTAATAATATTATTATAATTCAAAATAGAAGTCAGTAAGTTTCAAAATAAACCTGATTTATTTTGATCTATTAAATATGCAATAGAAATTATCATTCATTCTAATGTAGAATCAATGAGTGAGTGATTGTGCTTGTGCCAATGAAGTTATTTCTATTGGAGAAAATAGAAATATTTTTGGAAAGTTTTACAACGAGTTTCTACAGCAGAGACGGCCAGTAAGATAGTACAGAAAGACATCGTCTTTGGGTACAGGTACTTCTAAAAATACAGCAAAGGTCAGTGAAGCTTTTATTTGTATTTCAATGTGTTATTACGAGAAAGTTTTATTTGGTATAATTTGGAAAAACTGTCTAGAATTAACATAACTGTTTAGAAAGTAAATCAGAGATAACTTTAATAGTATGTTCTAAGTTGGAAGTAACTCAAGATCTTGACAGTTTTAGACATTTATATTTGGAAATTAACATTTTGGATATAGGTACATATATCATTTTTAAATTTAATAACTGGAGTGTTACATTTGAAATATTTTGATCCAAAATATTAAGTCATTTTAAAGCGTGTACCACCCTTACACGAGAGATGGCACAGCTCTAGCTAGCTCTAATACTCGGCAGAATAATGGTGTGAGTAATGACTAGGCAGCGATCTGGGTTTTAAAATAAACTTCACAAGTTAACAAAATTTAGGGCACCTGCCGTTAAACACAACATAAACCAAATCTAGCGAATAAATTATAGCGCACCTACCGTATGAATCTTTTGGCGCCACACATATTTAAAAATAAGCATAGGTTGAACGAAAGTTGTAACAAAATAACAACGATTGCCAGTAACAGTGGCAACTTTAACTTGGTCAAATAACAAAATCATTCAGCAAGCGCCTGCTACTTAATAGCAGTCAACAAAATATGGTAAATGGAGTCAACTCCATCAGATTTACAGTGATACAAAATAATATGATATGTAACAATTGAAATCCGAATGTAATACAGCCATCCAGCTAATTTATGGATTGCAGCCCTCTCGACCGGCATAAAATATGTTTAGTTGAAATTACTGTAAACCGGGTGTTCAAGGACAAGCTGCGAGAAGCTATCACAGAGTACATACACAATTTCAGCATTCCCTAAGTGGTAAAAACGCATGTTAGCTGTTACGAAAACTATTATTTAACATATTAATGCTTGCGGTTTGTTAGATTCGAAAACCTTCTCATTTTAAACACAATATTATAAGAACTAACGCCTCTAATCTGAACATCAACGCTGAAATTAAAGTAGCAAGCGCTTACTGTTAAACGTCTTCAATAACGCCCTCGGAGGCGTTGGGGAGGCTGCAACAGGACTCGGCAATCCTGCAAAAATTATTGCCACTTCGAGGACCCAGAAGACTAGCAATTACCATCGGCATGCCAAAGAATTCAATTACAGCCGCCTCCAAAATGGCAGATTCACAGACGAGAAGATATCGTGGTGTGATAGCAACAACAGCAGCAGTAAAATCAAGCTATAGCTGCAGACCACAGGAACAATTCTAAGTACCACGAAATTGGTCAAAATAAAAATCCAACAGGAAAATCTAACCAGAGATGGAAATCGGCTTAACGTGTGTTCAGGAGGAAGCGAAACGAAAACAAAGTCACGGCTATTTAGTCTACTCGATTAAGCCATGCCAGATTCCATTTGCCCTAATTTGTTCCCGAGCACAGCTACCTTCGATCAATGCTTCTAATCGAAAAGAAGACCACTCGCCAAACATCTTATTCAGGTCCCTCTTGTCGAAGATCGAGCAATTTTCGGAGAAACCAAATTCTTGCACGCTCTGCCGAAGACTTGATCGCAGAAAATAAAATTACAGATGCGGGCTGCATCGAGAAGCGAAATACAAAAGTAACACACAAATTAAATGGGCGTTACAAACTTAGTTGATTTTTATTGTGTGTCAAGTCAAATTAAATTAACTTGTCATTATAATTTGAAACTTTAATAAGAAATATTTTGAAGATACTTGAAGTAAATATCTTAAAGTAATAATATTATACTGGTTACAATTACTGTATATAAATATAAAAATAAAAGAAGAATTGTTAATGTAAACATACCAATTTGACTGAGATAAAGGTTTTTAATTGATTTGGGCTGTAGCTAGTGGTGGTTTGAATTAATTTTAATATTGACCTAAGTCAGTGTGATTATGCTATACGATTTATGTGTTTTTTTTAATACCAAAGGTAAGCCAACTTACTAGATTGACATCACTTCAATATACTAATTTGTCATATACACCAAAGGCAGTTTATATTGCAGCCTATAAAGATTGTTCTCCTGCTTCATCTTCGCAAATTCCCTATTGTTTCTGTTTCTTAGAATCATTTTTTTAATTCTTGTGATTTTAGAACACACTTGTTTGTTCCTTTAATTAAAATAACGCAATTTGTTATTCTATTTTCATATGTCCTCGTTTTATTTTTCATATATTTTTTAGTCCTTCTTGTTGAACCTGCTTATACTGTTTCTCTGCTTTCTTCTAACCCCCTAAAGTTCTTAATATTTACTGAATAAGATCAGAAGTTTACAAACGAAACGAAACAACTGATGTTTTTACACTTTTTACTATTATGTTTTTTCTTTCAGCCCAAAATATCAATCTATGACCATTATCCCAACATGTTTTACAGTTTCTTGAATGTCTTCTGATAGCTATCATTACCAGTAAAATCATCAGGATTTGTATTTTTGCATAACAAAATGTTGAAATCCTGCAAAACTAAGAATGTTTTAAAAATAGTCGTTTAGAAATTCAACTTATTCACACGTACGTGTTGGTAATATATTTATTTTTGTCTTCTACAATGGCTTTATTTACTTCGTGCGCCAGTTCATTATATTCTCTCTGTATTTCCGGATTTTGGCACTGGGCTTTGATTCCTAGTTTTTTTCGAAGTCCATAATTTCCTTGGTTCTGGTTTAGAATTATCGCAGCTTGCTGCAGTCAATTATATAGTTCATTTCATTTTCGCCATCAGTCGTTAGCGTTAGATTAGCGACTTTTCGCTCGTGTGATTTGGTTATGGTTGTGGGCGTATATTGCGTATTCGCTCCGAAATCGTATCTGTTTGCTATTCGCTATTGTTTGAGTGACTTTTTTGAAGCATTAAACGTGTTTCGGCTATGAGGGTGTTGTGATCGCTGCCACACTCCATGCCCGGATAGGATTAACGTCTCTCTAATGTTTTCTAACGATTTCTAAATAAGACGGAGTTTGTGATGTTGAAAATTGTTTTTTTGCATAAAATTCGATCAGCTATATTCTCTCTCGTTTCATTCACCTAGACCTAAGGCCATTGCCCCGATTAGTCCACCCAATTGTTCTGTTAAAATCGTTTAGAACGAAAAAGAATGACATTTTCTGGGTGGTGTCGCTTAATGAACTGTAGTAGTAATCTATCTCTTTTTGTGCAGATTGACTTATTGGAGTATATATTGCTGTGGATTGAAACCAACATAGGCACATTACGTTTGATTTTACTTTAAATTATATGAGAAACTATGATTTCGATATGAAACCGACAAAATTTAGCACAAATTTTGATTAACAAAGGGCTCTAACTATCTATCAATAACTTTAAGTTACATAAACAATTTCATGGCAACTCTGCAGGCTTTAGCTATTAAAGAATTTTAAATTTAGGTTCACATGTTCTGTCGTGTATAGAAAAGTTTACGATTTAAGGTTCGTCAGGGAAATTACATGAGATTAGGCTGAAATTTTGATTAATATTTGATATTCATCTGAAATAGAAGTTTGTTAAAATGTGTGATATAAATGCCTTACAAGCTAGAAAAAATGTGTATTCATAAGTAATTTAAAAGCGAATTTAATTTTACTGTAAATCTTTAAACGGTTTGTAGGAGTATAATGGTAAAAAACAGTTTACCACCTGTCAAATCACTTACTACGGTTTCTATATTTGAGTTAATATCTCGTGTAAAGTTGGTTAAACTAGGAAATGAACTGCATTCAATATCATTATTGTTCAAATTGATCTAATTTTAAGTGTGTGTTAAATATATGATCATGTGGCATATTAAAACGATTGTAATTTTCAATTAGCAAAGAATTAGACAATTTTTGTTCAACTAATTAGGTATCTTGTTAGCGATTGTTTTAAACAAAACATAGTTTCGTATATAAACCTTTGAAGCTAAAGCCAATGGAAAATTGTCATTTTGCTTGCGCTAAAATAAACTGCGCTCCTAAAGACAAAATATTTGCATAAAAATTGACAAATATTATATGGTGTTTATACCTGAATGTGACAGTTTCTGATAAATAGGTTGGATTAACATCCACTCAAGTTATCCACGGTATGGCATAGCTGACTATCGTATGTTTAGTTTACTGTCATAATAGAAATTTTCCTGAGTATATATACTATATATAGACACAGTATATTTCTGTTTCTTTGTATGTCCCGAATGATTCAGATGATTGGGAAGAAGATATAACTAAAGTTAACGAAAATATAAATTCCTAGTCCTCGAATAGTCTAATAGCATCGCATAAGAAAAAGGCAACAGTCGGTCAAAAGAGACCAAATAGTAAAGATGAAGTAGGAAACTCTCCCAAAACAAGTTGAAGAAAGATAGTAAATCCAGTTGCAGTCTCTCCGGCTTGCCTACCTATTCATAAAAAACAGTAAAATACAAGACCTCATTTGAATACAAGTACAAATGTAAACTCCCAAATTCGTAAATTGTTTGATTTAGGAAGTTCAGAACTCATACGATATGCATTTGTTTTTACGAGTAACATCTATTTTAGTTTTTTCCTATTAAAATTAAGAATATAAATTTTTGTGTACTATATAAGAGTGTAGCAATGCTGACTAAACAATTGCATAATGCATAATTGACGAATTTGCTATCTAGCTAGTATTAAAAACAAAGACAATAAATAATTCTATGGCTGTTTACGTTATCTAAATTATAAAAGTTTAATTCTGCTATATAGTGCACACGTTATAGCTAATTTCGGTACAAAAATAATGACTATTGACTATGGTATTTTATGAATAAGAAATTTAGCTTAGATTGTTTCCTTATTGTTACAATAACATCATGTAGGTGTTAATAAAAAATTTTCTCAATAATAAAAATTATAGTACCTATAAAACTGCACTTGCAAATTTACAAGTGAAAATTGCGCCTGCAGATTTCCAAATCATAATCGTTTTCACTCTTTTGTTGCAAGCAACGAGACGATGCTGTAAAGTAGGCCACGGTCCATGCCAGATGGGTAACAATTGATTCACTGTATGAAACAAGTGAAAACTACCTTGACAAGTGCATTATGGTGTACGACGGAATGTCAAACTTGCTAAAGCAATTAAGCGTTTTAATGAAATACGAGTCGCAAATAGTTTCAGTATTTCCTATGCAATCCACAAATTAACGTATCTCATAGTGCTATAAAAACAAAGCAATTCGAACTGATTTCCATGGCCTACTAGAAATCCCTTCTAGGCCATACGTCATTATAAACATCAAGATAATTCGCAATGTTTACATTTCCCATTGCTTCACTGCCTCACCAATCTCTGCACTTTCAGTTTCCGTAATCATTAATTATTATTGTTATTAGCCTAGTCGTCGGCGTCGAGTCGTACGCACTCGAGCGCGAAAAACAAACGAAGTTCGAGAAAAAGCGACCGACACGGTACGGTGGCGCAGCTGCAATCCGCTAATTGCAAGCAGTGATTAACTGTTGACACTTTTTACTTATGGTCTTATGCAAGGCTGCCAGCAGAGGCAGCCTTGCGCAATGCATCAGTCACACCTCAATGTGCTTTGTGACAGCAGAACAATTGAAAACTGAGTAGCGTCGGTTCACGGAAGCTTGCAAAAGGTGCACTGTCGCCCGCAGACACTCATTGATGGAAAAGATGACTTATGGGATTTCTCACGAGGTTAAAAACTAATAAACGCAGTAGGTACTTTTCTTTTATTATACCTGTTTTCTTTTGTTTCTCCCCGTTGTTCTCATGCACTTCCTCTTTCGTCTTTTATTTTCTAACTTGTTTTCTGTAGTCTCTGTCGTCATTTTGTTTCTCCCACGCATTTCCTCGTTTTTCATCTAATTCTGCTTTTTCTTTTCTGTAGATGCACGTCATTCTTTTGTTTCTCTCGATTCTTCTTTTTGTTTTATCATTCTTTAGCTTCACTTCATCGTTCTTTTCCTCATTACTCGTATTTGTCATCCCCTTGCTGTTTATCCGTAACTCCTCGTCATCTTTTTGTTTAGCCCTGTTCTTTTGTACTTCAACTGTTTATTTACATTTTTCGGTAGTTCTTTTGTCTATTTCTGCCATTTTTTATTTCTTCCATGTTGTTCTTCTGTACATTCCAGTTGTCCTTTTATTTCTCTCCACCATTTTTGCTTCTCTCCATTTTCCTTTTACATCTCTCTGTTATTCTTCCATTTCTTTCAGTTGTTTTCGTCCCAGTTGTTCTTTTGTACATCGACGTTGTTTCTTTATATCCTTCGGTGGTTCTTTTGTTTATTTTTGGCATGCTGAATTCCTTCACAGTGTTCTGCTGTACATATTTCACTCTATTATTTTTCTCTGTCATTCCTTTGCTTTCCCCCATTCTTAGTTTTCATCTACTCGCTGTTTTTTATCTCTCCGTTATTCTTCTAATTGCCTCCGGTCTGTTTCCATGCCCTCTCATTATCCTCTTGTTTCTACTCCTTGTTCTTTTGCATATCGACGTTGTTTATTTCCTATTACTTCTTCACGTTACCCTTTTGTGAATATCCGTAATTTATTTCCACATTCATTCATTTCTCCACGTTGTTTTTATGTAACCTTCAGTGATTTCTTTGTTTCACTCCGACATTTGTTTTGATTTCCTTTATTATTCTTTTGCATCTCTTCGTTGTTTATATGCGAATATATTCGTTATTCTTCTATTTGTCCATGTTGTATCTCTATTGTCTCTTATTGCAATTTTGTTTCTCTCCGCTGTTCCTTTGCGCATCGACGTTGTTCTTTTCTGTTTTTCGTAATTATTTTGTATACTTCCTCATCCATTTATATATCGACGTTTTTCTTCTGTAAAATTCAGTAACTTCGTTGTTTCTCCCCCGTATTCGTTTTACTTTTTCTCATTGTCCTTTTGAATCTCCTCGTTGTTATTTATCTCTGCGTTATTTTTCCTTAATTTCGTTGTTTTCCGTAACCCTTTGTCATCATTTTGTTTCTTTCCGTTGTTCGTTTACATATCGACGTTGTTCTATTGCATCGTTTCGCTTTTATTTTACTAGCTTTCCCCGTCCTTTTACTTCTCCACCTTCGCTTTCTGTATCGTTCCTTTGTTTCTTTCCAACATTCGTCTGCTTTTCCTTGTTGTTCTTTTGCGTCTTCTCCTTGTATTTTTTGCACCTCGTTACTTTTCTATTTGTTGCCGTTGCGTTTTCATGGCCCCTGGTCGTCCTCTTGTTTTCCACAGTTGTTCTGTTTGATGTCGTCCTTATTCTTTTGTATCTTTTTCTAAGTCTTCTGTTATTTGTTCTATTCTTTCATTTCTCCACATTATTCTGCTGTAAATTTTCGTCATTATTTTGTTTCTCTACGGCATTCGTGTCTTTTCCTCTTTGTTCTTTTGCATTGCCTATTTCTTTTTTGCATTTCTTCTTTACTCTTCTATTTTTTTCGTCTTCGCCGTGGTCGTCTTTCTGTTCCTTGTCGTAGTTTGTTTTGAAGTCGTCGTTATTCTTTTGTGTTCTTCCGTTGTTCATTTATTTATCTTTGTCATCGTTTATTTCTCAACGTTGTTCTGATCTTCATACTCGCCTTCCTGTTGCTCCTGCCTGTCATTTTTTGCTTTCCCCCATTATTCTTTTGCATATCCTAATTGTTTTTATCTTTCCGTTATTCCTTGTTCTTTTGCATCTTTCCATAGCCCTTTTGTTTGTTTCCCGATCTATATATTTCTCCACGTGGTTGTTCTGCAAGTTTTCTTTTGCATTGCTTCGCTATTTTCATCTTTCTATTATTCTTCTATTTGTCCCCATTCTATTTCCATGGCCCTCGCCGGCTTTCTGTTTGTCTCTATTATTCTTTGAATCTTTCTGTAGTTCATTTCCTCATCTTTTTATTCCTTCACGTGGTTCTTTTGTCAATTTTCGCCATTCCATTATTTCTCTCTGACATTCCATTTGTTCTCCCTATTGTTCTTTTGCATCTACTCATTGTGCTTATCTCTCCAGTATTCTTCTATTTGCCACTGTTGTATTTCCACGGTCCTCGTCATCCTTTTGTTTCCCGCTATTGTTCTTTTGCATATTGACCTTGTTCTTTTATATCTTTATGTATTTTTTTTGTTTATTTTTCCCTTGTTTTTATTCTTCCACATGGTTTTACAGTAAATTTCCGTCGTTCCTCTATTTCTTGCTGTCATTCCTTTTTCTTCTGCCCATTGTTCTTTTGCATCTCCTCGTTGAGTTTCATATCTTCGTTATTCTTCTATTTGTTTCCACTGTATTTCCAGGGCCCACATCTCTTTTGGTTTCTGTCCGTGATTGTTTTACAAATCAAAGGTGGTCTTTCACATTTTTGTGAATTTTCTGATCCTTTTAGTTCTTTATGTTGTTCTTCTTTGTTTCTCTCCGGCATTCGTTTGCTTCTCTCCATTGTTCGTTAGCATTTTATCGTGTTTTTGTATGCACCCTTTAATCTTCTATATATTTGCGTGGTTTTTCTATAATCCCCGTCGTCTTTTTGTTTCTCTCTGTTGTTGTTTTATAAGTCATCATTGTTATTTTGTATTCTTCCGAGATCATTTGTTTATTTCTACTAGGTATTCTTTTATTTTCCCACGTTGTTCTGGTCTACACATTCGTCCTTGCGTTATTTTTCTCTGCCATTATTTTACTTTTCGTTGTTCTTATGCCTCCGTTATTTTTCTGTTTGTCCCTGTTGTATTTCTATTGATGTCATCCTGTTAGTTATCCACCTTGTCCTGCTGTATATACTCGCCGTTATGTCGTTTCCTTCTGCAATAATTTTCTGTTGTGTTTTAACTCTTCATCCTTATTTTATTTTCCCCGTTGTGTTCCCATGGTCCCTCGTCGTTCTTTAGTTTAGGTATCTCTATTACTCTTTTATGGTTTGATGCTGAGGTAAGAAGATCTATATATGATAGAGACGATTTGTATAAAAAATTTAAAAATTGTGATGTAAATAATAGTCATAGGGAGCTATATTGGACAGAATATAAAAAATGCAGGAACAAAACCACTAATCTTTTACGATTGAAAAAGAAAGTATACTATGAAAATAAAATTGACAAGCTAAAAAAATGACCCAAAAAATATGTGGAAAACAATTAACGGTATAATTAATCCTAATCAAAATCAAGATCTTACTAAAATAAGTAGATATTATATGAATGATAAGTACTTTTTCCCTGCGAATGACAAAGAAAAGACTGATATGTTCAATCAATACTTTTTAGATAGTATACAAAACATATTAAATAATAATAATTTCACCGCATCCTACAAATGTATTAACTGGAAATGATAAATCACTCTGCAATTTTAATGTAATTGATATTAAGGAATTAAAGGAAATTGTTAATAATCTTGATAATAAATTTAACAATACTGATACATTAAATAATAAAATTATCAAGAGTACTTTGGATGTAACTGTTTATGCGATATTACACTTAGTAAATACATCTTTAACTTGTGGTAAAATTCCTGATTTGTTTAAAACTAGTAATGTTACTCCAATTCCGAAAGTAAAAAATACTGATGACATTGCAAAATTTAGACCAATTAACTCACTGCCGTGTATTGATAAAATAATTGAAAGGGTTGTATATAATCAGTTGATTAAGTATTTTAACGAAAATGATATTCTCATACAGATGCAATCTGGTTTCAGAAAAACCCATTCTTGCGAGAGTGCCTTGCAAATAACACTATGTAACTGGAAAAAAGCAATAGACTCTGACAAATTTACAGTGGCGGTGTTTTTAGATTTTCAAAGAGCGTTTGAAACAATTAATAGAGATATTCTTATTCAAAAGCTCACAGCTTATGGTATTGGTGGTACTGTTTTGCAGTGGCTGGTTAATTACTTAAACAATAGGTACCAAAGGACAAAAATTAACAATACACTTTCTTCTAAAGTGCCTGTTATACACGGAGTGCCACAAGGTAGTATACTTGGCCCATTACTGTTTATTATTTATATTAACGATATTGCGACAGTAACTGATGATGTTTTTATCAATCTTTTCGCTGACGATACGTTATTATCTTGTACCCACGAAAACCTGGAAACTGCAGTTAATAAAATGAATGTAACTTTAAATAACATTGTAACATACTTAGCTAGGAATAGTCTTAAGTTAAATAAAGAAAAAACGAAGGCTACAATAATCTGCAGTAAAAATAACCTAAAGAAAACGCAAAATTCTAATTTCGCAATTAAAATTGAAGATAGTGAAATTTCTTACGTTGATTCGATAAAATACTTAGACGTTATAATAGACAAGCACTTGAACCTAAATGAGCACTTTCGATATATATATGGTAAAATTTGCCAAAAATTGTTCTTTTTTTCAAGAAGTACCTTAAACCTATCAATGTGGTCAAAAATTACTATTTACAACTGCATTATCAAGCCACATTTTCAGTACTGTCCGTCAATATTGTTTATGCTAAACAAAGGTGAACTCGATAAATTACAAAAATTGCACAATAAGGCAATGAGAGTTATACTATCTTGTGGTAGACGCACTCATATTATAGATATGCAGTATACGTTGCGCTGGTGGCCGGTAAAAATACATTTACATTACTTTACTATGATTTTTATTTATAAAATATTGTACAACCAGCTGCCAAAATACCTAAGCTGTAATATAAATTTTGTGAATGACACCCATAATTATCCTACAAGAGGTAGAAATAATATATATATTGCGACTACCCAACTTCAACAAACCATGTCATCATTGTTTTTTAAAGGCTTTGTGGAGTTCAATAAATTACCAACTTGCATTAAGGAATCTAACACATTAAGTAAATTTAAGCTTAAATTGAAAGAAAAAATTAATAGTGATTTTTATATTTAATTTCTTAAGAGCTAGAATAAGTTATTTTTTGTTATCTTGTATCTGTATGTACCAGATTCTTTCTGATTTAAATAAACATTATTATTATTTTATTTATCCACGTTACTCTGCTGCAAATGTTCAAAATTATTCCATTGCGCTGTAACCTATACGGTATAGCATTTACCTAAGTATTTCTTTAATTCGAGAAATAATGAAAAACTTAATATGTAGTTATTATACAGGGTCCGGCAACGATGCGGGGTGAAAGATATTTTTAAAACTATAAAATTTGTAGGATGATGATGCGCAATACTAACATATTTGTATTTATACATCGTGGCTCAAAAACGTGGGGTGAATCAAGCTTCCCTTGTTTAAATGGGATACCCTATCTTTAGGTAGCTTAAAAGTATTACATTGAAATGTTAATCATTTTAATAGATAGATATATGAGTATAACTAACGTTAACTGTTTTAGGTACATGAAAGACTGTATCTAAAAAATCTTAACTTTAGGCGGCTGCTGTAACAGAAAACAATTGAGTGGAAGAAAATGTTACGAACCATTACGTTTTTCTATGAATTACCTTTCTTTTGATAGCTTAGTTGATACCCCTAAATTCAATTGTTTTTCAGATATGCAGGTTCTAGCGACGTTTGCTGCTTGTACTTTTAAATGAAGCATCTTAAGAGACGTAAATGGTTTTTTATGTTCAAACTCGCATATCTGAAAAACAATTATTTTAGGGTTATCAACTAAAACATCAAAAGAAAGCCCATTAAGAGGGCTTTTGAGGAATACAAAAATGTACAAGGTTCTACTTAAAAAATCCAAAACTTTTAAATTATCAGATATTAAACACACTATGTAGCATAATATATAGAACCACTATTTTACACTCCAAAGGTAATTCATAAAAAACATAATTCTTCGGTAACATTTTCTTTCATGCAATTGTTTTATGTTACTTATAGCAGGCGCCTGAAATATTTTTTGTGTTGCTTTTAGACCCATACAACTTGCATTAAAATGATTTCAAGGCATAACTTTTAAACTACCTAAATATTGGACATTCCATTTAAAGAAAAGTAAGTTTAATACGCCACACTTTCTTTAGTGTCCCTGTATTATCGGAAATATTTTAGCGATGTGCACCACTCCACTACAACTTTTATTTAAGCGATTTTATGTGATTCTCATAGTTTCAGAATGTGTGTTACTTCTTAGACACGCTCTATGTATACATAATGAATAATATAATAATGTATATAGATTTATAATTGTATTAGTTTTGAATTTATTTCATTTATTGAAGACAACAACCGGTGTGAAGATGGCAGCCAGAAGCTAGCAGCCAAAAGTGACGAACATTGCCGAAGAGCTCATAGATATACAAAAAATTATAGAGAATGAAACTAATACCACATTCAACTCAATTAAGGAATTTGCGAACCGAATAAAGCTTTTTAGGTGATACACATGAGAAATGGCGGCGCATAAAAAGATACTTCACATATCGGGCAAAATAAACAATAATTTTTCAGCTCGAATGCTACACATAGACCCCGAAAGAAACTTTGCTAAAAACCTGCCCTCTATGTACCGAACAAATGGGCCCAAACCGAATTTCATTGCCGTACTCCACATAGCGGGTAAACCACCCCCGCCTAAATAAAATTACAATTTTGCAGCTCGGATACTACACATAGAACTCGAACGAAACTTTGCTAAAAACATACCCTATATATACCGAATAAAAGGGCCCAAACAGATTTTAGTTGCCGTACTCCACATAGCGGGTAAACCGCCCCCGCCTAAATAAAATTAGAATTTTGCTGCTCGGATACTACACATAGAACTCGAACGAAACTTTGCTAAATACATACCCTATATATACCGAATAAAAGGGCCCAAACAGATTTTAGTTGCCGTACTCCACATAGCGGGTAAACCACCCCCGCCTAAATAAAATTATAATTTTGCAGCTCGGATACTACACATAGAACTCGAACGAAACTTTGCTAAAAACATACCCTATATATACCGAATAAAAGGGCCCAAACAGATTTTAGTTGCCGTACTCCACATAGCGGGTAAACCACCCCCGCCTAAATAAAATTATAATTTTGCAGCTCGGATACTACACATAGAACTCGAACGAAACTTTGCTAAAAACATACCCTATATATACCGAATAAAAGGGCCCAAACAGATTTTAGTTGCCGTACTCCACATAGCGGGTAAACCACCCCCGCCTAAATAAAATTAGAATTTTGCAGCTCGGATACTACACATAGAACTCGAACGAAACTTTGCTAAAAACATACCCTATATATACCGAATAAAAGGGCCCAAACAGATTTTAGTTGCCGTACTCCACATAGCGGGTAAACCACCCCCGCCTAAATAAAATTAGAATTTTGCTGCTCGGATACTACACATAGAACTCGAACGAAACTTTGCTAAAAACATACCCTATATATACCGAATAAAAGGGCCCAAACAGATTTTAGTTGCCGTACTCCACATAGCGGGTAAACCACCCCCGCCTAAATAAAATTAGAATTTTGCTGCTCGGATACTACACATAGAACTCGAACGAAACTTTGCTAAAAACATACCCTATATATACCGAATAAAAGGGCCCAAACAGATTTTAGTTGCCGTACTCCACATAGCGGGTAAACCACCCCCGCCTAAATAAAATTAGAATTTTGCAGCTCGGATACTACACATAGAACTCGAACGAAACTTTGCTAAAAACATACCCTATATATACCGAATAAAAGGGCCCAAACAGATTTTAGTTGCCGTACTCCAAATAGCGGGTAAACCACCCCCGCCTAAATAAAATTATAATTTTGCTGCTCGGATACTACACATAGAACTCGAAGGAAACTTTGCTAAAAACATACCCTATATATACCGAATAAAAGGGCCCAAACAGATTTTAGTTGCCGTACTCCAAATAGCGGGTAAACCACCCCCGCCTAAATAAAATTAGAATTTTGCTGCTCGGATACTACACATAGAATTCGAAGGAAACTTTGCTAAAAACATACCCTATATATACCGAATAAAAGGGCCCAAACAGATTTTAGTTGCCGTACTCCAAATAGCGGGTAAACCACCCCCGCCTAAATAAAATTAGAATTTTGCTGCTCGGATACTACACATAGAACTCGAACGAAACTTTGCTAAAAACATACCCTATATATACCGAATAAAAGGGCCCAAACAGATTTTAGTTGCCGTACTCCAAATAGCGGGTAAACCACCCCCGCCTAAATAAAATTAGAATTTTGCAGCTCGGATACTACACATAGAACTCGAACGAAACTTTGCTAAAAACATACCCTATATATACCGAATAAAAGGGCCCAAACAGATTTTAGTTGCCGTACTCCAAATAGCGGGTAAACCACCCCCGCCTAAATAAAATTATAATTTTGCTGCTCGGATACTACACATAGAACTCGAAGGAAACTTTGCTAAAAACATACCCTATATATACCGAATAAAAGGGCACAAACAGATTTTAGTTGCCGTACTCCAAATAGCGGGTAAACCACCCCCGCCTAAATAAAATTAGAATTTTGCTGCTCGGATACTACACATAGAACTCGAAGGAAACTTTGCTAAAAACATACCCTATATATACCGAATAAAAGGGCCCAAACAGATTTTAGTTGCCGTACTCCAAATAGCGGGTAAACCACCCCCGCCTAAATAAAATTAGAATTTTGCTGCTCGGATACTACACATAGAACTCGAACGAAACTTTGCTAAAAACATACCCTATATATACCGAATAAAAGGGCCCAAACAGATTTTAGTTGCCGTACTCCAAATAGCGGGTAAACCACCCCCGCCTAAATAAAATTAGAATTTTGCAGCTCGGATACTACACATAGAACTCGAACGAAACTTTGCTAAAAACATACCCTATATATACCGAATAAAAGGGCCCAAACAGATTTTAGTTGCCGTACTCCAAATAGCGGGTAAACCACCCCCGCCTAAATAAGATTAGAATTTTGCTGCTCGGATACTACACATAGAACTCGAAGGAAACTTTGCTAAAAACATACCCTATATATACCGAATAAAAGGGCCCAAACAGATTTTAGTTGCCGTACTCCAAATAGCGGGTAAACCACCCCCGCCTAAATAAAATTAGAATTTTGCTGCTCGGATGCTACACATAGAACTCGAACGAAACTTTGCTAAAAACATACCCTATATATACCGAATAAAAGGGCCCAAACAGATTTTAGTTGCCGTACTCCAAATAGCGGGTAAACCACCCCCGCCTAAATAAAATTAGAATTTTGCTGCTCGGATACTACACATAGAACTCGAAGGAAACTTTGCTAAAAACATACCCTATATATACCGAATAAAAGGGCCCAAACAGATTTTAGTTGCCGTACTCCAAATAGCGGGTAAACCACCCCCGCCTAAATAAAATTAGAATTTTGCTGCTCGGATACTACACATAGAACTCGAACGAAACTTTGCTAAAAACATACCCTATATATACCGAATAAAAGGGCCCAAACAGATTTTAGTTGCCGTACTCCAAATAGCGGGTAAACCACCCCCGCCTAAATAAAATTAGAATTTTGCAGCTCGGATACTACACATAGAACTCGAACGAAACTTTGCTATAAACATACCCTATATATACCGAATAAAAGGGCCCAAACAGATTTTAGTTGCCGTACTCCAAATAGCGGGTAAACCACCCCCGCCTAAATAAAATTAGAATTTTGCTGCTCGGATACTACACATAGAACTCGAAGGAAACTTTGCTAAAAACATACCCTATATATACCGAATAAAAGGGCCCAAACAGATTTTAGTTGCCGTACTCCAAATAGCGGGTAAACCACCCCCGCCTAAATAAAATTAGAATTTTGCTGCTCGGATACTACACATAGAACTCGAACGAAACTTTGCTAAAAACATACCCTATATATACCGAATAAAAGGGCCCAAACAGATTTTAGTTGCCGTACTCCAAATAGCGGGTAAACCACCCCCGCCTAAATAAAATTAGAATTTTGCAGCTCGGATACTACACATAGAACTCGAACGAAACTTTGCTAAAAACATACCCTATATATACCGAATAAAAGGGCCCAAACAGATTTTAGTTGCCGTACTCCAAATAGCGGGTAAACCACCCCCGCCTAAATAAAATTAGAATTTTGCTGCTCGGATACTACACATAGAACTCGAAGGAAACTTTGCTAAAAACATACCCTATATATACCGAATAAAAGGGCCCAAACAGATTTTAGTTGCCGTACTCCAAATAGCGGGTAAACCACCCCCGCCTAAATAAAATTAGAATTTTGCTGCTCGGATACTACACATAGAACTCGAACGAAACTTTGCTAAAAACATACCCTATATATACCGAATAAAAGGGCCCAAACAGATTTTAGTTGCCGTACTCCAAATAGCGGGTAAACCACCCCCGCCTAAATAAAATTAGAATTTTGCTGCTCGGATACTACACATAGAACTCGAAGGAAACTTTGCTAAAAACATACCCTATATATACCGAATAAAAGGGCCCAAACAGATTTTAGTTGCCGTACTCCAAATAGCGGGTAAACCACCCCCGCCTAAATAAAATTAGAATTTTGCTGCTCGGATACTACACATAGAACTCGAACGAAACTTTGCTAAAAACATACCCTATATATACCGAATAAAAGGGCCCAAACAGATTTTAGTTGCCGTACTCCAAATAGCGGGTAAACCACCCCCGCCTAAATAAAATTAGAATTTTGCAGCTCGGATACTACACATAGAACTCGAACGAAACTTTGCTAAAAACATACCCTATATATACCGAATAAAAGGGCCCAAACAGATTTTAGTTGCCGTACTCCAAATAGCGGGTAAACCACCCCCGCCTAAATAAAATTAGAATTTTGCTGCTCGGATACTACACATAGAACTCGAACGAAACTTTGCTAAAAACATACCCTATATATACCGAATAAAAGGGCCCAAACAGATTTTAGTTGCCGTACTCCAAATAGCGGGTAAACCACCCCCGCCTAAATAAAATTATAATTTTGCTGCTCGGATACTACACATAGAACTCGAACGAAACTTTGCTAAAAACATACCCTATATATACCGAATAAAAGGGCCCAAACAGATTTTAGTTGCCGTACTCCAAATAGCGGGTAAACCACCCCCGCCTAAATAAAATTAGAATTTTGCAGCTCGGATACTACACATAGAACTCGAACGAAACTTTGCTAAAAACATACCCTATATATACCGAATAAAAGGGCCCAAACAGATTTTAGTTGCCGTACTCCAAATAGCGGGTAAACCACCCCCGCCTAAATAAAATTAGAATTTTGCTGCTCGGATACTACACATAGAACTCGAACGAAACTTTGCTAAAAACATACCCTATATATACCGAATAAAAGGGCCCAAACAGATTTTAGTTGCCGTACTCCAAATAGCGGGTAAACCACCCCCGCCTAAATAAAATTAGAATTTTGCAGCTCGGATACTACACATAGAACTCGAACGAAACTTTGCTAAAAACATACCCTATATATACCGAATAAAAGGGCCCAAACAGATTTTAGTTGCCGTACTCCAAATAGCGGGTAAACCACCCCCGCCTAAATAAAATTAGAATTTTGCTGCTCGGATACTACACATAGAACTCGAACGAAACTTTGCTAAAAACATACCCTATATATACCGAATAAAAGGGCCCAAACAGATTTTAGTTGCCGTACTCCAAATAGCGGGTAAACCACCCCCGCCTAAATAAAATTAGAATTTTGCAGCTCGGATACTACACATAGAACTCGAACGAAACTTTGCTAAAAACATACCCTATATATACCGAATAAAAGGGCCCAAACAGATTTTAGTTGCCGTACTCCAAATAGCGGGTAAACCACCCCCGCCTAAATAAAATTATAATTTTGCTGCTCGGATACTACACATAGAACTCGAACGAAACTTTGCTAAAAACATACCCTATATATACCGAATAAAAGGGCCCACACAGATTTTAGGTGTCGCACTTTGCAAATCAGAAAAGGCGTTCCCAGTTTAATAAATTAGTAATTATAATTATAATACTACATCTGGGAGACTAGAGAAAGTTTGCAGCAGGAAATAACTACTTAAATGAGAAGTTTACTGACATTAGAGGTATTCTGAAGATAATATACCTTAATATAATAAATGTTATTATTGTGTACTGGTAGTAATTATATTAACTATCGGAATAATTCAGTATAATATTGAGAGTATACTAATTTTAGAGTTTATTTAAATACTAATTTGCTACGACTAGACTTGCCTTTTCCTATAATAATAATTAGTATTGTGAGTGTTACGTATATTGGTTTAGAAGGCCCTACAAGTATTTTGAGATTGACCATAATATAACTTTTAACGTAGTGTACGAAACACTGGTGTTATTAATATTCACGACATAGATGGCACATATTATTTGTTAAACTATTTTCGTTGACCGATAATAAACACTTTAAATGTATAATTCGAAGACACTTACTGCATTTCTCGAAAGCTTCTTTGGTAACACCTTCTCCACAAAACAAACACTTATTGCTCATAGTAGATGCCTTTTGTAAAAGAAATCCCTTTAAATATTTTCTCCAAACGTTTATGTTTTCAGATATAGTAAGCGGCTTTTCCATGACGATATTGTGGAAGAAATACAGAATAAATACGCCGCAATTATGGGCGTCTTTTTGAATTATATGTTTTTGTACGACAGGTGTCCAATATTCATATCGTTGTGTTATATTTTCATTATAATGTGAATTATAATACTTTATGAAATTTAAGAAAATCTTCAATTGTTTTTCAGTCTTTGACAGTGTGCTACCGTAAGGATCAAAAAAGTTGAAAGTTTTTTTTTGTAAGATCAGCTATTGCCAAACACCAATGGTTACCATACATCAACACTGGCATTACTAATAAATTTTTGTGAATTTGAGTATCGATAAAAAATAGTCACTATATTCATTTTCTGTAAATATCGTCGTTGAGTAGTTTGTCGCTATAACCTGAAATATTTCATCTTTATTAATTAATTCCAGGACCAAATCTATTAAATAATTATTTAACCAATTATTGCCATTCAATGTACAATAATCTTGTATGTGTAGCTTGTACAAGCAGTTAGTATTTTCATATGTAGCTACAATATATCCTCGTCCATTTTTTAAGATTTTGTAATAATCTATATCATCTACAAGTCCATTCTCCAAAAAATGTAAATCTTTAACAACTGTCCATCGTCGCTCGTCATCTGTTAAAGAAATTCCAGGGGATGTTATATGTGGTAATAAATAAAAATAATAAAATTCTTGTAATTTAAAAATATTGTGTCCCAAAAATGTTTGTCTCTATAAATTCTTTCTATACTTATCCCTTTCTGAGTAAAAATGACAAAATCGCACCAATGCCTATCTGTAATTTCAAGAAGACCTTGGATTTGATAATAATAATTATGCGTACTTTTCAATTTACCGGCCGTATCTAAGTAGTT
The DNA here is from genome assembly GCA_940337035.1 of Agriotes lineatus. Lineage (NCBI taxonomy): Eukaryota > Metazoa > Arthropoda > Insecta > Coleoptera > Elateridae > Agriotes > Agriotes lineatus. The sequence goes on from OW679203.1 coordinate 85,509,685, forward strand.
TGGATGTACTTCTAGAGGATTGAAATTTCGTATTGAAAATGGACACTTTATCTCCACCAGTCCGTCGTTATCTACTAAGCCATCCGGCGACGCTGCCAAAAAAGGATAAGTTTTGTGGATATGTAGTCCAGCTGCACTAACTTTATTTTTCTTCTGCTTTTCGTAACAGGATAGGGCCGACTGTTCATTTTCAATACCGAACATAATGGCCTTATTGTGCAATGTTTTTTTTACTAAGAAAACATTTTGCAAGATTTTCGAGAGAGGAAGTAGTTCGAGCTTTACATACGCTGCCGAAATTGGACGAAGTAAGTCTCTTACGACGCTCTTCCAGCCACTTGGAAGATGTTCTTTGCGATCTTGTGTTAATTTCCATGTCTGATTTTTGTTGCTCATTAAGAGTGATGGATTTCAAAAACTTACTGCATTTTTCAGATAAAATGTTTCCATTTGGTGGTAAATGAGAATGTACTACACTGCTCTGACATAACTTACAAGTAAAACTGATGTCTATAATTTCCTTGTTTTCAAACAGGGCACAATTTTGGTGCACCCACCCGTCACAAGAGTCGCATTGAACCCAAGATGTCTTTTTATCAAAAGTGCCGAAACCACAGTATGTACATTGTGTGAAATCTTCAAGCAGTAGAATTTCACTACGGTTAGAGTCTTCATTTGCAGGTAAAATAGGCTTTAACGCATTATGTTCCTGTCTCAGAAATCTTCCGAAAAGTGTGTATGAGTTTTTTTGGGTTTCTTTTTCCAAGTTTCTTCAGATGTTTTCTCATTATTATCAAATATAACGCTTGTTGGTCTTGTCAATCTGTTTTCTGTATTTTAAAACTTAATTCGCGACATAGTGATAAAATATGCTCCCGTACTATGCGAATAAATCTGGAACATTTTAAATTTTTCTGTCCATTTAATAAGTTAGATTTTCAAATACCCGAAGTAGTTTTCAACCGGAGCATTGCTTAATCTGTTAAGATTATACCTGCCAAACTGCAGCATACCCCGCTCCATAGTGGAAAATATGGCAAATATTTGTTCAGCATCAACTCAAGGAAGATCTTATTAAAGTATTTATTTTTAATATCTTTCTGAGTAGATATGGTAGACTTTAAAAAATGTTTAAAATGTATGTAGAAAGGACTGCTACTGTATAAGCTCTCTGATTTATCATTAAATAATTCACTATCTGATGATTTCAAACCGCTGTGTTCGATATTGTCTTCAAAATTTTGATAATCCTTCGAGCAAAATTTTATTAATTGCATGTGAGCTGCTTTTACCTGTTCGTTATAAAAATTTCCAGATAGCAAAATAACTAAGTTTTTAAACCATACATTTGCCTCTTCTAATGTACTAATCAGTATACCAGTAGCCATTAATTCTTTAAAAAGAAGTGTTTGACTCTCATTGGTCGAATACTGTTCAACGTCTTTAGAAACCATCTTCATAAAATGAGCGCAACAGAGATGGATTGTGACTAGAGATACAGGTTTCTGCATATCTTCTTTAATTATATTCATACATGTGTTTAGATATTCTAAAACTGTTCTTCGATTAAATGCTTTTGATATAGCGTGAATGTTGGCGAAACTAAAATCGGTTACTATAGATCCAATAACAGGCCAACTATTATTTCTTCACAAAATACTCTAAAATCATGAAGTATTTTAAATATAGATTTAGAATAATGTTGCGAAGAAATCATTTCAAATATGGGAATTAATCTATTTGTGGTATTTGTCTGAATCACAGCGGAATACAAATATATACGTTTTTTATCTTCGAGTGGATTTCGTACAACACCTCCCGTCGCATCAAAAATATGATTGGTAAAATATTGCCAATCTTTTGATCTTGGATAATCCTAAGCTGTTGAATGCTGAATAATTTCACATTAAATGGGACCGATACTTCCTGAATGTATTCTTTGTGCTCCAAGTGCATTTCTACCAAATCCAGCAAGTCGTTTTTATTTCTATCCATACTAGCAATAGCCTCTGATCGTATTTTTCTTACAGTGGCATCAGATTTAATATCCTGTAAATTACCTTGTTGTACCACACTTTCTTTCGCTTTCAAAATGGTAGTTTTTTTGTAATGCAAAGGTTTAAGCATTCATCAATTTTCTTTTTACTGCAACCCTTTCTATACCTTTTACAAATGATGTTAATTTCTGTTTATGACAGAAATTAAGAGACGTACTGTACACCGATACTTGCTTGTTCTTAATTACAATTTTAAATTTTTTACAGTTATGTTTATTATGGATGCATTCAGCATATATTACAATTGTAATCTTTTTTTTGTGATACTTCGTAAACTTAAAAACTAATTGACAGCTATTGTTTATATATTTTGAGATCCTATTTCTAAGATAATAAGAATAGTAACCCGGTACTAATTTATTATTTTTGAATATAATATTCCAAAATTTCCTTGATATTTGAAAAGATCCTTCAAATACAGTACAATTACCGTAATTTACTTATAGTTAGTAGATCTGGTTTCATTCTGAGAATTTTTCGGTAGTATAAGAGAACTATTAGAACTAGACAAATTAAGTATATATTCAGGAACATCTTGAATAGATCCAGTAACGTTAAAGTCGTTAGTAATGCTTATTTCCGGAGTTACATTATTATAGTTTGTAGAAATAATAGTTTCTTCTGAACGTGAACAGTGACTATCATGATGAACCGCTTGGTTAATAGATTCAACTTCCATAGTCTGATTATAATATAATTCATTATTGCTGACCTGTAGTGCATTGACCAAAGGTCTGCATATAGGAGATAAGATCCCAACATTAAGATCGGATAAAAGAAAATCAGATTGAACACTTTCTAAATCAAACGAATTCGTTTGGTTTTGGTCGTATTTCTTAAGCGATAAACGCTTAAGTTTATTTGTAGCGATATCACCAACATTTGAGGATATTTCCGTGCTAAAAAGATTCCTCTTGCAATTTTTCACAGCTGCGAAAGTTACATTTCTAGACTCAACAGGCGTTGATGTAGTAAAGTGATCAGCAGTGTTAGAGCAGGAAACATTTAATGCGGTTGTATTAACATTGTGTTCGCTTAAATCTAGATTGTGGTGACTATCATTGTTTAAAAAACTTAAATTAAAATTATTAGATGATCGAATGTGTTGGAAAAGTATGTACATATTTTTTCTGTTTTTCCAGGTGTTAACCTTTTGAAATTTTAAACATAAAACACTATAGATGGAGTTTTCTTTGTTAACTGTTTCAGTCATATCAACATTTTTAGCGTGTAGATTTTTAAGGGTTTCTACCAAGGCAAACTGATTTATTTTCAAGGAAGAGGGCAAAGACTTTCCTGCGAACTGCACTTGAAAATCTTTTGTTTGTACTAAGCGATAAACCATTATTGGAAACCGATATTTTGTTTTCGGTAAAGACGATACTATATTGATAAAAAATACATCACCAGGCTTAAGTTTAATAATATCATCGTAGCTATACAACGGAAATTGGTCTTTGATGAGAGATACAACTGCCTTAACCTGTTGCTGTTTTTTTGTAGATTTAAATACCATTATGGCTAATTGCAAGAGATTTTAAACATAAATAGTTAATTATTGCAAACAGTGCAATATCTTATAACTATGTAACTGCTAAGCCGTAAAGTAAGGTGAGGTGTAATAAAAAACTTCAACTTATATTAATAAAACTCTAAGAACTCGAATAATCAGAAGAAAGTAATCGGATGATGTAAATATTAACTATGCTAACATATATTTTTAAGCAGACATACAGCTTCTTATGCTAGGAGATAATTAAAAAAGCGTCAAAATTAACAGCAAACGGAGTAAAATAAAATATGAAATATCTTAAACCAATTAATGACTGTCCGATAACGAAATATGCATATAAAGCAGTGAACTAATAAAACGTAGACAAAATGCAAGCAAAAATTGTTAAATTTACAGCCTAACAACTATACAAAGCAAGAACAAAACTATAATAATTATTGAAACAAATCAATGCGAGGACGCGTAAATTATTCGCCACTTGGAAGATACCACTTCTCGTACACTCGAAAGACGTGTGATCCTACTATTCAGCAGGTGTATTACCTCCGTCAATTCTTATGCGTATGACGAACAACACAGAACAGTCTGCTCGAATCGTATTGTACAATGCCTGTGCCCGGTATATGGTTTTTTCAGTGCCAGCGAAGGAAGGGTATATCACTTTTCGAGTCATTACTGAATACCTTACGCAACCAAATCAGATGCTCTCGCACTGTTTAGCCAATTTAATATACTAAATGATGCTACACGCTTAGTGCTAATTACATCAAAAATATTTCAGTCGTATTTAGATTAAATACAGTTTGAATGTTAACCGGTGGATATTAGAGATTCTTACGGCTGGTCTTATAAGACCACTAATCTGAGGTTAACTTTAATTTGTTGTTAAAGTAAACAAATGCGCATCAAAACGTTAATGCTTATGACATTTTATTAATAAGTAAACAAATTTTGATGCGCCTTTGTTTAACAACGAATTATAGTTAAACTCAAATTAGTGGTCTTTATAAGACTGGCTGTTTGAATATTTTCACAATTGACTTAAGATTAATTCTGCAACTGCATTAAGCTCGTCCGCTTTGCATATATCATATTCAATTGTAGAATAACAAAACGTATTTAAGTATATGTGGTTTTCCCGATAGATACTAATCGGCACATAGTTAATTATAACAAACATAAGATGGACTAAAGAAATAATAAACTACCAACTTACAAAAGAAATTCAATGACGTCGGCTAGTTGTGCATTTTTATTTTACCATAACTGTCAAAAACTAATTAAAACTTGGACAGCTTCTATACAATTACTAAATAAATCATACAATTATCCCATTTATTTCGCCCACGGCAACGAAAATTTTTATTCGGTATATATAGGGTGTTTTTTGTACGATTAACTTGATAAGAGGCTTCCACGAATGGGGCCCCCAATTAATCCACTGCGAGTTCCGGTTCAATGGGATTGCCGGGAACTGCCACTTAATAACCCTAACTTGGGTTCAGTTAGTTGTTGGAGTGAAACAAGACTTAACAAACACGAGTATATTGAGTAACAACGATTACAAACGTCACTGATGGACCGATGGTTTTTTACAAAAGCTTCAACTGTTGTGACACGCTTGGATTGGCCACGCGAAAATAGCGAATTGCGCGTAACCGTAACACAAAACAACCTGGAAACGACTTTACCAGGGAGTTAGACCGAAACACAAACTAGCACAAAGCATAGCTGAACTTGCTTCCTCGAGGCTCTGAATCTAACTCACTCTGAATTTACAACGAGGCGAACTCGCCAATTCAAGGAGGGGCAAGCTCAAACACTATTGGCTGAGGCGATCCTGCGTAGCCAATCGGAGCGTCGCACGTAGGAATAAATACTTATTCTAAAAATCTTAATGCTAAGCTCTCTCAATGAGGCAATTGAAAGAAATCCATAAACCCATGATTCCCAAATATGCTAAGTCGGCTTAAGTTCTATTAGAAAATGTATCCATCCGCTTAAAAGCCATTAAGGGAAGCTTACAAATTCCTTTCCAACATTAACAGAGGCAAACAAATACGGCAAGATGCAAATTTGGCTTTACCACGACCTTTGAATGAGATAAAACAGTTATGACTTGAATTACATGATTAATTATAATCAAAAAGGTTTTGATGCACGCATCTGTGTGAATCAAACATAGGGTATGTTTTTAGCAACGTTTCGTTCGAGTTCTATGTGTAGTATCCGAGCTGCAAAATTCTAATTTTATTTAGGCGGGGGTGGTTTACCCGCTATTTGGAGTACGGCAACTAAAATCTGTTTGGGCCCTTTTATTTGGTATATATAGGGTATGTTTTTAGCAAAGTTTCGTTCGAGTTCTATGTGTAGTATCCGAGCTGCAAAATTCTAATTTTATTTAGGCGGGGGTGGTTTACCCGCTATTTGGAGTACGGCAACTAAAATCTGTTTGGGCCCTTTTATTCGGTATATATAGGGTATGTTTTTAGCAAAGTTTCGTTCGAGTTCTATGTGTAGTATCCGAGCAGCAAAATTCTAATTTTATTTAGGCGGGGGTGGTTTACCCGCTATTTGGAGTACGGCAACTAAAATCTGTTTGGGCCCTTTTATTCGGTATATATAGGGTATGTTTTTAGCAAAGTTTCGTTCGAGTTCTATGTGTAGTATCCGAGCAGCAAAATTCTAATTTTATTTAGGCGGGGGTGGTTTACCCGCTATTTGGAGTACGGCAACTAAAATCTGTTTGGGCCCTTTTATTCGGTATATATAGGGTATGTTTTTAGCAAAGTTTCGTTCGAGTTCTATGTGTAGTATCCGAGCAGCAAAATTCTAATTTTATTTAGGCGGGGGTGGTTTACCCGCTATTTGGAGTACGGCAACTAAAATCTGTTTGGGCCCTTTTATTCGGTATATATAGGGTATGTTTTTAGCAAAGTTTCGTTCGAGTTCTATGTGTAGTATCCGAGCAGCAAAATTCTAATTTTATTTAGGCGGGGGTGGTTTACCCGCTATTTGGAGTACGGCAACTAAAATCTGTTTGGGCCCTTTTATTTGATATATATAGGGTATGTTTTTAGCAAAGTTTCGTTCGAGTTCTATGTGTAGTATCCGAGCAGCAAAATTCTAATTTTATTTAGGCGGGGGTGGTTTACCCGCTATTTGGAGTACGGCAACTAAAATCTGTTTGGGCCCTTTTATTCGGTATATATAGGGTATGTTTTTAGCAAAGTTTCGTTCGAGTTCTATGTGTAGTATCCGAGCTGCAAAATTCTAATTTTATTTAGGCGGGGGTGGTTTACCCGCTATGTGGAGTACGGCAACTAAAATCTGTTTGGGCCCTTTTATTCGGTATATATAGGGTATGTATTTAGCAAAGTTTCGTTCGAGTTCTATGTGTAGTATCCGAGCAGCAAAATTCTAATTTTATTTAGGCGGGGGTGGTTTACCCGCTATGTGGAGTACGACAACTAAAATCTGTTTGGGCCCTTTTATTCGGTATATATAGGGTATGTTTTTAGCAAAGTTTCGTTCGAGTTCTATGTGTAGTATCCGAGCAGCAAAATTCTAATTTTATTTAGGCGGGGGTGGTTTACCCGTTATTTGGAGTACGGCAACTAAAATCTGTTTGGGCCCTTTTATTGGGTATATATAGGGTATGTTTTTAGCAAAGTTTCGTTCGAGTTCTATGTGTAGTATCCGAGCTGCAAAATTCTAATTTTATTTAGGCGGGGGTGGTTTACCCGCTATGTGGAGTACGGCAACTAAAATCTGTTTAGGCCCTTTTATTCGGGATATATAGGGTATGTTTTTAGCAAAGTTTCGTTCGAGTTCTATGTGTAGTATCCGAGCAGCAAAATTCTAATTTTATTTAGGCGGGGGTGGTTTACCCGCTATTTGGAGTACGGCAACTAAAATCTGTTTGGGCCCTTTTATTTGGTATATATAGGGTATGTTTTAGCAAAGTTTCGTTCGAGTTCTATGTGTAGTATCCGAGCTGCAAAATTCTAATTTTATTTAGGCGGGGGTGGTTTACCCGCTATGTGGAGTACGGCAACTAAAATCTGTTTGGGCCCTTTTATTTGGTATATATAGGGTATGTTTTTAGCAAAGTTTCGTTCGAGTTCTATGTGTAGTATCCGAGCAGCAAAATTCTAATTTTATTTAGGCGGGGGTGGTTTACCCGCTATTTGGAGTACGGCAACTAAAATCTGTTTGGGCCCTTTTATTCGGTATATATAGGGTATGTTTTTAGCAAAGTTTCGTTCGAGTTCTATGTGTAGTATCCGAGCTGCAAAATTCTAATTTTATTTTGGCGGGGGTGGTTTACCCGCTATGTGGAGTACGGCAACTAAAATCTGTTTGGGCCCTTTTATTTGGTATATATAGGGTATGTTTTTAGCAAAGTTTCGTTCGAGTTCTATGTGTAGTATCCGAGCAGCAAAATTCTAATTTTATTTAGGCGGGGGTGGTTTACCCGCTATTTGGAGTACGGCAACTAAAATCTGTTTGGGCCCTTTTATTTGGTATATATAGGGTATGTTTTTAGCAAAGTTTCGTTCGAGTTCTATGTGTAGTATCCGAGCAGCAAAATGCTAATTTTATTTAGGCGGGGGTAGTTTACCCGCTATGTGGAGTACGGCAATGAAATTCGGTTTGGGCCCATTTGTTCGGTATATAGAGGGCAGGTTTTTAGCAAAGTTTCTTTCGGGGTCTATGTGTAGCATGCGAGCTGAAAAATTATTATTTATTTTGCCCGATATGTGAAGTATCTTTTTATGCGCCGGGATTTCTCATGTGTAGCACCTAAAAAGCTTTATCGCAAATTCCTTATTGAGTTGAACGTGGTGTTAGTTTCTTTCTCTATAATTTTTTGTATATCTATGAGCTCTTCGGCAATGTTCGTCACTTTTGGCTGCTACCTTCTGGCTGCCATCTTCACACCGGTAAAGGTACATATCTCCGCATAAAAGAGCCACTTTTACTTGGTTAAAACCTCTCACGTAATAACGAAACAAAGGGCTGTGTCATTTCCGTAGGCAAAACTATTTTTCTCATGAACACCGTACTTGTCGAATTCACGACTTCATTTAAATTTCAAGAAACGTGACTTGCTATTGGGACAAAAAATACCGGGCAGCTTTCTCCGCCGATTCTGCTTTTTTGCATAACTCATTCTCACTCGAAGTGGCGGTTACGTAACCTCTTAAATCGTATTCGACGAACTTCTTCAAGATGTGTGCGTTATGAAACCTACTCGATCGAATATGAGCTATCCTCATGAAATTCAAATTTGATAGTGCACGATACGCGCACATTCACATTTTTCGATCGTTTTTATCAAGACTGACAAATATTCAAGCTGTTTCTAATGATCAACAGCATCTGTTTTCCATTGTTATTTGTTTCTTTTACTTTAAAATTTGTAACAACAATTTTTATTATCAATATTAATTAGCCAGTACTACCTCATTTTTATTCAAAAATTACTTTTGCATGAAAAAAATGCATTCAAAAATTGATATTCTCCGTTAGTGTCCCTGCAATTTTCAAATTGTTGATTATTTGTCTCTAAATTGAGTGACACTATTAATCCTTTCTCTATACATTTTTGATTTTACATAATACAATCTAAGTATCAAATTCGGAAATGAACGTAGTAGAAGATCTATGTCTGGCCCGTCCTAAACCACCGGTTGTGAAAATATCTGGAGAAATATTTTCGACTAATTTCATCACAATGCCATTCCGCTCCATCTTATTGAATCACTGCAGACATAAAGTAAAATTTACTGCACACTACAGTGAACCATCACCCGTAGGGTCAGCGACTTTACACTATGATAATATTGACATAATTTTACAACACGATTTCTCATTTATTATTTAATTTTTAATAAGCTATCAATTTTACTAATGGGGGAAGTGATGTCTTGTAATAATAATGGCATAAAAAATCAATGGTTTAATGCAGCTAATTCAATACTACATAATATTTAATTAAAAATATTTGTAGAATTAAATCAAGCCTATCTGTAAAACTGTTTAAAACTTTCCCGTAGTTACTTTGTATCTAAATTAAATAATAAAGAATAATGAAGATACCAGGACTTTAGTAGTTGGCTGTGGACTAAAATTCAATGTGTAAACGTTGAAGTGTTTCGCTCACATCTACAACTGTAACGCCCCGTAGTATTTTGGCATTCCTTTATCGAACTGCACCTAAGATTTTCGTTTCCAAATCTCTAAAATAAATAGGCACGTTCATATCTTTTTCTTTCCGAGCGTGCTGCGAGGGAGTTTCATTTATCAAATGCGCAAACTTGGCGTTAACAGCTGATACCGAATTTAGAACTCAAGCGTCCTTCTTCGCCAGCCTTGGTTGAAAGCAGCACATACGTGGTAATCGATCGTGACCCGCAAGGGATTTGTTTCACATGCTCCCCAGAGTAGTCCTTGCATGTTGGCGATGATCAATTGTTTTCTGTAAACAACCGCTTGATCTTTAGAATGAGCTCATCCGAATTACATATTAAGTTTCCATGCTAATTAATGTGATAATTAGGCCCCTTTATGCGGCATACGCATTATATAGCAAGTTATTCGCTAAGTCTTCGCTGCACCTGCATCATGCACGCTCCTGGGCCATGTGAGGTTCACAATTCCAGAGACCAGCTTTGGATCGTTGAGCACCGGCGTTAGTTCACAGCTGCATATACGCCTTTTTGGCTGTTTCGCACCTATAAAAAAAGTCATGTCAAAGCGTCCTAGAATATCGCAGTAAGTACACGCTAAATTTACTAAATTTAGTAAGTTTGTATTGACGACAAAGGCAGTTTTGCCAGCAATAGGTTATGCGTCGATCTAACAAAGGCCTTTGGTTATCAATCATGCACGGATCAAGTAATTTATTAGCTTATATCAGTCACATTTGCTTTTCAATTAGGGCTCTATCGAACTACAAGCTGAAATGCAATTATTTGAGTAGTTCGACCTTCATCGTCAGGAGATTCAATTCAATTTTATTAGCTTGCATGCCGGAGATCGGGCGTTCTTATATGAATTCGACCGGTGGAATATTTTGCATGACATTTCAGATGTCAATTTATCGTAATATTGAATATTAATTGTGACATTATGATGTCAGTCATACTTATTTATTATTTGCCGCTGTAGAGCGTCAGGTTCTTACCTGATATGTTCTGTTAATTGATATGTCTGGATGTTATGAGCCCCTTGTAATTTAATTGCTATTAATAATTGTGATACTTTTTGGTGATATTAAATTTTACTTACTGTTACCGATAGATCTCTTATTTATATATACTTACTACCCTTCATAGACCTGTTCTTTTTTTAGGTTTATGTTGTTAAGTTAGAAACATATATGATAGGTGGTTAATTGTTTTGGTAGCTAGAATTTTGTTTTGTTGTGAATAACGATTGGCGCCCGTTTGTATAAAGATTAATAAGTTCTTTGGTAGGCTTAAGAACTGCTACCTGATTCTTATTCACGCCATATTCTGTTGTGGGTTTGAGCTAGCTGGAGCTGTGCTACTCTCGTTTAAGGGTGGTATACAAACCAGCAGGCCTTATATGTCAATAAAAACAAAACCATTTGTTGCATACATTTTTTAAGTTTCCAATTATTGTAACTGAAGGATTGCGGTTAAAGCATATACATCATTTTTTTGTAAGTTTTTTGTTGTCCATTAGACATTATGAAGTGCCGCGGATTGTTTTTCGAATGCTTACAACTATAAAATAGCTTTATATATGACCAAAGTCGCTAAAAATTAAGATCATCTTTTGGCGACCACATTCCTTCATTATTCAGGCAGAAGCTTCTTCAACAGCTGGGGAATTATGAATTATAAAGTGCAAAAGATGTTATCGTCAAAAAACCCCGGAAAATATTAAAGGTTATATTCAGAAAAACGAAGTAGATCTAAACGATGCTTAAAATCCCAAAGATCGACAGCAAATTTTTTTTTCTGCAACGAAGTATACTGATTATGGTGAAAATGCAAATGCCGAAGATATGTAATACGGAATTTAAAACGAAAGCAGGAGCATTTGAAGATGCGTCAGGTTTAAAAGTCACTTTGTGAATTTTTCGTAGATAAGAAGTATCCCTTTTTAGCAAGCTTTTCCTGGGGGATTGCTAGGTAACGCTGCAGTTATTAAAATAAAATGTCCTTACAATTCACTCCTAAAGAGACTACTAAAAAAAGTATAATCAATTTTTTAACTATTGATGACAACGCACACCTAAAATTAAAAGACAAGGATAGCGACATGTCCCAAATTTAAGGTCAGCTGATAATTCTTAATAGAAACGCACGTTATTTTGTAGTATGGACACCGAGTGACTTATTTTATGAGGTAATAAATACAAATCAAACTGTTTGGAACGGTATAGTTCCGAAACTTTTTTATATAAAAGAGATATCATCAGAACTTATTCATCCTTGGAAAAATACGGCAAAAATTACTAGATGTATATATTGCTATGAACACATTTTAAGCCTCTATGATTATAATAGCAATTAATAGCATTTCAAGCATAGGAAATATTATTTTATAAAATGTTCCAGAAATGTGCTAGTTTAATTTTTGAAAATTGTAGAAAATAGCATTAACTTTGATAATAATTTATAAAACGGCATTAAAAATAGTGTTAGTCTTGATTTTAACAACAAAATTTAATCAGAGCAGGCTTGGAAATAATGTATAACAATGTCAGATTGAATAAAAACAAACAATTGGGGAATAGGAAGTCAAGCTGTGAAGTTGTGTTAATTTTGACCCCCAATAACTAATTATTAATACGTGAATAAATACCTTTTTCCCAATTCAGTGGGTTTGAAATTAATTCTATATCCTTTGGGTGGGCTGTAGTAAGTTAATAATTCGTAGCACCTCTGGGGAGGTTTATAAAAAGTGTTTAATTTGTGCATCGAGTGGTAGCTGGTTTTCCGAAATTGTGTACAAGGTTCAATTAGTGTAATTGGAGCCATGTGAGCGAGAGGTAGTCAGTGACCTTGCTGGGAATCAGCTGTAGCCCTAGGTGTGGGGCAACGGCTGAATTGAAGGCGGTTTCGGAGCGGTGTAGCTACAGGGGTCGTTTTGCAAGGCATCAACGGCTTATATCTGCAGGCCAACAAAGAAGGAGGGGCCTAGGCACCATGACACTTACTGGGCGCTTGAATTAAGCGCTAGTTTCTATTGAAAAAGCAACATAAAGGTCAGGAAAGTTTATGCTAAAGATAGAATTTAGTGATTTGCACGTGGCGTCAGTTTTTTGTGCATTTCCGGCAGACGCTTTATCTGAGTATTTTTTATTAGTGACGTGTACCTACTTACGATTATTGTTATCACCTAAGCAACGCTTTAATTACGTAATCACCGATAATTTGTCGAAGAATAACGAACGGAATGTATTTCCAATCATGTATATTAAATCAAGATAATACTTGCTAGGATGTAGAAACCCAATCCTTTGAGATGATAAAGTCATTTGTTTAAATAATAATATCAGTGCACATCATTCACTCAAATTTCCACAACAATATTTAAATAATAATTTTATTTTTTTATGCGCTTGTTTATTGTACAATATTTTTTTATTGTGTAGATAGTAATCTTATAAATAATAATTTTTCTTAATTGTGCATTGCGTATTAGTATTACTGTAATAAATATTATATTTCATAGGTAATCTAATAATAAATATTATATCCAAATTAGTGTTAATTATTTTGGTGTATGTTCGTGTTATTCAAAATAATTTTATAATTATCGCGTATGTCTATTTTTTACAGTTAAGTAAGTACCTATACTATGAGTTTTCAATGAAATCATCTTACATTTTGACATTTACATAAGTATTCGACGAAAGTCTACCGATGGTAATTTTGACGCAAAGGTAGAAATTTGCTTTACCGTAAGAACTTGAAAAATGTTTTTTCCGTAGGTTATTGCCTCGACACATGGTATACCAGAAAATTATAAATATATTTAGTATCATATTATTTGTTTATTCTACAAAAAAAAATGTTTAGCTTTAAAGTATATTTAATAACCAACATTTAATTCTTTAAATAATAGTGTGGTAACGTTAAAAATAGTAGTTTTATCATATTAACATTGAGAATATAAATCATACTATGATATGTTCACACCTTATTTTCAGTAGGGGCCGCTGTGATTCGCGGCTTGTAAGATTGGCTGAAATGATTGTTATCGTGTAAAAACCTAATATAACCTCAAAATGACAAACTGTCATAATGAATAATGAAACAGTGTTCTCAAGTGGTCTAGTTATTTTAATAGGACTTCTTGAAAGTTTAAGTTACTTCTTGTTTCAGCTGTCATTTGGTAATTAATAGCAAATTGCCAAAAACAATTCATTGCAAAACGAACCTTCATGTAAAACGAACATTGGTCACGATTCAGAAAAATAGTCCCAAACTACCGGTCGTCGCAGTAGTATGGACAGTCGCTTTAATTTTTAAGGTAATGATTTTCATATTTAGACAAACCTCCAATATTACTATCTATCTATAGTTGCAGATCTCTGAACGTATAGTGTGGGCTATTTCAAAATTATCAGTGTAAGAAAGTTTATAAAAATCATCTGGCAGGTGTCTTAAAGACAAGAAACAACAAAATTATGGGTTTGTGAATAGTTGCAACTAGAAATTTGGCAATACAATTAAAAAAACTGTAAAGGGCTTTACCAGAACTTCCCTCGTCGACATTATGACACTAAATACTTTTAAAAATCAAATTAAGTTAGGAGTAAAAATATCTTCACGTTTCTAATAAATTAAATAAATGTTCAAATAAAAACGTTAGCGGTGGTCGAATTCGAACGGCAGGCGGACCGGGTGTGCAGCCCCAACGTTTTGTGGGATATTGTAAGGAACTGGAAAATTTCTCCCCGCGCCACGGAGCACCGACCTTTCGAATTTCTGCGTCGCAGCTATATTTAGTAACGCGCTAATTTGTGCCTCCTTTTTGTATCGTAAAACATTTATTCTGTATCTATTGGCTCCCATTTTTGGTAGTAATAAAGCCTGCACTATATACAAATTATTACTTGTACCTATTACTAAGTTAAATAAAAAATTAAAAATGTTTTATGTTTTTAAAGTTCTCACCCTGTATATGTTTGTGTGAAATTTTCACTATTTTATGCCAGGTATATATATAATGTGTATGCAAAATATCATCTTCTTCCGACAAATAGTTTTTTAGTTATACCGCTAACAGACAGACTGACAGACAGACAGACAGACAGACATACAGACTGATGGAATTGAGAAAACTTGTTTTTCGTCATCTAGGGAGCCTGAAACGTGATGATCTGAAGAAATTTCGGAAGGTGATTTTTTTGTGATTACAATACTTCCTTCGTCTTTCAGACGAGGGAAGTAAAAATGAATACTTTACCTTGAATAATCTACTGGCATACGCTAAGGAACATTTGGAATATAAGGGTGGGTGTACAAAAGTATACAAAATTTTAAGATCAATGGGCTACAAATACAAACACGTAAATGGACGTAAAATTTTATGTGCGCAATCACATGTAGTTGAAGCCAAAATATTTTAAAGACATTTATACAACTTCAAAATTCAGAAGATTGACGTTCATGTACCTCGACGAGATATGGATATATCATAATGGCAGTAGTGTAAGTAACCCAAAATGCAGGGTCTGGTTTTGGATTTTTAGAAGGATCTGACTTGTTACTGGACGCAACGAACACCGACCGCGATTACTATAAAACTATTAATGGCGAAATTTTCAAAAATCGGTTGATCAGCTAGTTCCTGTTTTAGTCAAATTACCGGAAACTTGTATAGTGGTTATGGATAATGCATCGTATCAATCAATGCTGATAGACAAACTTCCCACATTTTTTTTCTAAAGTAGGTGAAATGCGGGAATTGTTGATTAATCATGACGTAAAAATTAAGGACAAAATTTACGAAAAAGAAACTTTGGAATTTAATTAAACCTTTTCGAAATAACTTAAAAACAGTAAGTAATTGACGAAATATTGAAAGAGCATGGCATGAAGTACTTAGACTGTTTCATATCATTGCCAATATAACCAAATTGAAATGATATGGGGACACTTAATTCTTACTACAACAAGCACATAAATTCTTGACCTTCATCTAAGGATAAAGTAAAAACCTATGGCGTGAAGTTGTTTTGGAGTGTACTCCTGACATGTGGCAAAATTACTGTAAACATTGTGAAGAACTGATTTCGGCTGACAGGACTAAATATATGGGAGATATTCTACCACTTATTATTTCATTGGGAGAATCCGACACAGAGTCAGAAGGTAATGACAATGAAAATTCAGATCCTTACAGTAATTAAATGGAGCCGTATAATATACACATTTGGTTTCAAAATTATAATTTCAAATGACTTTTCAAAGCATTAGAATCAAAATTATTGCATTATTTTTTTTAGTTTTACCTAACCCCACACACATTTAAAATATTTCCACAACATTAATAACTTACCTGAACGTAAGATCAGTAAAGAAAAGTACTTAGAAAAAGAGACAAATTGAAAGAGCCACTATATAGATAATAGAGAATTTATACAAAAGTATGTACAACAGAGGTCCTAGTACTGTTAGAAGAGGATTACTTATTTGAAATATTTATCGAAAATTTCTCTGCAGAAAACGAAACAAAACTACTACTTACACAACATCTGAAATGCTTAAAGCATTGCCTCATACTTCGCTGAATTATGTCAATAGGACTATTACTATAGTAAGAGGTTCCCAATGAAGACATACCAACAGATGTACCAAGAAAATGTGTTGGATTGGACTGGGGAAATTCAACGTTAAACGTCGGGGTTTGCAGATTTAATCAGACTATGATAATTATTTATTATACTAGCCCTTGAACACATTTGTGATTTAAGTGACCATGCATAATATGAAAAAAAAATCAAAACGATATTCTACAAATGAAGACCAATTATAAAGGAGACTTTAAATTCCTGCTTTATTTTGACTATAATGTTACTGACCTGGTTAATATTAACGTGTAACCTTTTGTTAAGTGTTATTTCAATTTTATATCAATCTTGCTAAGTGCATTTAATAATGGTCATAATTTTTAAATGTTAACAACCACCAAACTAAGGAGACAAAAGTTACCAAAATTATATTTGAATATACCGTGTAAAAATGGAAAACTACATTTGTAAATAGTCTTACAAATATTTAACCTAAAATTCTTTCTAACCTAAAAGTAATTGTACATGCCAAGTTCCATTTAAACAGCTATTGAATATTTTCCATGGCCAAACCTACTGAAAATACGGTGTGAACTATTTAGTATTTGCAAAAAATCAATTAATGAAACACATATTACAGCGGATACGTCGTCGTCCAAACTCTATCTCCCTTACTGTAGTGTAAATTGGATGAAATTAAAGTCTATTGAAAAGTTTTATACTTCTTTATTTATTTTAACTTAAAACCTATAAGCATAATTTAAAAAAAACATAGTTACCTAAATATTACTAGACAGAAAGATTAGATCCGACTTCCCTTCCGCAGTGAGTGAACCTACCTGTCACGACGTGTTGTCTATATTCTTCCCTCACTGAAAAAAATATCGTTCGTGATATCAATAAGCGGCGTTTGTTAGGGATCATTTAATTGATATAACGTACAATTCGTTAATATAACGAAATAAAAATGCTCCCTACTTCATTAACTAATAATCGCATTCATCGAAAAAACAAATATTCATTCATTGCAAAATTAAGTACCACTGATCATAATTTAATGTAATTATTTATTCGTTAGATTAAAATTGTTGTATATTTAACGAACATTTTTATTAGTACCAACGTTATATTAATAAACGCATTCATTAAATACAGCAAAAAGTCTCAATAATTTACATCATTTCAAGGTTCTATGTCATCCACTAATTCGTATTCTTATAATCAAGTTATAACTTAGTTTAACTAAGTTGATTTATAATATCAATGTTGAAGTTCATTAGGTGATGAATGGCGTTATTGTCTCAATGAAAATGTTTATTGAGGCAACACACTCGGTTATTAAGCAAATGTGCATTTTTAAGTTTCGACGTCTATTACATATTGTATTTCAGAATCAGTTTGTACTTCTGAAGCTAACAACGGCGACGTACACTCAACGTTTTAAGTTTTCTAATTTTTTATAAGTGATTGTATGCACTTGTGCAAGTGTTCTTACTAGATCAAGGTAAGTGTCTACACCTATTATATAGTATTCAATACATATGCGCCGATTGTGGTTTCTGAAAACTGCAATTAATTTTTGTAGGGCGACAATAGGGTCAATTTTGTCAACTTTTTTTTTCGCTTACGTTTATAAAGCCGGCGTAGGCGTTGTTTAGATTTGAAAAAACAATAAGTATTTTTCTTTCAAACATATAATAAAAAATAAAGTTTACAAATTGATGTTTATGTCTACTTGCAGAAACGCATAATGTTTGTTTCTTCTTGTTGACAATAATGTCAAAGATAAAAATATTCGAGGCCTACTGGATGAACTTAGAGGGGAAAGACTAAATGAGAGTTGGTTTTTGTGTAACTTTCAAAAGAAATGTTTACTTATATGCAGTATTGTCTTACAGATAGTCGAGATGCTGTCAAAATGTAGACTCTGCTGGGTATTTGGTGCAGACCCAGAAAACAGTGTGGAAAGATCCGACAACAGCAAAGAAAAACATGGCTAAATACACTATTCAAGATTCTCAAGAATCATTTGTATTCCTAGGTAAATGTGCTCAGAAAATTGAAGACCACGTTCGTCACCTAAAGACAATCAAGAACAATATTCAACCGCTGATTCTGTGTGTGGGTGAAAATATTGTAACGACCTTGGGATCAGGCCATTGCAAACATATGACTCAGCGTCCCGATCATTCGAGAACGACCTAGGGCGGGGGCAGTGTCACGACCTTGAGTCGGTTCACGTGTTGACGGATGAGTCACACCCTTCGAGAAACTACCTTGGTGACTCATACGCGAGAACACGTTAGCGTTGCGGGAAGGATCGAGCAAAGTCTCGATGCTTCCGGAATGACCCACCCGGCGAATATACCGGGTGTCCGTTCTCAAAGTCGAACATAGGCGATTAACATTGTATTGAACGTTTTTGCCGATTCCTGCTCGCCAATTCAACTTACAGGGAAGGTAATGGTATCAATAGAAAGAGAAAATTATTACGCATCAAATGATACCAATAATAATATTCAAGATGCGATTTTTATTTTAAAATACTGATTTAAAAACTTGGAAATTTTTAAATATGCCGTGCCTTGCTTTTCTAGTTCGATAGCATTTGTCAAAAAAATTGGTAATTAGTTGGCGTAAATCAGGTATTTTCTGTCAGCGTCAGTCAAAATTATCTACAGAAGAATGAATTATTCCAATGAAGAACGAGTTTTTATGGTGAAAACCTTTTACAGTGGCGTTAGTTTGCGGAGAACTAGAGATTTGTTTTCCGTTCAATTTAATAACAGACCTATACCTTCTGTAAGTACAATTCGGAAATATGTACAAACATTTGAAAGATGTGCAAATATTTCTGTAGAATCAGAAGCTAGAGGTGGTAAGTAATAATATGATTTAATGTTAAACCAAAACATTCAAAAATAATAATTATATCCCAGGAAATCGACAAACAGTTGACCGCACAGAAGAGCGTGTTTTGGCCATGGTAAATATGGACCCAACATGCAGTGTAAGAAATATTTCTGTTGAGGTAGGGCTATGCAAATCGCGGATATGAGATATACTCAGGAAGCACAAATTTCATCCCTATAAGACACAATGCCATCAAGAGATTTTTGCTGTTGACGAAGAAAGTAGGGGCCAATTCTGTTATGAAATGCAAGAGCGTGCTAACAATGATCGTCGCTTTCTGTCGTCAATCTGCTTCACAGACGAATGTACTTTTACATTAAATAACGAACCAAATGTTCAAAATACACGATATTGGGCTAAAGAAAATCCTAGGATTAATATCTCTACCAGAACTCAGTATCCTCAAAAAATTAATATCTGGGGTGGTATTTTTAATAACAATATCATCGGTCCGTTTGAAATTGAAAGAAATTTAGATTCAGCACTGTATTTAGACTTATTGGTCACTAAGGTAGGACCTGCATTGGAAGAAGTTGCACGAGAAAATCAGGAGATCTGGTTCCAACAAGATGGCTGTCCCGCGCATTTTGGCTTAGATGTTAGAAATTTTTTAAATGATTCTATTCCAAATCGTTGGATTGGTAGAGGCGGTGCTATAAATTGGCCAGCAAGATCTCCTGATTTGGCACCTTGTGACTTTTTCCTGTGGGGCCACCTGAAGCAAAATTTATAAAAGACGCCACCCAGATATTAATTCTTTGAGAGAAGCAATACTTGCTGAGTGCGCGTTAATTACTGAGAGGCAGTTGGCTAATGTAAGAAATGCCTTTTACAACAGATTGGGGTATTGCTTACATCAAAACGGGGGTCTATTTGAATATTTATTATAACTTATCTTTATTTATTGTTGTTTATTTTTCATAGCTTATAATAAAAACTGTTATTACTTTAATATTTATTCATGTAGCACAGAACTTATGGTAAAATACCTGCAAATCCAATGCACTAATATTAATTGCCTATTCGAACATAGTCGAACATATGCAATTAACATTAGTGCATTCACTCGTTCTTCATTGAAATAATTCATTTTTCTGTAGATAATTTTGACTGACGCTGACAGAATACCTGATTTAGCCAACTAATTACCAATTTTTTTGACAAATGCTATCGAACCTGAAAAACAAGGCATGGCATATTTAAAAATTCTCAAGTTTTAAATTAGTATTTTAAAATAAAAATCGCATCTTGAATATTATTATTGATATCATTTGATGCGTAATAATTTTCTCTTTCTATTGATACCATTACCTTCCCTGTAAGTTAAATTGGCGAGCAGGAATCGGCAAAAACGTTCAATACAATGTTAATCGCCTATGTTCGACTTTGAGAACGGACACCCGGTATAAGCCAGCACAGCGGGAAGGCGGGCAGTCCGAATTCAGCTTTGAAGTATGCGGAAGCTGCCATATAAATAACGCGTGTGTGTAAATAAATCTAGCCATATAAATCCTTAATGTTTAAGTCGCGTGAAAATAAATGAAGTGTATTTGTTGTTAGAAATAGTTCCTGATTAGTTATAAATAATTTGTGTTCCGCCTTAATAATCTTGTGTTTTGTAAATAGTAAAGATAAATTGCTGTAAATAAATACTTAAAACAAGAAGCGGCGTAAGATTTTTAACAGCCCGAGAACGTAAAACGTAACAATATTATAAAAATAAAGGAACTCTACATATATTTTGATGACATAAAATACTCATTTAGCAACTTCTTAAGAGCTGTAGACAGATGCTACAATATAATGTATGTATTTAATTTAGATTTTTCTTCTGAACGTTTTGGATGTTTCTTGATACCTTTTTTTTCGATATGAAAAACAGAAGTACATATTTTGTCAGATGCTTTGTTGACATGTAATTAAATTTTAATTAAAAAGTCAGTGTTAATGATGTATAAGTTTAAAAACCCACATTTTCTTTATATATTTATATCTCATGATATGAACAAAATACAACAAAAACCCCACAAATCGTAAAAAAATCAGCACTTTCTTTCTATTTGGTCATGAAAGCAATTGTTATTTTTTTAATTGCCTTGTAAGCAAAATTACAGCGAAATTATCGTTTCAGCCTAGCTTTTCTTTCATGTACTCAAAGGGAATTCTTATTTTCTTTCGAAAAATCAAAATGTACATAAATACATACACACTACGATATTTTTTAAATAACGAAAATCATGTGAGATATGATAGATCATAACTAATTATTATTTTTATGATATACTTAATTAATAATTTCTCAGTCATATTATCTGCTTTAGTAAAACATGTAATGTAATAGTAATAATTATGAAATAACAACTATGATCTACAGTGTATTTTTGATTTTTCAAAAAAACTTTTTACGTCAATAATTTGTGCTTGTCTAAAAACCTATTTAGCCTTTATCATATATACCGAGTGATTTTTACTTGTTTAGAAAATGGAGTTTTTCGAAATTGTGAAAACCGAAAAAGTGCTATTTTTCGGAAATTAAGTAATATTTCAATGAGATTTGTTTAGAGTGTGTTATTTTTAGCTATCTAAACAATCTCAAGGCCAGAAAACCCCTATTTTTTTTAACTTTAGCTAAAAATGAATTTTTCAATTTTTTCAATATTTTTCAAAATTTCACATACAAAGACTTAATATTAAAGTTCAAATTTTTTTATGTGACCACTTTAAAGAATTATAATTTGTGAATATAATATAAAATGTTAATTACATCTTTAGATTTTTTATTATTTACCGAAAAGTAATATGTTTGCATAATTTTTACGTTTTCTATGCAAGGCACTTTTTAGAAGAAATATTTTTCAATTCTAATTAATATCGATTTAAATGACTTCAAGAAACTCCTAATCTAGCCCTGTTAATGAATTACTGTTATAAAAACCCTGTAAATGTTCTTTTACAGTTGTCTAAATGAGGAAATTGTTTAGAACATGTAATTGCAAATGTTGCAAATTGAGAAATTTATTAAAAAAGGTGTGAACCTAAGAACATTGCAAAACAATATTATTGGTTGAACAACTTCTATTGAAGGTAGGTAATTATAAATAAGACGATAAATACCGCATTTTATTTTATTTTTATGCTTAATTGCTTGAGATATTAATTGATGTACTTTTTTTACTATTGAGCGTTTTACGACTTCAAGTTTTTCTTTTAAAGAAGGTCATTTTTGGTTCACCCCATTTTTAATGAACCACTCTGTATCTTATGTAATTAGCTAAAAGTCACATCTCCTGGCTACACACAGTGGCGGTGATATGCATAAGCGGGAATAAGCGTTGCTTAGGGGCCCGGGCCCTTAGAAGGCCCTTTGGGGGGCCCGGTAAGTTCTGTATTAGCTTATTAAATATCTCGATATCTTCTACTTAATGTGGGTATACATTGATAGCACTGCAACCTGAGTTCCCACTCTCAGTTATCAGTCATCAGTGATCAGACTCAATTTGAGAGCTTTGAAAAACTAACAAACATTTTTGAATTTCTAGAACCGAAAAACGTTTTAAGAATGCAAGAAGCTGAACAGGTCCCATGTGATTTGCTTCAGAAAAAGTATTCTGATGTCCTCAATAATAATCTCGCCATTTAGTTTGTGAACGCTATTTCCGTACTAAAAAAGGATTTATATGATAACATGAGTGTTCCATATTTGACAAGTTTGTTCCTACGGAAATATAGTGTTCTCGAAAGCAATTTTGGCGACATTATTACTGCATTGGTTTTATCCTTGACTCTACCCGTAACATTAGCTACAATAGAAATATCATTTAGCAAGTTGAAAATAATAAAAAAATATTTCAGAAATTCTATGAGCCAAGATAGGCTACATGACCTTTCGGTTTTGTCAATTGAGCAAAAAACATCGTCTACGATGATCATAAAAATCTTGTGGAACAATTTGCTGTCAATAAAGCCAGAAAGATACATTTTTTATTTCTGATCAATTTATTTATACTGCGTTTTACAGAAATTAATGATGCAAACAGATACTAAGTATTTGTTGCCTATTTTGACGTGGGTTCTGATGATTTTATCTGAATATTATTTTATTTTACAAGTGTCACCTAAGTAGATATTTATCCATCATCCAACTTGAAGATTTTATTTAGTTTTATATTTTTAATTGATATTTTGTTAGATGTGTTAGTTATAAAATGTGTTAAATGTCAGGCATTTACTACTTTATTTCTATTGGTTATAACAGGATGTTATTTTATCTTTTGTTAAACGTTTACTTTGTATACTATAATTAATTATAAATATACAATTCATTAAGTTAACAGGCGTCGTCCTTTGCGCAATGGCGCGAGGGCGGGTCTTTAGTTAAGCAATGGCGGGCTAGCGCGACCTTCCTGCTAGCTCAGTCGGTAACTGGCGGTTAATCGAGACGTAAGAAAAAAATACACAAATGGTATCTGAGATATGGTGATCAATAATCAGATTTTATTCATAACAGAATTCTCAATCTACAAAATATATACAAGTGACTTAAGCTAAAAGCGGGGTCCTGGTGCACTCGCGTGGGGGGGGGGGGAGACTGAAGATTACTAAGGTCGGCGTCTACTTAGGGCACGACACTGCACTATGGCCGGCGTCCGGTGGTGCTGCGTGGTGGGGGGGGGGTAGGTAGTTTTTTTTAAGTGTATGCTCTAGTTCGCACAATGGCATGCGGGTTAGAGAATTGTTGTTGAGCAGCGGACGCTGAATGATTTCTCCCTGAAATCTACCCCAGTTTATAAAGGAATCTGTCCCCATTTCTCACCGCGGTGATGGTTTTGTGTTGCTTTATTTTGGTTTTTGGCTAATTGTTGGCCTAGTGTTTTGGCGCATTTGATTAGCGGGCTAATTCTTCGCGCAATCGCTTCCTCTTTGAAAGGCGCATTTTTTGATATGCGACTCACCCTAATTGCGTTTCTAATTGCCCGCGCGAGCCCTTATCTGCCTTTATATTAGAAACGGCCGTGGCTTAAATTAAGCCGCGCTCGGAGGTCCCATGTGCGCGGATCAAATAGTTTCCTGCATCTTGTTGCATATTATTTTAGGCATTTTTTGATATGCGATAAGCTTAAGTTGGATGTCTGCTTCTGCGGCCCTTAATTTCTTTGCTGCCTTTAAAATTACATACGTAAACGCGCTGCTCAGGGCCTTCGCTGGGCGTGAGGATTCTTTGCCCGGGGCGCGTGTTTCCCAAAAATAAAAGAGAAAAATAATTCCTTGATTTGTGTTGTTATCTAACTTCCTTATTTAATTGTGCTCTATATGCAGTCGTTTGTTAATAGCTTCATTAAGTTTAATTTTGAACGCCCTGTAGCAAAGGCGCCGTTATGTCCGAGCTGCAGTGCACATTTCGCCGAATTTGGTGCAATGTGGCCGCCGCTTGTCATTCCTCTCGGGTACCGATCCTTTGTACTGGGTTTCGTAATTTATTAGTTTGTGGCAGTTACTTGCCATTCTGCAGAATTCCTATGAGTTCCTTCTATAAAGTTTATGATGTTTTCTGATAGTTTGGGCGCGGGCATCGAGTTCGGGTGCAGGACAGATACGAATTTTAGCGTGGGAAGGCCTCTGCATAATTAACTATCCATTGCGCTAATTGCATCTGCCTGATTCATATCAAAGTATATAAATCTTTTTACAAGGGGGGGGGGGATTTTTATATTTGCTTAGGGGCCCAAGATGGTCTTGCACCGCCACTGGCTACACACTGGTATTTTTCTTTTAAAAACCTCCTGTGAGATAGCTGATATTTTTGGCTTCAAGGAGTTACTGCAACTTTAAACAGTTCTGTGTAGAATTAGAAGTACAAAATTTCGAATATGCGGTGACTATTGAAGGAAGCAATAGGAAAAGCATATTAGTTATTATATTTTTCTTGAAATTGTGTTTTGTAGTAGAGATAAAAAGCATGAACAGGCAAAATATAGGCCCTTTTTGTCTCTATTAAATGAACAATTTGTTTATATAAACAAACAAAAGTTTGACATAGGTTCGAAAGAGTGAACAGCAACATATTCGATTCAGTGAACAGCATGAATTATGTATAAACTAGTTTTCTGGATTCGCAAGTGCGATTAGCAATGGAATCTCTGCTTGATATTTGGATATATTTCTCACGTACTGCACGCACACCAAAAATTGCATATACTCGTATGTTACTTGTTTAGAGGTTTTAATGTGATGATTTCTTGGGGGGAACAAAACAGTAAATTCTGAAGATCTACTAACGTTGCGAAGAATACCCGAAATTGCGGTTCAAAAAAGCTGATAAAGATTAAAGATTTAGACAAAATTAACTACCTACTTTATCAAACAAAATTAATTGGTTTTTATATTTATACAGGGTGTCCCAATAAGAATGGGACACCGATTAGTCATAGATTCCTTACGTTATAATAAATCGATTAAACCTAATATACCTTAGTACAAAGTCCCTTCAGTAAGCAGCCAAATTTATTACATTTGCTACACACGGGAATTTATTTGCACGTAAAAACAAAAATTATAAATACTTCACAGCAGGGTGGAACAGGAATCGTCTAGTCGTGTAGCAAACGTTTGCCAAGCTAGGTCCTGAGCAGGATGGGGTGGGTTGTCCGGAAGCGCCACTGGTTTGAGACGGTCCAAACCAGAAAACCTACAGATGGCCGTGTAAATTCCTAAACCACTAGCTGTTTCACAAAAAAAAATAATAAAAGTCAGCAAAACACCAAGACTCGGAATAACCTAGTTATTTATTTCAGTTTGTACACCTTCGAAATTCTGTGTCATACTTGGAAAAAGGCAACACAATTCTGTGATAATAGTATGTAAATGGAATAGTTTGTAAATGTAATTTTAGTGGTATGTAATGTACAAGATTTTATATTAATAAAGTCTAAAATGTGACTACGATAATCGCAATTCGTTCGAGTACCCGTGTATCAACTACGATAGTGACTTAAATATAATTAAAAACAGCGATACCGGAATGCGGGAGATTAGTAAGTTCTATATCGCTTGATTAATTAGGTAAATACTCTATCTAGTCGCGAACCTCTTCGAATTGGTACCATTTCGCCTAGGGGAGTGCTAATACACATAACATGGTGTATTTACGGTGCTCATATTATGTTAAATGTTAAATTGATGCTCCCAGAGACCCTCGCCAATAATGGTTTAAATTTTGAACATTGACAAGTATCTGACGCTCGAATGCGACCAAAGCAGTACTACCAAACTTAAAGATATTAAATGCATAAAATGACATTATCCTATTACACCAAAGTAATTGCACGTGATGTACAACGAAGCTATACAATATTTTGCATGTAAAACGACATGAATTTCGCTAGCATATACCTAGGTAAGTACAATACATAAAGTAAAGATCATTGTGCCATAACGAACGATATTTTCAGTTCAATAAACACCAAAAGGTAGATAACACTAGGTGTTGTAGATACCTGGATCGTGCACAGAAGGATCGCTACATCAACAGCTATGGGGGATAGCTATTAAGATGTCCACCAGCTTGAGTAACCTCCAAAGAGTCAGGGCTTCATCTAACTTTGCAGGTGAGAAACGCAGTCGAGTGCAGTCACCATGGGGAAAAGCCTTGCATGCGAACTATCACATGTGCTGAGGGGCTCGGATTGGAACGGAATTGTTGCTCTAGGTGCCTTAGCCAAGCAACACCAATGCCACAGGCATAATGGATCCCGAAAAATCGGAGAACGATACAGCAAACTAGGACGAGGAGGCCTAAATACGAGACGTTATCGAAAAATGTTCTACGGCAACCATAAATCAACATACCAGAGTTGTAATGTGGCCTCGAGTAAGTAAATTGCAGAAATATATATTTATCCCAATACAATCGGATTCATTTTAGCAATATAACACCCATTTCCTATTTCTGGATGGCAGATTCCTCAAAGAAACATGGAAACTATGTAATCCACTTAAGTGAAGATTTCCAAAGATCACATGCAGCTCCAAAAAGGAAAACTTAAAAATGGTCGCCGGAAATCGTACTATCAAAACAATTTTCAAAATTGTTACTCAAAATTCCCTAAACAAGGATTTTTCAAAAGTCCCAAAAATTGCAAAAATGAGTATGCAACCAAAGCTACACCTAACGTATGCAGGTGAATCTAACTATGTGAATGCATTTAAGCTAAGAAATTATCCAAACAATCCTTAACTGTATCTAAATGTAAAATTACACGTAACAAATTCCTGATTTGGAACCCTGCAATATATCGTCGATGAAATAAGCACCACCGTGTTCTTGCGATGCAGGGCGATCGTCTTCGCGGTGCAAAAGCATTTGACTGACAAAAGACATCGTTTTCTGGAGGAACATATCGGAAAATATTTAATAGTGCATTGTCATTCCAATTTTAGTCTATAAAATAGAAAGTAACCGAGTCTATTTAAGTACCGATTTTTGATATTTTTAGAACCTTTTTGCCAACTTTTTAAAATTTTTGTTAGTGCCATTCAATCCTAGCTCTAGTTATTTGTTATCGATGTTATCGTTCTGAGCGGTTCAGGAAACAGGAACTAATACAAATGTCACCGCGGAAAAGTTTAGAAACAGAATCGACCTTATAATTTAGAAAATTTAATTAGTGTCATTGTCAATCAATGGTATTTTTCAATTTCAAAATAAACTACCAATCGAACGATTACAATTTTAGTAACAATATTTCGGGGAGCTTTATTTCAGCGAAAATCGTACGACACTCATTAATGACCAATAGAAAAATTAGTTCACGAGCCGTAACCAAGACAACAACAAAATTTCTTGGAATTTTTTTTTTTTTTTTATTAAGAAATTTTGCTTGTGCCTTAACTACTAGGTCTTATGGCACTACATTTTACAGTGGATGTTAAATGTAATTAAAAACTTGTATTTCTTTAAGGTAACTAATTAAGTCTAGTATCTTAAGTAATGCTTCTTGAAGTGATGTTCCAATAGCGTATTTGGACCGGGCTGCTGTAAATTTAGGGCACTCACACAGTATATGTTTCACTGTAATGCTCACTTCACATGTGTCACAGGTGGGTTGAGTGGTTCGTTGAAGCAGGTAATCGTGTGTGACTTTTGTATGGCCGATTTTGAGGCGATTTATCACGGTCTCTTCTTTTCTGTTGAGATTCGTATTTTCTATCCATTTGAGGGGGAGTGGTAGTTTGAAGTATGCCTTTGTTTCTGCTATGTCTGTCCATTCTTTATGCCACTCAGTGATTATTCGTTGTTTTGCGTGGGTTTTTATGTCTACTTTTGTGGCAAGTTCTGAACTGTAGGTGTCCATTTGGGTGGCTTCTTTTGCATATTTGTCTGCTGTTTCGTTTCCATATATATCCATGTGTGATGGGATCCATAGATATTGTACGTGTTTGTTCTCTGATTCTATGTGGTGTGTTATGTTCTGAATTTCTTTAATGTACTCATTTGGTGAATACATATTTTGTAAGCTTTGAAGGGCGCTAAGAGAATCTGTAATGATGGTGAACTTATTCGCCTTACAGCTCAGGATGTGTACCAGGGCTTCTTTTATTGCGTACAATTCTGCACTGTAGACGGTTGCCATATCGTGTATTCTGAATTTCTTATTCACTTGGTCGCATAAGAATGCACATCCGACGGAGTTGTTAAGTTTGGAGCCATCGGTAAATATTTCTTTGGTTTTAGTGCGCGAGAGTATTTCAAGGAAATGGGTTTTGAATATGCTGGAACAGGTAGTAGTTTTGCAGAATCTTGTCAGTTCGAAGTTGATTTTTGGAGGATTGATGGTCCAGGGAAGAGGACGTTTAGATACTGGGGTAATTGATAGCTTTATCTGGTATTCAAAGAGCAGCTGACGGGCTCGAATGTTAAAGGGAGGTGATATTCTTTGGGATCGGGAGTAAAGATTTTGTAATTGGGGTTGAATTATGGAGTTATGCTGAGGGTGGTTTGAGTTGCCGGCGATTTGAATGGTGTATGCTATTAATTGTGTTGAAAGTCTATGCTTTAGGGGAAGTTGTCCAGTTAATGCATAAAGGTATGCAGTTGGGCTTGTTCGATGTGCACCTGTAGCAAGTCGAAGGCCGTGGTGGTATATGGCATATAGTGATGCCATCAGTTTTTTGTTGCTGGATCCATAAATACACAAACAGTATTCGATTTTGGATCTAATGAGTGCGTTGACTATCTTCAATATTGTCTGTGTATTTGTTCCCCAGTCTTGATGAGATATGCATTTTATAACATTGAGTGATGTTCTGCAATTGTCTATCGTTTTCTTGATGTGTGGTAGCCAAGTCATTCTATCCAGAATAATACCTAGGTATTTAATTTTTGTTTCATATTTAAGAGCTGCATTATGGAGTTTTAGAGTGGGCGTGTCAGGTTTATGTTTTCTTGTAAAGTTGATACATTTTGTTTTTTCTGTTGAAAAACGGAGACCATTTTCTTTGCTCCATTGTTCAAGTTTTTTCAAAGCTGTTTGTAAGAGTTGTTTTGTGACGTTGATATTATTATGAGAAACAAAGATTACGAGGTCGTCAGCAAACAGCGATGCTTGAATGCCTTTAGGTAATATATCTAAGACGTCGTTTATTGCGATGAGGAAGAGAGTTGGACTGATTACTGAGCCTTGTGGTATTCCATTTTCTTGCATTTGTTCTTTTGATAAGGTGTTGTTTATACGGACCCTGAATATTCTATTTTTAAGAAAATTTTGTATGAATTGGAGTATTCGTCCCCTAAATCCCCATTTGATTAAATTTAAGATTATTTTGTGTTTCCATGTAGTATCATAAGCTTTCTTGAGGTCGAAAAAAATAGCTATTAGTTGTTCCTTTTTTAGGAAAGTATTTTTGGCTTCTGTTTCTAGTAGACTTATGCAGTCTATAGTAGAATGATTGTTTCTAAATCCGTGTTGGTGTGGATTGATTAGCTTGTATTCATCTAGGTATGTATTTAATCTGTTATTAATTATTCGTTCGAGTATTTTGCATAGGACTGATGTTAGAGAGATAGGGCGATAGCTGTCTGCATCATCTTTCGGTTTCGGAGCTTTTAATATAGGGATGATGATAGATTTTCTCCATAGCCCTGGGAATGCATTCTCTGTCCATATGTAGTTAAATAGGTTCAACAGTTCTTCTTTTAGTTGGTCTGTGGAGTTGTTTATCATTGAGCAGTGGATGTTGTCAATTCCTGGGCTTGACTCTCTTGTTTGTGTTAGTGCATATTCGAGTTCCTGTTTGGTGAGAATTTTGTTGTAAGGTTCATCTATAGTATCTGGGATGGTGGTTTCTGTTTTTTCTGTTTCTTCTTTTAGGATTTGAAAATCTGGATCATAGTTCTCGGAACTTGAATTTTTCTTGTATTGAGTTGCTAATATATTAGATATATCTTCGGGTGAGGTGAAGGTTCCGTTGGCAGTTTTCATTCCAGTTATATTAAACGATGATGTCGAGCCGTTCATTTTCTTAACTTTTGACCACATTTCTTTTGTACTCATGTTTGAGCTTATGGTTTTGACATAAGTTATCCATGATTCTTTTTTATTGTTTTTGAGTGTTCTTCTTGCAATAGCTCTCGTTTTTTTTTATAGAGAATAAGGTTTTCTGTCGTTCTATGCCGTTTGTATTTTTTGAGAGCTTTGTTTTTTTCTCGTACCGCTAGTTTGCATTGCTCGTTCCACCAAGGGACACTGAATTTTTGGCTGCGAGGGTTTGAGATTGGGATGGATTTTATGGCAGCTTGGATGATTATGGTGTTGAGTTCATGTACATTGGTATCAATGTCTTTGGTAGAAGAGAATACATATGGGTTTTTAGTTAGTTCTCCTCTAAAAACATCCCATTTAGCGTTAGCGGTTTTCCATCTCTGTATTGATCTTTGTTCCGCCGAAGGTGTCTGTTGGATGGTTATGGATACTGGAAAATGGTCACTATCATAATTATCCGTAATTACCGTCCACGCTAATTTAGGACTTTGTTTGGGATCGCTAAAGGATAGATCGATAGCTGAAAAGTTATTTGTTTTAGAGTCGAGGTGGGTCATTGTTCCTGTATTAAGTATGGAGATGTTTTGTTGGTCTAGGGCTTTTTCTATAATTTTCCCCTTGTTGTTAACTTTAGTGCATCCCCACATTGTGCTATGAGCATTAAAGTCTCCGACTATTAGGAATGGCGGTTGAAGTTGTTTTATAAGATCTTCTATCTCGATTAGGGTAAGCTGATAATTTGGGGGAATGTATACGTTACATATTGTGAGTTTGTATGGTGAGTGTATTTTTATTGCAACTGCTTCCAGATCGGTATTTAAGTTTATTGTTTCTGTGTATATGTTTTCTTTGACAAAAGTGCTAACACCTCCGCTTGCATGATCTCTTGGCCGATTTTTGTTGAAAGATATATATCCTTTTAGATAAGGTTTATCGTCAATTTTCAGATGGGTTTCTTGTAGGCATAGTACTTGGGGTTGATGGTGCATTAGTAACGTTTGTATACTTTCTAGATGGGAGTAAAACCCATTGCAGTTAAAGTGAATAGTGTTGTGCGTATTGAGTGTTGTGGGCAAAAGATTAATATTCGGGTAGCTCATCGAGTAGGTTGTCGTATTAATAGAAGTCTTCATTGTCCGTGTCGGGATTCTCTATTAACATTTGTTGTTGCATTTTTTTTATCAGTCTAGTGAATCTGGACTTTATGCCTCGTGCTCCTAGACTGGGGTATAGATCTTTCATCATATTTATTAGGTTAGGAGTATTTTTAGTGTATCTTTTTGATATTGATAAGGGATCAGGGGAGCCAAGGGTGTTTTCGATGAAGTCTTTAAAGTTGGCATAATTTAAAGGGTAACTATTTGGTGATTCATCCAGCAGTTTTTGAATGGGGGCTAGGTGTTCTTCTAAGGTCACACTTTCTCCATCTGATTCTTTGTCTGAGCCTTTTTTGATTCGTTTGTTTTTTTCGGATTGTTTTGTTTTGTGTAGTGTGTCCTGAGGTGTTCCAGTTTGGGTACAGGCTGATGGTGTTGGAATAAGTAGAGGTGGTATGTTGGGTGTATTCTCTTTCGTGGTTGTTTGTTGGATGTCGGGAGAATCATTTGATGACGTAATTGTGGTTTGCGATAAGGTACGTTTGTTTTGAGTTATAGGGAGTATAGTGATATTTGGTAAAGGAGTTTGGTTAGGACATTTTTCTGCTATGTGTCCCGGTTGGCGACAAACGAAACATGTTGTGGTTGTGGATAGGAATATTCGGTAATCTGTACCCTCGAATGTAATGATTAGGGATTCGGGAATCGACGTTTCGATAAGTGGTTCGATATAAATTTGTCGTCTAAAGCTTAATATGTGGCTGTACTCTTTTTCTTCGAGTCCCGCTTTTAGGAAGGATACTGTTGATAAGGTTTTTATTCCTATATTTTGTAAGGCAATTTTTATATGTTCGTGTGGTATGGACGGGCATACATTGGATATAACTACTCTTTGAGCTGGTGATATTAATGGTCGTAGGGTGGTTTGGAATCCTTCAATCGTGATCATTTTATGTTTACTAGTGATTTCATCGGCTAGTACTTTGCTTCTTAAGTAGATACATATTCTATTGTTTGACATTTTGGAGGCGAAGATTATGTTGATGGGACCAACAATGTTGCCAATCGTTTTTATGTATTCCTTCAGGTTTATACCTTCTATTCCATTAATAATGATTGCTTGTTCTTTTTTCGGAAAGTTTATATCTTGTTCGCTTGTTACATTAGCGTATGTTTTTGTCGTGAGGTTATCTGTGTTGGGTTGTGCAGTCTGTGGTGAATTGATTGGTGTGCTGTTTGTGTTATTCATTGCGTATTGGTTTGTAAACCCCTGTAGTCAGGGGTTTAGCTACTATGATTTGATGAAATATTTGTTACCTGATTTTATTTAAATTCACTTTGTTTCTTTACACTTTATATTAAATTTCCGCCTGGCCGCGGTCACACGATTAAGATAAATAGCACTGGCGCGTTTGATATCGACCTCGCGCTGTTGCGGTCAGCCGGAGACTCGGAAATTTTTTGTAGGTATGGATTACTTCTTTTTAGAGTTTGTGTCGTTACGATTTTCTTACCGAATCTGCATTCGAACATCAATTCATATCCGTGCATTTTTTTTTCGTGCATTCCAATAACATTCTAATTTGCCCTCGCTTCCCGCTCGGGCAACTTAATATGACGTTGTTGGAAAGCACTGTTAAGACTCCCGGTTTACGTTAGAACATTTACGCAGTCTGCTCCCATGTATCGCAGCAAAATTTAAGCCATGGGCACATTGCTCTAATCGTCTAACTGCTAAATTCACTTGCAGGTCAGGTACCGACATCTGTCGCATAAAGTGCATAAAAAGGATGTTTGCTTTCACCACAGAGGCGAATACTGTAATTCATGATCACAGTACATAAATCCCGCTAAGTGACTTAACAAATCGCTTATAGATGGAGCTTGCGTTTAGTCTTCAACAGAGCCAGTAGATATAGAGAGTACCGCCACGTCCGCCATGTTTATTCCTCTGAAATTTGCGTCACTTTGAGGTTTGTCACACAATTCCGTCAACGTGACGTTTGTTGGCAATCCAAAACTTTACTTAAAATTGGCAAGACTGTAAGTCTATGTCAAATTCGAGGTTAGCAGGTTAGTTTTTGCGTCAGTTTTGACACAAACTGGGGCAAAATATAACCTGCTAACCTCGAATTTGACATAGACTTACAGTCTTGCCAATTTCAAGTAAAATTTTAGACATACCTCAATCAGTCATTGCTGGTGGGAACAAAAATGGCGGCGATAGCGGCATTTTCACGGATCAAAGAATGGCGGTACTCTCTATATCTACTGGCTCTGGTCTTCAATACAGTGGCTATATACAAGACAGTGTGGCCATAGGGATGTCTTCGCCGCTATTGGTCGACGCGAATATCCGCCATTAACAGGCAAAATATTTAGTTACTTTTAAGTTGTTCTCAAAGAGGTTGGTAGAACCTGTTCATTTGGTTATGGAAGAAAATAAAACCTTTCAAATCTGACAATTGTAAATTGTCAGTGTCAAATAATTCATTAGCGTCACAAGCGGGTCAAATTTTATCATCTATTGCCCTGAAAAACTAATATTCTGCACAGTATTTAAATGTGACAATTTATAATTGTGCTATTGTTGTAATAGCACAAGATGCATTCGACTTGGAATATATGATAAAGAGATTACATCGGTGCTATGACAAATGAGGCATTAGCATAATTTTAGAGGAAACAGAGTATTTAGTAGTCCACTCGAAAGCACAATATGAAGTTTTAATAAATGAAGATGTCGCAGTAAGACAAGTAGAAAGGTTTAAATACCTCAGTGCCGCAATACAATCGATGGAAAAGGTTTGGGAACAGAAGAGATCAGAACTCGAATAGTACAAAGTACCTATTTAAAATCAATTTGATGGGACAATACTATCTTTAACAAAAACAAAAAAAGAATAGGTAAAGTAATGGTAGAGTCGGTGCTATGTTATGGCAGTGAGGTATGGACTGTAACAACGGAAATGAAACGAAGACTAAACACAGTTCAAATGGACGAAAAAGCGCAAAGGTATCGAGACGAGATAGAGTGACGAACGAGGAAATAAGACGCAGAATGGAGACACCAGAATCAGTTGTGGACAGAATTGGAGAATGGAGGAGACGACGTGGCTTATGAAGATCTTTAAATGGTCGCCGCCGGTTAAGAAAAAAAGAGGTAGACCACGTAAACCGTGGAATGATGGTATTCGGAGAGCCATGGAGGAACCTGGAAGAAGACCAAGCACAGAACAGGGAGGTTTGGAGACAGGGAACAGGAAGACGGCATTTAGCTGTATTGTAAACTAGCATAACTGAAACCGGTTGTAAACTTCATGTAACACCTTAAAGCACTACGAACGAACGCCAATGAGAAATGTCAATGTTTAAAAATAACACTGCACGTGTAACTAACATCAACTAGTTAAAATAACTAGCGCCAAAATAATGACTACTCAAAACCGTTCGATTATTTCGAAAGGCACTGTATATCTCTACGCTCAAATTTGCTGTTAATGGCGGCCAACAATCGTATGGCCACACTGTCTTGTATATAGTCACTGTAGTCTTCAATAGAGACCCTAGAAATGAGAGACTGGCCATTTACCGGAAGTAACTTGATTCCCCTAGCGAAATGTTGGCGGCAGTGGTCCCGAAAATGGCGACCGTGTCAACTCAGCTGTTTTACAAGATTTGAGCTTTTCAATTATAGTCCATTTACTTGACATCTGCACTGTTAAACTGACATTATGTTGGCACCACTGCTATTTTTCACATTTTAACAATTAAATTACTGTACAGGCTAATAAAAAACACATTATTTTTGAGGTATAGTCAAGAAATTTTTTTAAATTTTGACACTGACAGTGCAGATCTCAAGTAAATGAATTATAGGTATTGTTTTGTGATTTCAATCAATGTAAGTTATGTGAGTAACTACTTACTAAATAATAATAATTTGTATTTGTACTGGATATGGACAACATGGTTCATTTCTAAGAACCGCTCGCTCACTAGAATGAACTAGTTCTTTGTTTATAGCTCACCAGCTTTCCTGCACCCCTTTGGAATTTTTCACTGCAATTCTGTATCCCGCTCCCGCATACTGAGTCTCGCATACAATATTCACGTTTGAAAGGGGCCTAATAGAAGATATATTAAAAACTACAGATTTCCTAACCTTACTCCAAATAGTAAATAAACAAGTTAGTACTCACATTTAGCTGGAAAATTGGAAATAACAGTAAATCTATAATGTGAAAGTAATCAATAATTCACGTTTGTATTTTAGAAAATGCCACCTTGCTACTGAGCTGGTTAAATTAAATAAATTAGATAGCATAAATAAAAACAGCAGTCTAAAGGGGGATATAGCAATAAAAAGACGCCGCAACGTGGAGCTATAACAATATTAATTTGTAGTCAAGTTACTCCAATATAGAGATGGGCGCGTGAGTGAATTTTCGCTCACGTCACGCACGTTTCACGCTTGCTTGAAACAGTCACGTTCACGCACGTTCACGCTCACGTTCACTCACGTTCACGGCGTGACACGCCACTCACGACGTGACACGCAGCTTTTATTTCAAAATTTAAATTCAGATAGAACAGAATGTTCAAATTTAAAACCAATGAAAAAACCCTAAAGAGAACTAAAAATATGTTTTGCACCTGACATAATTTACGTGATATATTGCAATCAGAATAGTTGACATAAAAAGAAAAAAAATGAAAATTGACTACAATAACTTCGACAAGGGATAAATACTGATTTCTCGCAAATATATTTTTTGCAGCTGTTTTCAAAGACATTACTTTTAATATCAAAAGCTGTCATTGGAATTGACGTTTCCCTTATTGGTACGAGTACAGAAGGTATATGTTGCTAGGCAACACGTTTAATTCGTAGGTTTGAAAGTACTTTTATATACAAGGATCAACATTTTCAGCGTTAAGGCGAGTATACAAAAAAAAAACATTACTTTTATTAGAATAATAAGTTCATCTACACATCTACACAATAAATTGGTTTAAAAATAAAACGTAATCAACATTTTCAGTGTTAAGTCGAGTATACAAAACAAAAAATTACTTTTATTAGAATAATAAGTTCATCTACACATCTACACATTAAAATGTTGATTTACAAATAATATCTAATCAACATTTTCAGCGTTAAGTCGAATTCTGCGCTCTTCTAAAATTCGCCCAGCTGTAGAAAATGATCTTTCGCTTGTAGCGGAACTTGCCGGTATGTTTAAAATTTTTCAAGTTTTTTTAACAGTGGCGTATTAACACTGTTTTTCCAAAATCTTAAAATGTCATCTACATTTCCGAATTTTAATTTAACATACTAATTTAGTTCTGTTTCGACATCATCCTAATTACATGTGTCATCGTCAGAGCTATCTCTAAGTGTAGAAAGATAAGAATCTGATGCTGATGTACCAGTTTTGAGTCGTTTGCTATGTATTTCATCATTATCATCTATAGTTTTATTTGCATTATAATCTTCTCTTTTATGTGAAGGTATGAACTTTAAGGATTTATAATTAGGGTCCAAAAATAAAGCCACATAATGTAACTTGTTTGGCACAATTTGTGATTTAATGAATTTAAAAGTTGCTGCACCCTGCAGTTTTTTATTCGTTACTAAATATTTAACGTGAAATTAACGTGAAACGTGAATCACGCCTTGGAAATTTTCACTCACGTTCACTCACGTTCACGTCACGATTTTCAAATATTAGTCACGTTCACGACGTGACACGCCGTGACACGACGTGACACGACTGTTTTCACGTCACGCGCCCATCCCTACTCCAATACCATGCACAGTATCCCCCTCAAAAGCAATAACAGCGTTGGAACAGAGAATTGAAGCATTTTGAATAATTATTCAATGTAGAATGATTGCCGTTGATACTATTGGACTATTTGTACTCTTAGGTCAATGGCTCACAACGGTTGAGGTTGAGTGAACCGTGACCTTTACGGCATATCTTACAAAATTATATTTAAAATTAGAGGCCCTGCATACCTTATAGATAGGTATTAAGAAATGCCATAGTAGTAAACAGAAAATGAAGTGTACCAGTCTGCTCTGATTGATAAAACCATTTAAATGGGTAAAATATCATTCTCATTACCCCAGAAGAATTTAAAGTATGAAAAAATCATGCAGAGATACGCACATTTATATGAATCAACACACAATTTCGATTTTACCAAAACCGTCAACGCCAGATTTTCTCCTTGCTACGGCCGCTAAACTACTCTCTAATGTTCGTTATGAATCTCCAGTTGCAGTTATTGCAGTAAACATTCAAGTAATGTATTAAAGATAACTGATTAATATGCAGTTTGCAGTGATTTGGATTAGTATAATTGGTATAATTGAACGCGTTACGCGTGAAGTCGTCCAAAGTATGTGGAAGTATCTCACTGATGTAACTACGAAGATAGACAATGAGCAAGCACCATGCGATAGCATCCCACCATATAGCAGGTCCTTGCTGAGGTCGACTATAATCAACTAATCCTTTGAGGCGAAACTTTACTCCATAATAGCGTTGTTTGATGACAACCAGGGATATAATAAAGTGTGGCATGATAGTCTCCCATACTACATTCCTCTCAAATCATACCTAGAAGAACCGCATTTCCATATGAAACTCGATCAACTGCAAAGAAAACACAGCTTTAGCTGTTATCAATAATGTACCATAGTCAGAAGTGGAAAAAGTTAAATATCTCGATATAAAGTTGAACAAGGACTCAAGGTCTGAAGTGGAAAACAGATATGTGGTGTAAAAGGAAAAAACGTGTTACAAACTGTCCATTCCAGTAGCAACAACGTAGGCTTCCCAGTTGGACCAGCTCAAAGCTTTGGCGAATCTCACCTGTATCCACCTGCAATGGCTTTGGCCATGGCACATTCGAAGAACGAAGAACTACATGCTGCTTTCTTCTGCAATTCTTGTATTTGGCTGGTTACCAACCGCATTTTTTGCATCTGTAGAGCTAAGAATTGTTCCAAACCTTCCATCTCGAATTATGTAAATTACGTACAATTTTAACCTAATTTTGCAAGTGTATTTAACCTCTAAATTCGGTTGTCGGAAATTTCAAGTTTCTACAGCCTTCACACAAGTATTTTTGTTGAATATAAAATTTTGTTTAGTCAATACAAATTTTGTCTATGTAACTTTGCAAGCGTGATGTCTCAATTTATGAAAAAAATCATGTAAATCTACCAAAGGATGTCTGCCAAATTTCGACCATTTGATATGTACTTATCTGCCTCGCAAGCTCTGCAGATAACCCGTCCAGCCTCGCCACATAAAGTATAACTTTTGCTTCTAATAACATAACATACTATTTTAAGAGTCACTTCCTTTATACATTTAAGTTTGAAATTCCCGCCATATTTGAGAGCACACCATTGGCGCCGCCATTTTAGGGACAAGGTTCGCGTCAACCAATCTGGCCAGCGACGGCCAATGGCCAGACTCTCATTTCTAGGGTCTCTAGTCTTCAACAGAGCCAGTGTCTTCAATAGAGTCCCTGTATATAATAAGAAAGAGTCGAGTCATTGGTGCAACCCATTGTGATTGGTTGGATCCACAAACCATGGAGTACTTGAATTTTAAAAAATAATATAATAATCACATTATATTTGAATTTGACATAAGCTATTCAAATGCCTTATTTTAGGTTATTTTGACATGACTTTTGACGTCAGTTCAAAATAGTTCAAAGTATATTCGTATTATTAGTGACAAATAATTATTCCGAAGGCTCAGTTACATTACATGGAAACAAGTAACTAATAGCCAGTACTAAAAGCGAGTGTTTTAACAATGCGTTTTTATAGTATTTTGCGTAAGTAGACAGTCCAGTTTAAGCTCCAAAATGAGTGGTACTAAGAACACGCTCGTAAACGAATACTGAAAACTGTTATAAAATGTATGTGCCAGGAATTGATAAAAATACTGGAAAGATGAATTAGTTCCAAGAAAAAGCGTGTGGATAAAGAAATGTCGTGCTAAAAGAAAGACATGTGGTGCTTCAAGCCTTCTCATGAAAGAACTTTCCCTGAAGTATATTGAAGAGTATCGAAATTACATTACCATGACTCCAACATCTTTTGATACTGACCTAATGAAAATTGGACTGGTTGGGTCTACACGGGTTTAGTGTGCACAGTACGGCTGTTATATTTCGTGCCATTATAGCTCTCCTGCTTGCACTTGAATTTTTAGTTGTTAATTTTGAATTTATTGTTATATTCTTATTATTTATATTTTATGTTATTTAAAAACTAAAAGTTTAGGTTCCTTTATTGAATTGAAATTGTTGAAAAAATGATTGTAAGTAAATACAGATTTAGACGGTTAAAATTCTTTGACAATAAAAACAATTATTTCATTGTAAAATGTGTTGTTGCTGCTACGGGCATTTCATAATATTGCAGTAAATATGAAAGCAGAGTTTAATAAAACTATCGATGTTGAAGATGTAGCCAGTGATGATAACGATGATAGTACAGTAGTTGATGATGGTAAAGACTTCAGGAGGAGAGATCATTTATTTGTAAACATGTTTCCATAATAATCTTGTAGAAAACGTAGGAGTAATATTGAAATGTTTATATGTACATAAGTAATAAGATAATTAAATCTATTAGGAAATTTATTTTTTTTCTCGTTCTTTTAATTTGAAATATCTCTGAAGGAGTTCACATTTCCTTTTGTCAACTAAAATCGTTCATTCCAGCAATTTAATTTTTTCTTTATGCCTATCCCCTCGTCGAAGTTGTTAACTTTCTTCTCAAATAATCTTTTTTTTTTGTGTTCTCACTCCCACCACCTGCTGTTTTCTTTTATTTCTCGGGGTAAGTTCAGCAGATGCATTTGTGTATTCTGTAGAATGTGTGTTTGCTCGGGCAGGTAAACTTTCATTAGAAGTGCCAGTAGAAGAATCTGCAGAAAGAACATTAAAATAATGTAAGCTACAAGTTTAGTTTTTGTCCTACTAACTGGTCCATTCCTTGCAAAGATAAGAAACGGGTAGGCTTTCGTCCAGTCTTATTACTATTAGTTTTAAAATCAGAATATGATCGCAGTAAGTTTTTCTATTTTAATCTGCAGGTATCGGTGGTCTTCTAAAATGTTCTCCAACTCGCTGCTTATAGAACTCCAAGCATCTGTTTTCTTTTTGGGGTTTGAATGATTGATTTCATTTAAATGGTTCTCCATTGTAGTTATAACCGCAAGAGTTTCGCTTAAGTCCACTTTGAACTCTCAGTAGCAATGTGAGAATCTTGTTCCTCTACATTTTGCCTTCTTACGTTGCCGGATGCCATCAGAGCAGCTTAGAGCTTGTCGGTCAGTTGAAACTACAATACTACTCAAAACGTAAACTGACAATGCATTTTTTGCGTTTGACATATTGACATTTGTGTTTGAAATATTAGCCCACCATGTTACATATACATGTTTAATGTAAAATCAAGTGGTTTTGATTTGTGGATCCACATGTCTCAACTCTTTCTTATTATATACAGGGACTCTAGTCTTCAATACAGTGCCTTTATATAGACAGTGGCGACAATGGGGTGTCCTATTTTTGATTGGCTGCCTAGATCACGTGGTTTTAGCCGCCATGTTTATGCTAAATCACCTGTGATTCGTGTTATACTTTTGGCAGTACTAAAGTGTATTGTCAGTCTATGTCAAATTCGAGGTTAGTAGGTTCGGTTTTGCGTCAGTTTTGACATAAACTGACGCAAATCTTAACCTGCAAATCTCGAATGTTTTTAGTACTGCCAAACGTAAAACACGTATCACAGTCGACTCTGATCACGGATTTAAATAAAAACCCGTTAGAAATTTGCATAAATATGGCGGCGGGGGTGTGGCTTAGTTGTATTGTCGCCACTGTCTATATAAAGGCACTGTAGTCTTCAATATAGCCCCTATATTTACATATAGTAGCGACAACGATTGATGTTGCCGCTGGGGCAAAATCACGTTGGTATCCCTTAAGTCCCTAGCATATTTAAAAATCGCCTTGGAAGTTGCATAATTAAATTAAAATGTGACATTGATAGTTGTCTTGTTTTTATTCATTTTTCTCTTCGGGGGCTAATTTGAAGTCGAGGACGTGGAAATGCCAGGGTGTTGTGTCGATAAGTGTAAAAATAGCGGCAGAAAAGAATTTTAGGTATTCAGATCTGTTATTTTTTCACTGTTTACACTGAAATTTACCGTTTAGTAACTTTTTTTATTTTCATGTTTGCATCAGGTTTGCCCCATGACGTCGATACTATTTGTAATAGAGGGGCTATAGTCTTCAATACAGTGGCTATATAAGGACAGTGTGGTCAATTTTAAAAACTGCAGCCATTAAGAGTCGTCTCTACAACAACCAGCCACGCCCTTAGGTATTGTTCTGTGCACGGCCTGCTAAATTGTAAGACAATAAGACAAACGTCACCCTGCTAAATTATGACTAATGTACTATATTTATACGAGCAAGCTCGTCCGCCATTTTGAGTTACTGAAAGTGGCGGCAAATTCAAATTCTAGTTACTTTCCAAATAGCATACGGTAAGTCGGAAAAACAACGATCATGTCATTTAATTTTATCCGTCTTAAAAAAGATTGGTTTTTAAACAAATAAAAAGAAAGCAGAAAAAATCGAAACGAAAACACTGTTAACTAACACGCACGTGGTTCAAACTAGAGAACTTTAATAGTACCTTAGTTCAAACAACAGTGACAAGTGACAGAACTCGATAGAACTGACAGATACAGTTGACAGCACAGAACAACACCTACACACTGTATATAGATTTAAATAACCGCACTTGGATGAAGTCTGTAATTATAATTAGCATCGTAATGGAATGCACCAAGATTTAAATCAACATGCATTGTTCGTCTGGATCGAGCAGTACGTACTCCAACGGTTTCTAATCTTGCTTGGTTGACAGACGACAGAATGCACGGTTACCGGTCAGCGCAGCCAACGGCTTGGAGCTAAAATTCCTGTGACACAAAATCTAGTGGGATAAGCTTGCCTGGTTAATAAAGCACTCTAATTATGACATAAACGTCATTTTATACGGACTGGACATATGTGAAGTTCCGCGATGCTTTACAGAGCGGTGTATACCCACTATCGAGAAAATGTGTGCAATGTGAGGTGGTCAAATATGCAGTGTAACATTAATTTTACAATAATGTCAATAATAGGGAGTTTTTGCATAACGTTCCGCTAAAATGACGGCACGTTAAAGCCCATGTTACCTAGCGACGTCCACAATACAGCCAATCAAAATTAAATCTTTCGATTTTAACGTAACGTTATTTTAACGTGACGTTGTGCAAAAACTCCCTATTATTACGTAAACAGAATGAAACGGCAAGAGACGACATGAAACGTAAAGAATCGCTGCCAGCAATTAAACATCCTCGTTAACGAGCAACCTAATATCGGAATATAAGTCAATGTGTCCTTTGTTATCTTCTTTATTGTGTTTTTGTACATAAAAAACAAGAATTTACAACATTTTGCATTGGTCGACACAGAGACTACGTACAAAAGCTCAACAAAAACTGATTTTTTTGATATTCATAATCAAACCGTTCTATTTATACCACCAGTTAATTTAGAGAAATATAATATTCAGTGTTAGATAACCCATAAATTCTCTTTAATTTGATGCAATAATCTGCGTCATTAAGACATTTATACAGTGTGTCCAAGATAAGGAGGGCCAGTATGGGAATCTCGGTAATGATAAGAGATACAAATTTGGTTAAATGGGAAGAAAGTTGCGCAAGTAAAGGACTAAAAAAGTGGCGTCTAGAAATCCTGGATATGATTTTTCGTTTTTGAATTATATCAAAAAAACCGAATTTTTGGATTTTCTTTTTAATTTTTTTCTGGCGTTAATATTAAAGTTAGAGCGAAACTGATTAAATTTCTTTATAGCAACTTTTAGTGGACTTAATGACTACGTTATCAATTTTTTTATTCGACGTTTTGTCTTCGAGAAACCATCATCAACTTCATTTTTTTAAATACGGTCCTGGTTTTTTGATGCCAAATTTGCAAAGCCCTTGTTACTCTGAATTTAACAATGTGCCACATATTCTGGTTTAATTACGTTTCGAGCTTTTTTCTGATCATCATCAGAAAAAAATTTCGATACGGACCTGCATTTCTCATAATTTTGTAAAAATAAGTTCATACAGTAAGTTAGGCCTTTTTACATGCCGTTAAAATATTAAAATGCACATCATAATGTCATAATTCTGTACATTAATTTAATAACCAACCAATAACTATTAACAATAAACAAAAAAGAAATGAACAAAAGATAGACAGAAAGAATAACAAAACGAACATCGAAACCATTTAATAGGTATTAAATTTACAGAAGGTATTCAAAAAGGTTGCCATTATTCTCTATGCATAAATAACATC
Organism: Agriotes lineatus; assembly: GCA_940337035.1. Lineage (NCBI taxonomy): Eukaryota > Metazoa > Arthropoda > Insecta > Coleoptera > Elateridae > Agriotes > Agriotes lineatus. Next base: position 85,554,069 of record OW679203.1, read on the forward strand.
TAACTGTAGAATCTAAAACATTATTCAGCAATACTGGCGTTATACTTTGGAAGGCTTCAAGAACCAATCTTCTAAGTTCTTCTTCTATTTCAAAACGTTAAAAACCTATTACGTTGTTTCAAGGCTCGTTTTCTCATTCTTTCTGCCTCTCTTTTGTTCATTTATTTTTTATTTGTTGTTTATTGTTAATAGTTATTGGTTGCTTATTAAATTAATGTATCAGAATTATGACATTATGATGTGCATTTTAATATTTTTTCTACTCCTTTATTAGTAAATTGCTCATTAAGCACTGTTTACTTGATTAGTAAAATCGTTGTTACAAACAGTGTTACGTAATGATAATGACTAACACGTAATTTTTTTTATTACGTTACAGTTAGCTTCTGTTGTTTGTACGAAGCGGTGTAGGGATGTGACTGCAGCCGCCTAATTTTTAAGATGGTGTGACAGATAGTTTGACAGTTAATAAAATATTTCTTTTTCGTTTAACGAAATGAGTGTGATCGTAGAAAAAGTATAGTACGCAGCTCGAGCTATAGGGCAATTACACGCTCGTGGAATTACACCCGCGCCGCTATGCGGCTTGTGCGTAACTTTTCCAACTCGCGTGTAATATGCTTCCTACAGCTCTCATTGTGTAATATACTATTAACGGCATGTAAAAAGGGCTAACTTACTGTATGTACTTATTTTTACAAAATTATGAGAAATGCAGGTCCGTATCTAAAAAATTTTCTGATGATGATCAGAAAAAAGCTCGAAACGTAATTAAACCATAATATGTGGCACATTGTTGAATTCAGAGTAACAAGGGCTTTGCAAATTTGGCATCAAAAAACCAGGACCGTATTTAAAAGAAATAAGTTGATGATAGTTTCTCGAAGACGAAACGTCGGATAAAAAAAATAACGTAATCATTAAGTCCACTAAAAGTTGCTATAAAGAAGTTTAATCAGTTTCGCTCTAACTTTAATATTAACGCCAGAAAAAAATAAAAAAGAAAATCAAACAATTCGGTTTTTTTGAGATAATTCAAAAACGAACAATCATATCAAGGATTTCTAGACGTCATTTTTTTAGTCCTTTAATTGCGCAACTTTCTTCCCATTTAACCAAATTTGTATCTCTTACCATTACCGAGAACCCCATACTGGCCCTCCTTATCTTGGACACCCTGTATAGTATATTATAGCTCTTGATTTGGGCTAATGCGCAATTTTCGCAAAAAGTATTTTACTTTAACTCGTTGACATTTACTTATGCAAACGAAAATTCGGCATTCGCTTAGACAGAACACTGCAGAATTTTATGATGATTATTTCATTCCACTTCATGTTGGGGCTACTTTCAATAATAAAGGACTTAGAAGCAATTTTGTGTGACTATGTGTAATTTCGTAAAACGACTCTTAATGGCGGATTTTAAAACAACCAATCAGAAACATGACCAAAATTGACCACACTGTCCTTATATAGCCAATGTAGTCTTCAATAGGGGCCATAGTCTTCAATATAGCCCCTCTATTTACAAATAGTAGCGACATCGTGGGGCAAACCTGATGCAAACATGAAAATACAAAAAGTTACTAAACGATAAATTTCAGTGTAAACAGTGAAAAAATAACAGATCTGAATACCTGATATCCTTTTCTGCCACTATTTTTACACTTATCGACACAACACCCTGGCATTTCCACGTCCTCGACTTCGAATTAGCCCCCGAAGAGAAAAATGAATAAAAACACGACAACTGTCAATGTCACATTTTAATTAATTATGCAACTTCCTAGGCGATTTTTAAATATGCTAGGGACTTAAGGGATACCAACGTGATTTTGCCCCAGCGGCAACATCAAAGGGTGTCGCTACTATTTGTAAATATAATCCGTTCACGATCTTTTTGAGTCAGGTGAGGCTATGACCATCTAGTAATTTTGTTGGCAGTACCTATGTGACAACTAAACTCCCTCATGGAAATTGACACTTTTTGTGTTAGGTTAGGTTGTTTTAAGTTTAAGGTTATATTTTTTTAATAGTTACATTGTTGCCGGATCTCTGTTTAAATTAAGGATGAAAAATTTAAATTATTTGACAATTGACGACAGAAACGAAAATGAGAACGAATGCATAAGGAAAGCATTCAATATTAATGTTTATTTCAATTTGGATAAGAATTGTATACATGCTATGAATATGCCACTTTATTTTACATGCTTGCTTGCTTGCTGGTGTGGAATGTTAAAGACGCCACAAGTTGATGCCAATTAAATTTAGTACAGCAATTGAGCAATATTGGTCTTATAAAAATTAACATGTGAAAATTGTAAATATCTTGTGAAATGGATGGCTTGCTGATTTTACTTCATGTTCACATCTGCCACATAACATTTCAACACTAAAATAGTAGTAAGTAGGTAGGTAGTAAATTACACAGGTCTACAAAAAGATTTTTTTACTGGGGTTTGACCGAAATTAACGTGGCTAAAAGAAGTTTGTTGTACTAATTTCAAAATGGAAAGCAGTTTTTCTCTATCACATCACATTTTCTTACAATAGTAAAAAACAAATAATGACAATTATATGTTTTTCTAAACTTGCATTATGACACTACGACGTTATATTAAAAGATACAATAAAGAAAAGCAAATAGAAAAATCTTTAATTCTTTATGCTATTATAACAAATTTAATAGAATGGCGTTATTTTTCCTTTAAATGAACGCTTTGTTGCCTTTTTGTTTCGCTGAATATCAGGTCCACAGTCTCTTTTGAGGCACCAGCAGTAATCCGCCATCATGCTTACATTCCACCGTCCCTGGTACCGTTTTTCCATGTCTTTTAGATCTTGGTGGAACCTCTCCTCTTTCTCCTCGCTTTCGTCACCAATATTTTCTGAAAAATAGTCAAGGTGAGAGTGCAAGAAAAGAACTTTCAAACTCTAATTGCAACCTACAGCTTGAAACTTTTCCAGAATATTGTCAACAATTTCGACATAATTAGGGTCCTTATGATTCTCTAAAAAAATGTGTAACACATTTTTGAACGAAAACCATGCCTCTTTTTCAACTGTAGTCACGATTTCGTCAAATGTCTCATCTTTAAGTAAACGCCTTATATCACAAAAATACCTTCCTTAATTTTTGCGTCTGATAAATGTGGGAATTTAGAAGCGAGATATTGAAAACGTTCACCGTTCCTATCTAAACCTTTTACAGACTGCTTCATCAAACCCAATTTTATGTGCAACGGTGGCAAAAAAACTTTTTCAGGATTCACAGGTGGGACGCAGTATATATTTGCATCCTGGAATTAATTTGTCCTCCTAGGCCATTCTTTTACAATCCAATGTTGACTTCCTGCCCTGCTGTCCCATTCACATATAAAGCATGGCATTTTTGTAAAACCTCCTTATTGTCTCAACATCATGCTCAAACATTTCAAGTCTCCACATATTTGCCAATTGTACTTATAGTTTATTTTGTTAAGAAGAACTTCTAAGTCTTCGTAGGTTTCTTTGAAATGGATCGAATGAGCAATTGGCACAGAAGCAAAAGTGTTGCCATTGTGCAAAAGAACTCCTTTTAGGCTTCTTTTACTTGAATCAATAAACAACCTCCACTGGGATGGGTTGTAAACAACAGATAATAAATTCAAAACAAGTCCAGGAATATCTTTGCAAAAGACAAGTGATTCTTCATGTGAAATATATTTCGCCAATTCTTGTTCTCGACTTCTGTGATAAAAGAAAGGCACTCCCGCAGCAAGTACATTTTTTTCTTTGAGTCTCGATCTCAGAACGTGTGCTGCATCCTTTGGTAAATTTAAATCTCGAACCAAGTCGTTTAATTCACTTTGTGTAAATTTCTGTGGGTCATCGCAACATTCGGGCATGAATAAATCATGGTCTTCAGTTTCCGCATCTGATGGATAAACCTCTGCTGATGCTGACGATGTAGAAGTAGATAGATTTAGACAATGAAGAACATGTTTAGACACAGAAGGAATAGTTGGATATAGAATATCCTCCTTATTTTTGGCATTATATCCAAGTTTGTTCAGAAGATCAGAGATAATTTTACACTGCCTCCACATAACGATGATGATAAAGTTGATCAAAAAATTACAATAATCTAAACCAGCACTAAAACAAATGCTCTCTTGATATCTTAATACTCTTGCATCATATAATCATATTCCTTACTAATTTTGGTTAAACTGTTTAAAAAAGCATCCTCTGACAAATATCTAAAGTATGATTTCATATAACCACTTAAAATTTTGCCTAAATACCTGCTAGTCACTCATCCTCCATTATTTCGTCATGAAAATCTTTATCATCATTATCGTCCTCTGATTCTGAATCAGATTCACCTAGCGAAATAATAAAGGGAAGTATGTTTTCATAAGATAAATTTCCCATGTGTTTTCTCCAATCATCCAAATTAAGTTTTTCGCAATGTCTACACAAATCTTGCCACATTTCTGGAGTACATTTGGAAATGGACTCAAGCCATAAAGTCTCAACCTTACCCTTGGATGAAGGTTGAGAATTGATGTGCTTGTTATAATAGGATTTACAAAACCCCCATGCCATTTCAATAGGATTATATTGACAATGGTATGGGGGTAATCTAAGAACCTCATGTCCATGTTCCCGCAATGTCTCGTCTACCAAATATCGCCGTTGCCCATTAGTCCGAAAAGGTTTTATTAATTTCCAAAGTTGTTTCTTCGTAAATTTTTGATCGAATTCAATACTGTGATTACGCAACCATTTTTGCATTTGGCCCCTTCTACTAGAAAATGTGGGTGGTTTGTCCAACTGCACTGAATGATAAGGTGCATTGTCCATGACCACAGAAATAAGTTGTTTAACCACCCAATTTTGAAGAAGTTTCCCGTCCATTGTCTTATGATAATTTCTATCGTTATTTTCTGAATTTAGTAAGAAGCCACACCCTTCTACAAACCCTAAATGACATCCTGCATGTAAAACTGTAAATCTTGATCCTTCACTTTTAATTTTGATAGGATTACTTTTTAAATCTGATTCGTGTATCCAGCGACGGATTGACGAACCATTTTGGTAGATCCAGGTTTCGTCAAGATACACGAATGTTAAATTTTCACTAGAATTTCGAAGTTGTAAAAATGTTCTCAAAAAAGTAATTTTTGCGGCAACAACATGCTTTTGTTCACATAAAATTTTGCGACCGTTTACCTCCCTGTGTTTGTAACCCATTGAATTTATAATTTTGTATAACGTTGTACGCCCCCCTTTAAATTCCAATTGTTCTCGCGAATCAGCCAAAAGCTTGTCCAAAGTAAAATATTCGTTTTTCTCATTGTATTGCCAAATTAGTCGTTGCAGGTCTTTTCGGAACATGAAATTTGTAAAAACATCAGTTTTGTTGCGTTTGCCAGAGAATGCTGTTTGTAAATTTTCACTTTTGGTTTTTATAACCGCTTCTAAAGTGTTTCGGCTCACCTAGAACAAAAATCAAATTATCCTTTATCTAATAGACTTGTCTGTCCGGGACGCTGGTCCGTCCGGGACGCTGTTTCAGCAGCCAAACCGTAAGAGATAGAGAAAAAAGTTATTAAAGTTATATGTTTGGAATGGTCATGTCAGGTCAGGAACCGAATTTCAATCACGTGATTTTAAAAAATATTGTTTTTATTTAATAAGCGTTCTATTTGAAAAACGGTCTTTTTTGTTTTATTAAATGAGACATTTGTCTCACTGGTTGCTAGTAATAACCATAATGCATTATTTTAACTTACAGCAAATATATTCTCGAATCTCGACATTATTAACTCGTGGACCTTCGAACATATAAGACTGGAACGAGCATACGGCATGGCAGGTGCTTCAAAGAAGATTGACAAGGACAGATATACAATTGGTAATAAGAGCTTGTGCGCAGGAGCGCGGTAAATTTGAACGTCGTAAGCGGCGCAAATTACTTTACGTGATGAATAACTTATGGGTTTTGTATTTTACAAATATAGTAATACATTTTTGCAATTTGTAATTTTTTTCGTAACCACTATGCAAAGCACAACAACCAAATTCACAACAGCACAAATTAATTCAAAAACAAAATACTGAGTCATCTGCGGCCAGCTATTCTGCTGAAATCGGCCATTACACAAACCATTAAAGCTATACGCCATTGTTAGTCCAACATGAAAAAAAAAATCATAGCCATCTTTGTCCCAAAAAGGTTGTGAACGGATTATATAGAGGCTATAGTCTTCAATACAGTGGCTTTATACAAGACAGTGTGGCCATAGGGATGTCTTCGCCGCTATTGGTCGACGCGAATATCCGCCATTAACAGGCAAAATATTTAGTTACTTCTAAGTTGTTCTCAAAGAAGTTGGTAGAACCTGTTCATTTGGTTATGGAAAAAAATAAAACCTTTCAAATCTGACAATTGTAAATTGTCAGTGTCAAATAATTCATTAGCGTCGCAAGCGGGTGAAATTTTATCATTTTTTGCCTTGAAAAACTAATATTCTGCACAGTATTTAAATGTGACAATTTAGAATTGTGCTATTGTTGTACCTAATAGCACAAGATGCGTTCGACTTGGAATGTATGATAAAGAGATTACATCGGTGCTACGATGAATGGGGTTTTAGCATAAGTTTAGAGAAAACGGAGTATATATTTAGTAATCAACTCGGAAGCACAATATGAAGTAGAAAGGTTTAAATACCTCGGTGCTACAATACAATCGATGAAAAAGGTTTGGGAACAGAAGAGATCAAAACTCGAATAGTACAAAGTAAGAAGATAATGGGATGCTTGAAATCAATTTGATGGGACAATACCATCTCTAACAAAAACAAAAAAAGAATAAGTGAAGTAATGGTAGAGTTGGTGCTATGTTATGGCAGTGAGGTATGGACTGTAACAGCGGAAATGAAACGAAGACTAGACACAGTTCAAATGGACGAAAACGCGCAAAGGTATCGAGACGAGATAAAGTGACGAACGAGGAAATACGACGCAGAATGGAGGCACCAGAATGAGTTGTGGACAGAACTAAACGGAAAGCGTTAAACTGGTTTGGTCATCTGATGAGAATGGAGGAGACGACGTGACCTATGAAGATCTTTAAATAGTCGCCGCTGGGTAAGAGAAAAAGAGGTAGACCAAGCAAACCGTGGAATGAGGGTAGGTATTCGGAGAGCCATGGAGGAGAAGAACCTGGAAGAAGACCAAGCACAGGACAGGGAGGTTTGGAGACAGGGAACAGGAAGACGGCATTTAGCTGTATTGTAAACTACCATAACTGAAACCGGTTGTATACTTCATGCAACACCTTGAAGCACCACGAACGAACGCCAATAAAAAATGTCAAACGTTCAAACATAACACTGCACATGCAGCTAACATCAACTAGTTAAAATAACTAGCGCCAAAATAATGACCACTCAAAAACGTTCGATTATTTCTAAAGGCACTGTATATCTCTACGCTCAAATTTGCCTGAAAATAGCCGCCAACAATCGTATGGCCACATTGTCCTGTATATAGTCACTGTAGTCTTCAATAGAGATCCTGTATACAGGTTGTCCGAAATCCGTTTCGAACATAGGAAATTAATGAGTACGACAAGGACGACATAAACAAAATGAGTAGCAGGACAAAGATAGAATGTATTCATGGCTAGGTAAATTTTTAAACTAAAATTAAGTCAATGAAACAAACAGACACTTCTGTCAAATATTTTATCTGTCATTAAGAGTATGTATAAAGTGAGGTTTAAATATACTTTTGTTTATTATTTACATAATTATTTTAATTATTTAAACCTCACTTTATACTCTCAATGCCAGATAAAATATTTGACAGAAGTGTTTGTTTCATTGACTTAATTTTACTTTAAAAGTTTACCTATCCATGACTTCATTCTATCTTTGTCCTGCTACCCATTTTGTATATGTCTTCCTTGTCGCACTCATTAATTTCCTATGTTCAAAACGGATTTCGGACAATCTGTATAGTTTACTAACGGCCAGTCTTATAAAGGCCACTAATCTGACGTTAACTTTAATTCGCTGTTAAAATAAAGAAAAGCGCATCAAAATTTGTTTACTAATGAATAAAATGTCATAAGCACTGACGTTTTGATGCGCGTTTGTTTATTTTAACAGCGAATTAAAGTTAACGTCAGATTAGTGACCTTTATAAGACCGGCAGTAAGAGTTGGGCAAACAGCCTGATTTGACATACATTTTTGATCCAAATTAGATATTTGACATATGTCGAACAAAGAGGTTATGGGAACCAACCTTGCTAACTTACCTTGGCCGGGAGAGTTTTCAGAGTATTCATCATTCTTAGGATCACTAAAACGGACTATTAGGAATATACGGCCAATTTAGTTAAGATTTAGATTTGCATGTTTGAAACTATCAGTCGTAACATATTACAAAATATGCAAAAACGGCACTTTTATCACACATGCTTTGTAAAAATTGATCCAAACCAATCAAAATGTATCCCGTTGTTTGCCCAACTCTTAGTAACCTATATACAGGGACTCTAGTCTTCAATACAGTGCCTTTATATAGACAGTGGAGACAATACAACTAAGCCACACCGCCGCCGCCATATTTGGGCAAATTTTTAACGGGTGTTCACTTAAATAGGTGATCAGATTCGACTGTGATACGTGTTTTACGTTTGGCAGTACTGAAAACATTCGAGATTTGTAGGTTAAGATTTGCGTCAGTTTGTGTCAAAACTGACGCAAAACCTAACCTACTAACATCGAATTTGACATAGACTGACAATACACTTCAGTACTGCCAAAAGTATAACACGAATCACAGGTGATTTAGCCTAAACATGGCGGCTAAAACCACGTGATCTAGGGAGCCAATCAAAAATAGGACACCCCATTGTCGCCACTGTCTATATAAAGGCACTGTAGTCTTCAATAGAGTCCCTGTATATAGTTAGATAAGAGTTGAGAAAACGAAGGAATTCATTGTGATTGGTGGATTACGCGCGTCGTGTATTTGAATGCTCATTGCCTTAGAAACAGTTTCACATTAATCAAATTTGACAAATTGTTCATTTAAGTCAAAGCTTGTCACTGCAAATGTAATAATTTGTGTTTTTTTACTCAAATATTTGGAGCTGCACTTTTATCTAAGTGTCTGAAATGACGGGTTGCTGTATTCTTGGCTGCAAAATCAGATCCGAACTATTAAAAAAATCCTAAAAAGGAAGAGCTAAGAGCAGTATATCAAAAATAGGTGGGAAGAAATACGCGTGAATGTCAGAAGGAACTTAAAAAATACTGCCGTAACCACTTTATTTTTATATCATATAACCAGACCTGAAAATGAAATTTTCTTCGTTCCTGAAGATTAATTTTCTGCTGAACCTTGCTTTGAAAACAGAAATAGCAAAAAACAGGAATCTGCTACCCAAAGCACGTATGAATTCCTACACCAAGACAAGGATTGCGTTTTACTTTCAAAATTAATAACTCGCATGCAAACACAATTTAAAAGAGAACAGCGTTACCTTGAGCAATAAATTACACAATGAAAAGAGTAAAAACGAGAAACTCTAACAAGATTTCAAAAACATTTGTACTAAAGACGAGTTCCAAGCTTTAACATGTCAAACCATCGTTTTAGGAAATGTTCAGATACCGGTCATCCGAAATATGTAGGTATATATATTTCAGTTTCTTAACACTTGTTACTTATCTCTGATACAAACAGTACTCCCAGCTATGTTTTGAGTGCTTTGAAGCAGCAGTAGAAATTTAAAAAAGGTTTTTTTAGATAAAACGATCTAGTGACTTTCAAACAGTATTTCGGCGCATTCATGCATGATGCATGTTTTGGATCAAATATTGTCACTGACGTTTGTGTTTTCTCACTCTTATCTAACTATATACAGGGTCTCTAGTCTTCAATATAGGCCCTCTATTTACAAATAGTAGCGACAACGTTTGATGTTGCCGCTGGGGCAAAATCACGTTGGTATCCCTTAAAGTCCCTAGCATGTTTAAAATTGACAAGAAAGTTGCATAACCTGTGGCATTGACATTTGTCGTGTTTTTCTCTCCGGGGGCTAATTTGATGTCAAAGACGTGGAAATGCCAGGGTGTTGTGTCGACAAATGTAAAAATAGTGGCAGAAAAGGATTTCAGCTATTCAGAATACCGCACAATGAAAGTAGGAAAAATGCGGTGTTGAATATTATTCAACGTGATCATGTACAAAACGCGATCGATTTGAGAGTTTGTGAAGTAAGTGGTAATTTGACTTACTTCCGGACTTGCGGACTTCCTTTCGAACTTGCGGACTACACACATACTTTGAAACATAAATTGTACGTACATTTCTCAGAGTCGCAGTTTCATATGATTAACTTTTAAATTTTTTACTAAAATTGAGGCAATTTTTAAAACTAATGTTTCTGCAATAAATAAAATAAATTACACTCATATGCAAGCACTAGAAAACCAGATTCTACAGTTGAATCTGGATGTTAACTTTGGTAATTGTAGTGGAATTTAAAAAAAAATTTAAATTGTTATATTCGCACACGAATGTATTTTGTTGTTAAAAAATGGACTCAAAGATTCTACCAAAAAATGTATATAGTAGTTTTTCTGAGTAAAAAATTCTAATGATCTGTTATTTTTCACTGCTTACACTGAAATTTTAAATATCCAGCGGTTGCTCGTATCGTTTAGTAACTTTTTGTATTTTCATGTTTGCATCAGGTTTGCCCCACGATGTCGCTACTATTTGTAAATAGAGGAGCTATAGTCTTCAATAGAGTTCCTATATACCGGGTGTCCATTCTCAAAGTCGAACATAGGAAATTAACATTAGTGCATTCACTCGTTCTTCATTGAAATAATTCATTTTTCTGTAGATAATTTTAACAGATGTTGGCAGAAAATACCTGATTTACGCCAACTAATTACCAATTTTTTTGACAAATGCTATCGAACTTGAAAAGCAAGGCAAGTCGTATTTAAAAATTCCCAAGCTTTAAATTAGTATTTTAAAATAAAAATTGCATCTTGAGTATTATTATTAGTATCATTTGATGCGTAATAATTTTATCTTTCCATTGATACCATTACCTTCCCTGTAAGTTGAATTGGCGAGCAGGA